>CABPRJ010000982.1:3196-533513 GCA_902439185.1 Cinara cedri | reverse complement strand
TTTTTTTTTTTTTTTTTTTTTACAAAACTGTACAACAGAGTTCATATTATCATTATTACGGCCCGGATTTTCACGCGAACACATATTCTTCGACATTTGACCCCATAGTAATTCTGATTAAATGTGTTGGCGTTTCGAAATGCGTGGATTCTGCCTGCTATTCAATTTTTTTTTTTTTTCTCATAGTTTTGCATATTTCTGGATAATTACCCGGAATGCGCATATTTCATAGACACTAAATAAAATATTTTACATTTTACTCGAAAGTTTAATCTCGGATAATCACAGATAAAAAAAAAATTCTGGAATTATAGGCGGAGAAATAAAGTAACGATAATGAAGACCTTGCACTTTGCAGATTTGTCACCTGAAGATATTTCTGGTTTCGAACATGCAGCAGTCGTGGAAAGAAGCTTTTCGAAACACAATGCTACGTGACAATCGTAGAAGCTTTCAATTTGATAATTTAAAAGCACATTTTGTTATTTCGTGGTGGTACTCATTCGAAACTTAATAAAAATGTTTGCGCTGTATACTCATTTAGAATATTTAATCACGCATACTTATAATTGTTTTGAATACTTTACACAATAATACATTTGTTCGATAATAATAATTAATTGATAAAAAAAAAAATTAATAATACCTTACAATTTGAACTTATGTAAAATCTTTTACCGTTTTCCAAGTATTTGAATGCATATTATTTGCATACTTTTAAAGTTCTGTGTGAACAAATATATGCATATTATGTACATATTTAAAAATATTTTTTGCGTAAAAATTCGGGTCCTAATTATTATAAATTTAAACTATGGTTTATTATTATTATTTTTTTTTTCCAATGTTCGTCGTAATAATGTATCCGGTCGATCCGACAAAATGTCGGAAAACGTTATAGTTGGCACGCGATGACCACAGCGTGAAAGGGGGACCAGGGGGAAAGGAGGTAAATTTGTTAGTGAAAAAAACTTTTCTCATGTACAAATCGATCGATCGTACAAAACTTGGAAATAACAAAAATTAGAAACATAAAACGTAATTATCCGAAGGTATATATATACGACAAAATCAATACGTACTTCTCCGGGTATATAATATAATATCATCAGCTATTATCAAATCGATCGAAAGTCAACCGAAACTGGTGAAACCGAATTGAAAACGTACCCGTCGATTGATTTTATTATTGCCAAACGAAATAGTTTTTAAATCGATTTGAGAATATTAGGCCATACGAGATACCTATATACAGACGTACGTAGGCGGGTAAAACATAAAATGAACTAGAAAAACGTGAAAAAAAAAAAATCAAAATTAATGTTTCAAAACTGCAGAGTTCATCACTATAATATTATTGTTACGCTACAATTCGATTTTTGCCGAACTACCTATAATAGGTACCGATAAATATAATTAAATAGGAATTATACCTACCTATACATAATTTCTACTGTTATTTTTTATAAAACAAGCAATAGGAAAACAAAATGCATAATTTACCAATATGGGCACTATACGCTCGCATCATTTGAAATTTGTGTTCGGCATATCCGCAGTGTTCCGGCGGGTTTCAAAGATCCGTGCGGCTAATGGATTTCTTCCGTCTAGTTTTAAACCGCAGTCTACGCTGCACCACCTGGGTGTATAATGTTAGGTACAGATACCTCCGTAAAATGAGTGTTATCGTGAATCTTTATTGTTATGCTCGCGTCGTGTTTTTTTTTTTTTCATACTCCGTATAATCACGTTGTCGTCGTCATTCGAGGACTCAAATAATAATTAATGGTAATATTCGGTAGACGTTATGGTATTAAAGCTGCACCGCGGACAACGTCTGTCGCGCGAAAAATTTAAAACTATAAAGAGACCCGCGGTACCCGTAGGTACGATACGACGACGCGGTGTTCACGTATCCGCAGCGATATTGTCAGCGGGCACGCGACCTTGGGCTACGGGCGTGCGCATGGACACGACGTGATACCTGTTTATTAAGTATGTCTTATTGTTTATTATTATACTTCGCTCGGAATAAAAATATAGTTCCGAACGATGTACATTCAGTCCGGAACAGGGCCTGACTAATGGATTTTCCACCGGTAGCCCGGGATGTCTATAAATAGCTCAAAAAATTGCCAGAATTACCACGTCTAAAAAAAAGCTAATATAAATATCATGTGAAAGTTTTAAATTTCTATTTTCAACCGAAGTACAACAAGAAAAGAGCCGTATGTTAATGGTGCACTACCGTTATAGGTGAAAAGTTAGGAAGCCAGGAAGATAGTTGGAATACTTCATAATTTATGTCTGTAAGCAATGTAAACTATTAATAACGAAATATATATAAATTTAATTTTGAGCGGATTTCAGTTAAACATGTTTTGAAGTACCACATTCCACATATGGCACGTATAAATATAATATTTACGATTTTCATCAAAATTTGATATTTAAAACAATTATAAACAAAAACACTACGCTCAACAATTTTTTTTTTTAACACCAAGTACAACTTATAAAGACTCCGTGTTAAATGTTCAACAAGCCCGTGTGTGTTGAACGCGTCCTGTCCGCGGCGCCGCCCTCGTCATGTAATATTCACAGATCTTACTACGAGTGTTGAAAAATGGTCACGCGGTACCGTTGGGCGGACAACCCGGGTAGTTCTACGAGAACAACCGCCAGAACCCATCACGGCTGTCCCAAACGCACACAAATTGCCTGACCTCCGGAAAAAATTTTTTGCAACTTTTTTCTAAATATTATTTTATTTTCATCAAGATATTTTTTTTTTTTTTTTTTTATAACGGTTACAAAAACTCACGACAATGGTAAACATTTTTGAAAATCCATTTTATAGATACCAAATGTAATCATTTTAAAAATAATGTCATTTTCCGCATAGTGTTCCCAAACAATATCTATTTAAATTAAAAACTGTATTAACTTCTGCATGTTTGGCCAAAATTAAAATTCACAAGTCAGGTACACAAAATACAAATATAGGTACAACACATGATGAAATATTCAAATTTAAAATAAATAAAACAGCCAAAAATCCAATACGTCAAATAAAAATCAAATAATATAATAATTTAGGTACCTATACTATAACACTTGCGATCAACAGATTTATTTCAACAATTTTTATTGAAATCACTATAAAATGTGTTATGAAATAATTAGGGTGGTTAATTTTTCGATTTTCTCAGCAAATATAAAAAACTGGGAAAAACAAGAAAATCTGTACATTTAACAAATATTATTATTAAAGAAAATATATAATGCCTATTTAATTATTTTACCATATTATGACATATATATTGTTGACAAAGCATCAACTGAACCCCGTTCAGAATCCTATTTTCGTTAGCAATGGTTTATCATTTACAGGTATACATTAAATTACCTATAACAGTAGCTGCACCCGTCCCCAATATCCTAAGACAGCTTTTTTTTACTTAATGTATATTCAGTAGGTACTCAATGGATAAAATTGTTAGACTAAACAGAAATGCTTGAAAATTTAACAGGAGGTTCATTGTAAGTTATACGTAGTGGTCAACAAGAAAATGTTGAGTTTAATATAATAAAGATATTTTTTTTATAAGACTTTTAATAAGTATCAAATTTTAATAAAAATCGTAAATATTATGGCCTTTTAAACAAGTATAACCAAACTCTGCTCAGTATCGTTTTTCGTTGGCAATGATTCGTTGTATGCCAAACCTAACCTTACGACAAAAAAACAGACCAAACATTTTTTTTTACGGTAACAACACAACAACAGTACTATTATGCAATTATTTTAGCATTCTTATAATGGATTTATAGTTTAATCCCTGTACTATGTAGGTATCTATGGAAACACAGATGAAAAAAAGAAACGCTTTTAGTAGGCCGCACTACGCACTTTCCAACTATTTTATTTTCTCAATAAATTGAAGTCCTGATGCAAAATGCGAACAAAGATAAAAATAATAAAAATTGGTACAACACCGGGTGTAGGACAGCAAGTAATTCATAAAATACTTCTATTAAAAATATATAAAACAGTATTTCTTTCAGAAAAATCATGAACATTGAAGTTTATATAATATCTTTTTAATGTAATTTTAATGGCATGTTTTGTTGTTCATATGGCATATACCTGTTTAATGTATTTCTGTATATATATATATATATATTTAGATAATATTATAATATACAGAGTACATATTTTTAAACTAATTTAATACTGCTATTACAATATTAATAGATCACTGTAAGCATAATATTTAAAATACAAATCAATTTTCAAACATGACCAAAGAAGAATAATTATTTTAAATTGTATTAATCGAGTAGACAATAATTTTTGAATCTGTGGGTTGTGGTTATTGATACTCCAGTGTTTGATTCAATGCAATAGGCGGAGTAGATACTATATGACTATATGCTATAAAATACTATAAGTATTCTATAGACAGTTTCTTGCAGTGGGTTAATCAAATAATTTTGTTCAGTAGAAGGATTTAAATTCTGTACTTGGCCACAGAATAGTGCAGTTTTGGTTGAACGGTTGATAATGTAAAATACAAAAGACCGATTTATATTTACAAGCACTGTTGGTGATTGAGGTGTTGAAAACTACTCAAGAGTTACATAAAAAACTGCAAAATATAATTATATTGTTAATACAAAATTACTTTAAAAAAAATATTAATAATAATATTTATTAAACATGATTTGATCAGCTAAACTTTTAATACAGTGCTTTAAATTGAATATTTGATTTTTACCGTAATTTAAATATTTATAAAATATGCTAATTATGTGTTATTATACTAATATATTGGTAACTTTACAACAATAACTCAATGTTATTATTTTGAGTTTTATATAGAATTCAATTTTGAATGTGATTGACTGTTATAAGTTTGGTTATTAAACAAATTATACTGCAAGATATTTGGAAAATGGACGTATATTAAAGTGAAATTTATGTCCACAATATATAATTAGGTCATATCTATGAAATATTAAAAAAATAAACGTATCAATATTTTATTGGCTAAATATTCACTAAGTTGTTAATGAATAAATACAAAAAACAAAGTTGAAGATAATAATTTTTATATAAATTATTAAATATTATTAAATATTATAATATTTTATACATAGGTAAAAACCAAACCGATTAAATAAAATATAAATATGCTCATATCAAACAAATAGTAACATAACATACAGTTATGTTAATATATTGGAGTATGTTATGATCAATATTCCAATACATATTATTATTTTGAAAATAGTCATAACTCATCAGTAAAGACCGGATTTAATTGCGTTAAAAACACATAAAAATTGCATAAAAAATTGCACTATAAATATTCATAATTTATATAAATTTTTTTAGATAAATGTTACTTTCTTTAATTAAAATGGATAATTAGATACATTTCTCAATTGTATTTATTAAAATTAAATCTTCTATTAATTAAAATATGTTTGTAGAAAGAAAAACTACGTTCTATGTCTGCACAAGTTATTGGTGCATATTTAGAACAATTTAATAAAGTAGGTGTTATATATAAATTAACATTTGCTTTACCTGACATGACTTCATAGTAAGTAAGACTTTAAAGTTTTATACCCTTCATTTTTTTCAATAACATACATACATTTTAATTTAATTTTTTTCCCATTTGGACCAGGAATATTTATTAAAATATTTTCAATTTTTCTAAAAATATCCATGCTTCTCAGTAGTTCACTATTAGATTCTTCTAAATATTTAAGATTCATGGATAACTCAGAAAAGTGTAATTGTATAAATGCTAAACCACATTTGATTGCATTATTTTGTACAAGCTGTTTCAGTTTTTTTCGAGATTTGTAGTATCATCTGTTAAACTTTCAATCGCGTTTTTAAATTCTTTAAAATTATTTCCATAAAAACGTGCAGCATTTAACCATGTTTCACATGTTATAATAATAAGTTCGGGTGTTTAAGGTATACCCGATATTTCTTTTCTATATTTATTTATTCTCAATGGTGCTTTTAGGAAAGCTTTTTTACCTGAAATAAATGAAATAAGTTACATATGTATTTAAATTTTAAATAGGTACTTATTATATTAAAATATTATATTGTTAATCAATTTATTAATGTCGGGATACAATTCTCAAATTTTCTCTAGAACTCTATTAACTGCGTAAGCCATACATGTAATATGAATTAATTTCGGGAAAAATATTTTTAATGTTTTGCTGCTTTCATCATATAAGTAATACTTTTTGTTTAATACCAGGAAATATTTTTAACGAGGAATTAATAAACTGACAAATAGTTTCATGATTGGTGGATTCTAGTTCTTTACATGCAACTAAATATGATTTACTAGGGGTCACATCTAATATACCGATTAATAAATTTGCAATAGCCAAACTTGAAGGAAAATAATATATTTTATAATATGAAAAATTAAAAAATTATTTATACAAACCTCTTGGATTGGTTATTTCGTCAACAATCATGTAAACGTAATTATTTCCAATATCACTACTTATTTGGTCCATAACACTTTTATAAATATTTGGTATGCAATTTTTTCTTAAATTACATTCGTCTGAAATTGATTTGCTAATATGTTTTTCCAAAAATGATTGTAACACACGATTGCCTAGCTTATGCAAAGGAATATTTGCAGCAGCAAATGCATTACATAAATCTTCAAAAAATACATTTTTACTATTTGAATTTTGAGAAGTAATTAACAGTTGTTTTTTTCTTTATTCCTTTGTAGTAAATACCGTAATTTGATCTTAAAACGTCTATCAAAAAAACAGTAAAATATTCAACTCAAATTTATTTTTTAGACTACTAAGTAAAACTTATTATAAAGTCTAGCGGCAAAAAGGTTAGCGGTGAAACAATTGGCAGTGAATTGGTTGTGGCGAATCGGTCCATCAGCGAAGTGTCCTAGACCCAAAAATAACCTTTTGTAATATTGGTCCAAGAATTGATGTATACTCAAAATTAAATTTTGGTAGTACCACTCTTATTGAAAGTGTCTTCATATTTTTTATTGACCATGAGTCAATGATGGTTTTTTTTAATTGAATAAATCATTTAAGTCATCCTTAGAATCAGGCAATATAATATACATAGCAAATTTGTTCCCTTATATATCAGTTAGACAATTAGATTAAAATCAACACACATTCTAACAATGACAACTATGTAGATACACATACAATTAATATAAAATAATAATTATGTGCATATATTTTACCTCATATGGTAAGCTAAATGACCAGGTCTGTAAATTTAATACACTAAAAAAAACTATTAAATATGCATAAAAAGATTCAAATTATGATTATTTAATCAAAAATAACTATGGGAAAACAACTATTAAAATTTTTTATTTTTTTAAAAAACCGGAGAAATTAAAAATGTCTAATATAGGAATAATTTTTATGCACAACAAAAATATAATATTGACCTTTTTAATAACTGTTCTTTTTTTTTTTTTTTTTGTATAATTTTAGTTGACCTGAAAATCCAGTCTAGTCCATTCACTGATAGGTTCATCAGAACTAAGTGGTTGATGAAAATAGACAAATAGATGATTAAGTTCTATAAAATATTAAAAACCTAGCTAGTTACTAAAAGTAACTTTTAAAATATTATAAAAGCCACCAATGACTAAATTAAATTAAGTTTAATTTTTTGGCAATTATCTATAAAAAACATAATACATACACCAAAATAATTTAATATAATTTTTAACATTAGAAATAGTAGTAGTATTTTATAACATTAATTAGTGATACACAAATTACAAATATATTAAGTTTTCAAAAAAAAAAAAATCATTATTACTTGAATAATTTAAATTGTACACATATATATATAAAAAAAATAATCCTAAGTTTCAAATATTTTGAAACAATACCAAAATATTTCAAAAAATCAAAATATTTCAAAAAATCAAAATAAATCATGAACACTCTTTAAAGTTAAAGTTAAATTATTTAAACTATATATAAAAAAAAAATAATAATAATAATAATAAATCTTACAAACTCACAATGTATACAATTATTTTTAAGAACATCAAATCAAAATAAAATACTTTTACGGGTAGCGTGTAAGCGGAATAATCTTAACCTCCACTGATCCAATATGTTAATAAGTTT
The DNA here is from genome assembly GCA_902439185.1 of Cinara cedri. Lineage (NCBI taxonomy): Eukaryota > Metazoa > Arthropoda > Insecta > Hemiptera > Aphididae > Cinara > Cinara cedri. The sequence continues at coordinate 525,323 of CABPRJ010000982.1, read as the reverse complement.
ATGAGAATCTAAAAGTTTTGTTGATTTAGCTAAACAGTATAGAAAATCATACATGTCACTCAGCTTTTCTTCATCTTTGTATAAATCGAGTATAAACACAACATGTTCCAACAATTCAATAACATAACTTAATGTTTCTGGATTTTTTTTAAAATATTTTTTATCCACCAAATCTTGTACAAACCTAGAAAAAAAAATTACAATGTACTTTTGTGTCTTACAATTATATTTTTATTATAAAATGGCAATGATACACATTTAATTACTGATTTATTTTAACAATACAAAAGACTGTTATCAGACGTTTTGTAACTGACGTAGTTATAAGTTGGACCCATAATTAAATGTCCTTAAAAACTCAATTTTATCATAAAGATGTAATATAATTTTTTTTTTTTAAATTTATTATTTTATTAATTTCATAGTTTTTAATTTATTAAAAGAAAGAAAACTGAAATTTGACTGGCTCGCTTTTTTTGGGGAGAGGAGGCTGTATTTATTTATTCTAAACATACCAACAGAATCAATAATAAAAATAAGATTAAGACACATCAAAATTATAGAATAATCCACAATTTGTTTACAAAGAAAAAAACATCTTCAGATAATATTTCGGTTTAGTTCAATTTAAAAATTACTGATTTGAAAAATGCATAAATATTCTTATAAACAACAAAATAAAAGTTTCACCTTTTAAGTATTTGTTACTAATTATACATGTGGAATGTGTACAGGATTACCAAAAATACATTGAAAACCGGGCCCTAGTTATGATTAATATGATTTAAATGCAATTAAAAGCAATCATAATTTTTAAAATATACTTAAAAAATCCATTATTATATCATTAATTAAATAAAAAAAACTTTTATTTTAAGAACTTTAGAAATTCAAAATTTAACATTTAGATTTTCATAATCAGTATCGTATTAAGGAATTTACCATGGAGGAGATATTGAATTTTAAAATTGTATGACATAATATAATGTATACTCGGGTTCAAACTAAAAATCAATTTTTAATTTATAATTTAATCTGCTGTAAAATTATCATTGAAATCAAATAACTAGGTATACCTAAGAAAATAATAATTATTAATTTATAATTTAGGTACCTGCCGAGTACTGATACCTGTATATCATATAGTAAACAAATTGTAAAAGTTATTTGGTTTTGTTTTAAATTTTAAAAAAATGTATAATATATGTTCAAGTTTCTTTATAATATATTAAATATAGGTATCAACACATAAAATATTGATTTTTCAGACTAAAAAGTAAAACAATTTTAATTTAAAAATTTACAGTTTTATATATAATAAAAAAACGGTCAAGAAGGAAGATTTATCTCCTTAATCTCTTCCCATAAATACGCTACTCTTGTAATATTGTATTTTAACTTGTTTTATAATACCAAAGTATGTCTTATTTAAATTCTCAATAAAAAAAAATGAATTGAATTACCATATCATTTTTATAATCTCTTATATTTGGTACTGTTTCACTATGTTTGTTAATCAATTATCTAAGTTTTTGTTTTTGTAATTTATGCTAATAGATAAATAAATAAATATTAAATCTTTTAATATAACAATGTAAAATAATGTATATATTTTTTGTTAATATTATATTTAATAGTAAGAATATAAAAGTCAGGACACTATTTTTGATGAACCGAATACTAGGGTAATGAAACATTAAATAAATTAAAAATTAAAATACCTAAATTATATTAATACATTTTAACCCTTACCAGTCATTAATACTAGTTGGAAATGGATTTTTGTTTTTGGTTTGTTTTAAAAACGACTTGAAAAACTTAAATGTTAAGTAACAATACATTTTTTTCATTACATGGCCTTCTATTGGTAAAAATAAATCTACAACCATCTTCAAAACAATTTCTTCATTATGTCGAGAGATCATTTCTTCAGCAAATGCTATAATGCCAGTATCATTGTCTTCGTGTAAACCTTTTTCAACACAAATACTGAACAATGTTTTTATGGGGTTTAACATTTGTCCGCAATAATAATCAAGCGATATAATGACAACAAACTTTGCTATTGTTAACAAATCATCATTACTAAATACATTATTACTTTTTAACACACTCAAAGAAAAGAATTGGAATACCAATGCAAAATTATGATGGTTAATTAACCCGTGTTTGTTAATAATTTGACATTTTAACAATGGCTTATTAGTGAGTGTATCAAAATCAGTTCCCCAATTCAATAAAATATTTTTGATATCCTGAAAATAAATGTTAACATTAAATTATAATTAATTAATTAATTAATAAGCATTTTTATTTTATTTATTAATATAGATAGAGAAAAATCTGAATTAAACATACATCTATTCCTGGTAACCAATCAGCTTTCATTAAATGAAGAAAATGTGTGTGAGCTACAAATTCATTTTCTTCAATAGACATTGCAAGTAACCTTTGTGACCAAGAGTTTATTTCAAAATTTGAATTAATTTTAATGAAATTATTATACTTGGAGTGGTCAAATATAACATATCCTAATGTTGGTATAGCAGGAGTTATATCTATATCAACATTTTGTTCTATTTCTTTTTGGAACAATTCATCAACAATTTTCATCTCTTCATCAATTTTGGCATTTTTTTCCCAATATTTACTCTCGGCTTGACGTTCTTTTAGAATTGATTTCATGTCAAATTTAAATTCGCATGATTTAGGAACTTTTTTTAATTCGGCCTTCTTAGATTTCATCCCTGGGCATATGTTTCCATCATTAGAATTTGTATTTGAATTTTGTGCTCTAGGCTTCCTAAAGAAATAGAAATATATTAGATTGTTGATTGCAAATTGAAAAGTAATATAAACATATAATACACATTATACATATTATAATTTATCAAAACAACTTAAATAATTCATAAAACAAAAATGAAATGCACCTGAATTAAGGCATTGAAAATGTATACTTTAAAACATTTAATGTAATTGTCTAATTGTAGATACTTATTAGTTCTTCATTATTTTTTGAAAAACTAAATTTTTATAATTAGAATTTTGTAGTAGTCACATTAGAGGAAAATATGTTTAAATTATGTTTTTCAACTTATATTTATGAGTTTTTTTTGTTTTAAATATTTTAAATACATTACTAAATACTTTTTACCTACATTATTTAAATTTTTAAATCATGTACCAATTTAATATTTACTACATTTTGCTACATTAATTTTATATTTAATTACAAAATTCCTTAGGAATGACGCTAGCTAACCTTTCTTTTGTTGTAATATTACCAAACATACTTAATACTATTTTAATTTATCAATATTTTAGTTTTAAGTACTACACTTTTATAATAGTGGTGTCACACGTGATGTTTAGCATTTGGACAGAAACAGAGATGATATCATAATTTTTTTAGTGAGTATACACTTGAGAAAACTTAAAACTTAACACAAGTTATGCATTGATGAAAAAATCAAAAAGTTATTACCTAAATATTGTATTTTGTATACCATCACATATGCTTTACTACATCACTGAATAAGTAGTATGACGTAACCCAAAACAACAAACTTACATTCAATCTAATATTCACTTGTACATCAAACCATATTTTGAATACTATAATAGTGTATTAAAATCATGCAAAATTGAAATGGTAGGTTTTAAATTAAATTAAAGTTTAAATATTTGTGAGCAAATTTAAAGAGAAGAATATTGTTTTCAAGAGAATAGTAGACTTATTGGTTATATAAAATATTATCTACCAGAGTAATACATAATTATATTTATTTAAAAAAGAAATAATAAAAATTATAGTTATTGTCAAACAACCAATTTTTTTTAAATTCAATCAAAGACATGGTATTTTTGTGTTTGAAAATATTTACATCTAATAATTAGTTGTTCCATTATTTTTTTTCTTAATTTAATAATCAAGTACTCGGCTAACTTTGGAATTTTTATTTAATTTTTTTAATACATGTAACTACATTTGTATATAACATTGTATAGAAAAACGATTTTGAAAATTTTTATAAGACATATGGTTATAATCAAGCTAAGATTATATTAAGGATTGTTCTCTTCCCTGGTCTCAATGATGGGTTTCCTAAATGATTGGCTAAGTTTAGTTAACTCTTAGAAACGCCCCTTAATTTCGATAAACATAGTCCCATAAAGTGAACCCACTTTAACTATTTGAACCAAATCAAACCTATTAAAACTATCTATTTGGAATCCAAATTTTGAGTTTACCTTGAAAACAATCTTATCAGAATAATACTTGGGTAGCTTAAGCAGGTGACTTCCTGACATTGTATGCCAGAAATTTAAAACTCTACAAGACTATTAAAATCCGACATCATAATTGTAAAAGTATCAGATTCTCTATATTTTTTTAAGGACTAAATTTACATTTTCTAATACCCTTACATAATAGACAAAATTTATTTTAGATTCTATGATGATTACTATTATGAGTTTTTTTTTCTGTATATCAATAACTTTTATACCAGAAATCTTGCTCCTATCATCAATTTTAAATGTGATGGTTTCTAGTAAAAATTATCGTTAACATTTTGTACAGATTTAAAAATTGTATTGTTTTTCTAATTTTATTTTATGATTTAATCATCAACAGCTAATTAATAATATATCTAAATCAAATAAATTTGAATACATAGTTGACATGAGAAAAGTCCTCCCAGTTGTTAGTCAGATCAAAACTAAAAGGAAATCGAACTCAATACTTATTAATTGTACGTGATGATATAGGTATTAATCTTACTTGTTCAAATTTGAAACACTTGGGGAAATACTTTGATTTTTTTCGAATATTTTAAACATTTTTTTTTTTTTTTTGTTCACTGTATTTTACGTACGTTGAAATTAATGAAACTACTTAACAACAAGCATAGGAAAAAAATGAAGAGGACTGTGTGGTATTCGTAAACTTTATAACTTTCGTAGACATTTATTTTGACAAAACATGATATGAAAAATCCGTTTAAAAACAAAGTTACTGGTTAGTGGTTATCGTTTATCCCATTGAAATTATGACTATGGTTTATCCTGATAATAAATTATTACTTCTATTGGTAGAGGGCAGTGTTTTTGAAAATCTCAAAGGAAAACAAATACATTTCTCTCTCCACTCAATCTAAAAAAACAATAAAGAAATATGCAAGAGTACCTACCAAGAAGTAAAAGTAATTAGAAAAATAATATAAAAACGATAAAATAGTTTAAAAAACAAACAGCAGGTTTAAAAGTGTTATTTATAAAAAAGATTGTACCTAATGAAATATTCAGTAAACTCAAGGGATGTTACAACTTACACCTAGAAGAAATACCTAGTAGAAATATGTGTACTAAAGAATCTCAAGTAAAAAAAGATAGGTAGGTAGACTAATCTACTGCATCATATTACATTCTCGAAATAATCGAAAAAGAAAAAAAAATTATTTCTCATTTTCTATCAAAAAAACTATGCAATCACAATCATAACGTTCAAATTTAAATCAAGTTAGATGCAAATATTTTATTTTAAAATCATAGGTATAGGTACATAAATACAAAACCGGATTAAAATTATCGTTGGCCCTAGGCACTAATAACAAAAAAAAATGGTTAACTGAAAATTTTTAGATTTAACACTAATAAGAAGGAGAATAAGTCATCAACATTTTTTTCGTAATCCATAGGCTGCCAAGAGTTACTTTTTTAACATTTTATATGGTTACAATTTTTACAAATCTTAAAAACCAATAAAAAACCATAAAAAATGTATACCATTTTGCATATTTTTTATACCTCTCAACAGTGATTTTTTTTTTAAAAAAATTATTGTTATTGTGTGTATAACGTTGAAACTGAAAATCTGAAATTAAAAATAAAAATATATAGAAACTAGATGAAACTGTGAAAAACATATTAATTACTGTATATAATCACATTAAACCTAGGTACTTACCTAGGTAATATTAAACTTAAATAAATCATATAATTTTTTTAAATATTTATTTAGTTGTTATATATATTATAAATATTATTTATGGGGCTTCTGAAAAAATATCTTTCAAAAAAAAAAACAAAAACAAAAACAACTTATTAGAATATCCAAACAATTAAAGAATTTTAAAATAGGCACTATAGTAAATAACAAATATAAAAATAGCTGACCTAACTTGAGCCATTTTATTCTAATTTTTGTGGAAAATTTGAATTTTATTAATTGTTATTTGGAAAAAAAAGACTTCATAGGTACGCATTTTTTTTATCACTAAGTACAACTATTACAAATGTATCTTGTGTTAAATTTTCAAGCATTTATGTTCGGTCAAACAATTCTATCTACATAAAATCCTATAATAAAATGCCAAATAAAACAACATAAATGAAAACACAATAAATGTCAAATGTCTATAAATAGCTCAATAATTTAAATATTATGTAGCAATTTTAGGTCTCGTCGATTATTTTTAACCGAAATGAAACAAAATCAAAAATAAGAAAACCGTTATTTCAGTAAACTTTTACGCTTTTTTCAAGTTATTGAGATAACTACCCATAAAAATAAAACAATCCACGACAGTATATGTATAAATCATTATTTTTCTCAGAATAGATGCTACACATAAAGTTTGAAGCAAGTAGATTTCTGGTACCTATATAGGAAAACCAAATCGAAAATAATGAAACTTTCATTGTCATAAAAATGTCCAATAATTTTTTTTCTTCTAGATTATGATGAAAAGTGCTGAGGAAATTAAAAAAAAATAAACCTCTTGAATGAACCAATTAGATCCAAATACTTCTCTTGTTATTTTTTGATTGGAATGATTTCTGGTAGAAAAGTTGTTTATGAAAAAAAAAAAAAAAAAAATGACAGTTAAAACAAATGTATTGAAATTTGAATTTGAAAAATGTCTCAACTAGACGAGTATTTTCTCAAAAATGAGTTGGTACTCGCCAACTTTAGAACTTTGTATTCACTGCAGCCTATATTAAGGATAACTTTGTACCTATCTCTTTAATTCGTCCAAAACTGAAAAAAAATTTAAGGGTAGAATAAATAAATAGAGTATAATGAAATTAAAATAAAATTTATAGTTTAAAATATTTGTCTATTATATATTACAATGTTCTTAAGATCTAAGCAAAGTTTTTAATCTAAAAACCTTGCTTAAGATCTACGTAGATACATCACAGTGGCGTAATTTGGACCGCGCAGGGTATACATGTGCGTAGTAAAAATCCAATATTATAATTTCGCCCACTTTATAAATTGATTGGCCTGAATAATTGTTAGTGGCTTGCGCTTAACTGGTCAATATATTTTATTTTTTAACAAACTTCACATATTTTAATATAAATAAAGCAAAAATTCCTTTTGAATTCCAATCAGCAAAATCTTTGTAAAAACAATTCGATCATATTAACTTCAAAACAATTATTATTACTTCATTGAAACTATTTTCTTCCTTCTGTATTTTCCGAAACTCTCAAAATACTTTCAATAATTTTCACTTAACCCAATACAACAACTTCTAATGAAAGATTTTTCTCGTCTTTAAAAAGAGTAAAAAGCTTTTTGCACTTGACAATGGATGATGACAGATTTAATAATTTAATGGTTATCAACGTAGAATCAGATACTGCGCACAATTTTGATATAGATGAAGCTGTAAATAAGTTTGCAAACGTGAAGATGCGTCGGTCTCCTCTTAAATATTAACAAACAATATATTTATAACTATACCTAATAAACGCTATTATACATTATTTATTATAACCTCTCGCTTTACTGCTTATTTTAGTCATATGACTCAGTTTTTCCTAACGCCTAGAAAAACTATTGAGAAAAGAGAAAAATGACTTTTAAGAACTATTTACACACAGTTTTCATAGAATTGCTAGATCAAACTTTTGGACCACTATTACTACCCAAAAAACTGTTTGCAAAAAAGAAAAAAAAAAAGATAATAAATAAAAATAAACATTATTGTTCACTCGAAACCTATAAAAAAAAAAGGTTTCAGTTAATTATTTTGTGCTTTATTTATCGTAAATATAATAACACCCACTATTAGATGGATTAGTAGAATTATTGTTGAAAAATATTTGGATTATTTTATTTTTGTTTTGTTGAAAATTCTACATAAGCTTAGTGGCCTGCTCAAATGCAACGAAATGCGTATTAAAAAAAAATATATATATAGATAGGTAAATTACTAAACTAGATGAATTAGCAAAAAAATGTTTATACCACTAATTACTCCGCGATGTGCGCGATAGTGGTCATACTGTTTAACATATGAAACATAGTAATTTTTCAGCTGATAGTGTTGTATGATATCACAGTATCACCTTCACAGTTCGCTAGAAAATATCGCGATTTATTTTCACTCTACTTTTTCGAACTTTTTTTGAAAGTAATTTTTCATCTATTAACCTCCTAGACATCCATACACAGGTAAATATAAAGAACAATTAGGTTTTATTTTATGCATTTTTTATAATGCGTGTACATTTTAAAAAGTTTATATTATTTATGTAAAAATATAAGTATATGCGTTCATGAGACTAATTTTTATCTATTTATGAAATTTGAAGGATTTTCTCATGATTTTATTTAAATGTATAAAAGTCATTCTGAAGAATTTTTTTTTTTAGTTCAATTTTTCATAAACTCTGATGTATTAGTATTTTACAATATCAATTTTTTTTTTAAATTCATTTAAGACAAACATATTGTCTAAAGAATTTGAAATTATATATTATATTGATTAAAAAGAAATATAATTAAAATACAAATCTTTAATAATTGGATATATTTTATTTTATACTAATATTTATGTGTATATATATATATATATATATATATATATTAATAAGAAAAAGAAAACATTAGAAAAAGTCTTCAGGGAGAGTCATTGTGGAGATAACTGAGTACAATTGGATATTTGTAAGAGCAATATCATGTATGGGTATGAAACGTGGACATTACGAAAAGCTGAACAAAACAAAATTTTGATCTTCGAAAGAAAGGTATTTCGAAGAATTTTCGGACCATATTTAGATGAAATCACAAGAGAATGGAGAATTCGGAAAAATGAAGAACTTAGACAATTTTATTAAAGGCCTGATATTATTAGTTAATCAAAGATAAAGATACTCAAATGGGCAGCACTTGAGTGAAGAAAAGAGGGAACATTAGTTCGGCTGGTTCAATGTGGTACACCTAAAGGGAAAAGACCTTTGGGGCGAACACAATTAAGGTAAGAGGACTAAGTAAAAAAAGATGTAGAAAGGATTGAGTCGAACTGCGATTGGCATTTTTAGACGATGGATAAAAGAAAGTGACAAGAATTTTGTATGACAGTATGATCTTAATGATCGAATACGAAGAATAAGTGTATTTTGTCTCCATCAAAGAAATTGGTGGAAGTTTTGAACTTAGAAGTCATTAAAACATTAAAAGAATTAATTTTTTGAAATCTAATAAAAACTAATTTATGTAACTTAGATAAACTATTAGTGTCGTGAACTAATTTTGAATCGATATATTAACTTTATATTATTTTATTATTTAAATTTGACTGCGGTAATAATTATATCCGAAATCAAATATTCTAGTTAATATTATTGACAAAATGTCCTTATACTAGGTTTTTTTTGATTAAAATTATAATGTAATATCTAAACAGAATATAGGTATATATGGTAAAACATGCTGTCAGTTCAAAAAAATAATTTATTTTCTAGGTAATAACCATGTCTGTATTAAACACAATTTACCAAACAATTTTAAAGAGGCCGTCTCGATTCTTTGCTGTCGTCGCAGTTAGTTCTTTGTTCTTTGAAAGAACTGTGGACATAGGTTGTGAAAACTTGTATGATTATTTGAATCGTGGAGTAAGTTGTTTCCTATACATTTTTTGTTGATGTGTAATTAAAATGCGAAATTAATCAATTTTTTTGTAGCAACCAGGACTAAATATTGGACAATTTTTTATTGAATTTCATTCAGAACCTTTATATAGAATATCCAACATTCTATACAAAAATAAACATATTCACTTAATATTATGCAATTCAATTTAATTCTATTTAATTTATTGACTGTGTAAAAGGTCTAGAGTATGTCGATAATATTCATAGTTTTAATTGAAGTGAGATTGTTTAATTAACAGGTCAATACTTTTGTTAGTTATTAATTTTCCTATGGTCATTTATTAATCTGGATCATAACTATCATGAATTAAAAACATTTTATCTTTATGTCCCATTCTTCCTCAGCAATGTGTATATTATTATGTAGTTAAGGCTCTTATTTTAAATAATTGATATTTAATGAACATATTTTTTTTGTAGAAACAATGGAAAGATATTGCTGCTAAATACGAGTAAACAAATGAACTATGAATACCACTTACTTGGCTATAGTATGTAGAGCTGTTATTGATAATTTATACTTTGCAATTGTAAAACAACTAAATGCTAATTAGAATGTAATTAATTAAGCAAATAAAGTTTTTTTTTTTTAAATGCAATTAATTCATTACACTGTCTTACAATCTTTAAAAACTACATAAAAGGGTTTATATTTTGTATTAAACTAAAAAATGTAGAATGTAAACAATAAATTAATTGCTAAAAACCTAGTTGTAAAATTTCCTTTCACAACCAGTGTTGAATCCAGGTAAATTACGGGGGGGGGGGATAGCTTCCTGAAATTTTATTTGTTCTTCCCTTGTTAAATTAATTAAATAATAAAACAATTTTGACTAAGAGGGTAGATATGCAAAAAAAAGTCATTACTTTAATTTTTAATAGAAAAAGTAAAATATTTCTGTCATTTTTGTTTTTTAAATTTATATTCTGTAAATAAAACAGTAAAAAATGTATAGTACATATTATGATAATTTATTTTAAATTTTTATTCAGAACTTGCTGTCCACTCATATGCAAATTTCTTTTTACTTTAATTCCTATTTTGCTTTGCCCGTATCAGTATATTGAATGAAAAAAAATAAGTGAGGGAGGTGTAAATAAAAATAATAATAATTGTATACAACTCAATTTATCTATAAGGGCAAACCCATAATAAGTTATAAGTGCAAGATTCTCACCTCTACAGAAGTGGAGGGTTTCCAGATAGAAGTTCCTAGATAAAATAAAAACAAAATAAATAATTAAACATTGTTAGGTGAAACAATACCTTACCTTATTATTAACAAAAATATTAAAATTGATAATTAACTAATAATGATAAAAAATAAAAAAATGTATTCATAAATAAGAAAATAGTTGTATTGTGTAATTGACTAAACAAAATTTAGTTGTCTAAAGAAATCATGTCGTAAATTTACATTATTTCTTAAATTAGTAAGGTCATTAGTATGCACCACATAAGGCAGGCATGTTAAATGCACGCCATTTTGAAAGATGTTTGATAGTTTTGACAATAAAATTTGGTCAAATTGTATACACTTGTTTTAAATTAGTGAATCGTATTCTTTAGAAAATTATTCTCAAACATAACATAATATACAACAATATTGAATCAAAAACATTTAATTTTGAAATAAATTATTTGACTTGTTGATGGTTATGGTTATCAAAATTGGTTATAAAAATTTAATAACAGTATTCAATAGGTAATTTTATAAGGAAAATTGAAGGTAAATGATGGAATCCTAAATATTTTGCATACAAGAATTTAATTATGGATGTTTAATTTGCAATGTAGATAAACAAAATTGTTAATTTATTGAAAAATGTTGCCGCAGAGTGCAAAAGACAATGCCAATTATTCAAGAAATATATTAATGCAAAAGGCTATACTAACAAAGGTCATTGACTAGAAAATATGATTATTTTATTTACACTCTAAGCACCAACTGAATATTGATTAACAGGTTTAAAAAAAATATTAGTCAACAATTGTATTTGAGTACTAAATGAAATAACAAAATATATATTAAAACATTTAACAATAGTAATAATATTAATAATAATAATAATAATGTAATAATGGAAGACTGATAACAATAGTAAAAATATTTTATTTTTCTATAACATTATAGGACCAGTTTAATAGTATTAGAGATGGGTAGAATTTCATTATTATCCAGAACAGAATCTATTTTGATCAATTTGTTAAAATTAAGTCTCATTTAAACTTAAAAATATATATATTTTTTATAATAAAATAATAATTAATTTGACCACCCTCATGTCTATTTTTCTGCATTATTTTCAGATAATAGTTATTTATAAAAAATAAATTGATTTGAATATAATATAATTAGGTATATAAAAGTAATATTCGGATCTGTGTAAATTATGGTTGTGTAGCACTATTAATTCACTTAGTTATCACTGCTATTATTTTATACTTTATAATAACAAAATAGTGAGTCCCCAGAAACACTTATAAGAGTAGTTTTCCATTTGTATTATATAAGCAGTTCTCTAGCTTAAATTATTTGTACAGCTCTTTTGAAGTAATAAACTGTTTTGAGTTCATTAAATTCTAAAATCCAAGGTGTTTGAAAGTCCACCCATCCCTAATTTATATAATAATACTTATTAATAAGTAATAACCTGTTTTCCTTTAGGTAACTTAATATTTTTTAAATACATTGCACAGTTTTAGAAAACATCTGTTTCTCGAGGTCTTTGAATTTCTTTTGTTTTTCGTCTCAGTAACGTTTCTTGTTGTTTATGGTAATATTTAAATGTATCTTCAGGTATTTCCATTTGAATGAGCTAATAATAATGATAATAAAAAAAAAGACAATTTTTATTGTAGATTGAAAAAAAACATTACCTTTTTAATAATTCTCTCTTCTTCTAGTAAATCTACTGGTGGGTTTCTTAAAGCTTCTAAAGTTTCGCACATAGTAGGAAAACGTTTTTTGAGACTAGTATATGATTTTTCTCGTAATGATATTTTAATCAAAATTAAACCCATTTTGAATAGTGTTTTGACACCTAAAACAATTAAAATTAAATACATATAATGAGTTTTTTAAAAAATGATCATAAAAATATATTTACCATCAAATAAAAATACGTCCCAAAATCTCAATAAGGTTGGCCAGGGTAATGTTCTTGTGAAAGCACATAAAAACCATTCAGTCATGTACATAATTGGATCAATACTCTGTTTTCTCTAAAATTCAATACATTAGAAATAATTAGATACTGTAAATATAGTTTGATGTAATGCGGCATACCAAAAGTTTGTATATATGAGGTTCACGTTCCTTTAATAATGAAAAAAGTATGTTACCATCTTGAATCAGTGTTTCCTTAAAAAAATGTAAAATGAGTAATTTACACATTGATAATTACATACATTTCTTTAAAATCATTCACCATTCCTGGACAATAGTAATTACTCAGATAATCATCGCAAATAGCTACGAAACACCAGAAAGCTTGTTCGGCTGGCAAGTGCATTAATAAAAATGCAGCAATTGGTGCTTGTGCTTGACAATATCCAACGTCAGGTTTTAATATTGTATATGCTTTGAGAACATTGAACAACTCTTTTTGGCTACATATATAAAAATATTAATTAATTTAGTAATTAATTGTTACAATTTTGTGATAGAATTATTTATATTCAAAAAGTAATCAAGTATATTAAATTTAAGGGTTTAGCAACAATTACTCATAGTTTAACCCTACCACCTATTTAAAAATTCTAGGAATTCCAATGATATCACTATACTTTTAATTTTCCATTTGTCTCAAGTGAAACCTATGGCCAAAATATTTTCTAATTCACATAATGTAAGTATTATATATTATTCAATTTTAAAAAACAATTTTAAAATTAAAAGAGACCATTGGCAAACTTGTGACATTTATTTAATTAACATTTGTAAATAATTTTACCCAGTTCCATCTTGATTGACAAACATTTCGTGGTAAGGGAACTGTCGATGCAGATCTTTTCTTATGTCCTCAATCCATATACGATCTCCGGTTCGGTCACACAATTCGTAGTAATAATGTTCATTGTTTTGTAACAATTTATTTGCTTTAGTTAAATACAACCAAGCCCGTGGCCTTATTGATTGGGGTATTCCTTTTCGACATCTGTTTTGTACCTATGAATTAATTATTATATATTATAATTCAATAATAAAACTTATTTTCAGTCCAAATTACTTTTTTAAAATTTTTAGCCATATATCTATCCCAATTGGCAGTCATATTAAGCCATTTTTGTTCGCGTTTTTTGGTTGTGTTAGGCGATATTAAGTGTTTCCTACAATCATACAATTTTATTATTAATTCACATGGTAATCAGATATAAAAGTTTTCATTAGAAAGTAAAAATAATTGCATTATTCTTTCATGAGAACAAGTTAAAAAGAAATCGAACACACTTCTCTTTTGTATACTATTACTAGGTAATAGAAACAAAATATAAATAATATTTATCAAACTGCAATGCTGTTGTTATACAATAGCCTTAAATGCAAAATTATACCGAATCAAACAGGAAGTATGGATTGCACACACTAGAGCATACCAAATAGCTAATAACCAAAACAGGATTTAACTTCATTGTCAGTATTCACAGTTACGTTATAAATACCTAATCTAACTGCAATAATATGATTAAACAAATTGGTACTAGTAATCAATCCTTAAATAATTGAAAGAGCAGTTTTATTATGTTTTGTGATGTAGTTTTTATATTGAAGAAATCATTTTAAATATGTTTTGAAGCAAAGAAACTTTTAATAACTGAATTTTAAAACTAAAACTTAGTGTTTTTGATTAAACGGTTTGTGAAAGTTTCACAATGAAAACATTTATAAATATTCAGCAGAGGCCTTAAAATCCTAATATAAATTTTCCAATTACAATTGAATACAAAGCCTGTTCTAACATATTACATTTAGGGTTCTCCTTTTGAGGTATTACATAAATAGCAACAAATATTTAGGTAATTATTATGTTTACAATTTACTATTTTTCTACATTCAATGCAATATATATAATTAGGCAGGTAAGTAATTCAATTTTGAATAAAACTATTTCATTTACAGAACCTAAATCTATAAGACTATAGATTTTCACATTAATGAAAAATGTGTTGATATCTGGCTATTGAGGTAGAAGAAAAATTTAAAATATCGAAAAATGCCAAATGCATATATTCTTTGTGGGCCTCTTCTGATAAATGGCCAGTCATACAATTTTTGATTTTCTCATGCCCCGCCAACAAACAATGGGTTTCGATGTGTACATTCGAGAAATTGGAAAAATTGCATAATTCACAGACGCTGTTTAGCTCTTGGGATCAAAACTAAACATATAAATATCGGAAAATACTATAGTGCTTTTCTATTAGTATAGAGTCCAAATAAAACGCAGAACAATCAGAATTTCAATATTTCAAAATTTTAACCCTTTTCTTCAATGGCATGGCTTTTGGGTAGGTAACGAATAAGTGTTAAAATCTCGTTTATTTTTGCAGGAAATTGAAATGTTAATTCTAAATGGAGAACAGGGCAAGGAAGGGGAATGGAAAATATATGTATTATAAAAGAGATAAAAATTTGTCTAAGATCGCCAATGAGAACTTTTATTAAACCTATCATTCTCTGCAAGAAATGAGAAAATCTGAATTTCAAACACAAAACATTGACAAGATGGGAGGGATGGAAAATATTTGTATTTGGCGTTTCCTGATATTTTGAATTTTTTTTTTTAACAGACTTTAACCAGGGTTAAGTATACCTATAATTATAAATTATTAATTTAAGTGTTAGACAAAATACGAAGTACTGAAGTATTAAGTAAGTAGTAAGTAGTACACCAATTAAACTCCAAAAAAAAAATTAGGTTACATACACAAATATAGGTAGCGTAGAGGAATAAGAATGTAATGAACAAAATATGTGAATTATTATTATTTCATAATATTATTATATTTAATTAAAATAAACCTATTTCTCTGCCTGTTCATGTACTATTTAGGAAAACATAAGGTAACAGGACTTATTTTATCTTTCTACACTAAAATATCTTATGACCCTATGTTTTGTAATGTTTTTTTAGTTGATCGATGAACCACACAATGGACCATTTTTACGTGTTCTAAAGCAATTATTGTTATATTTTGTTTTTTCTCTAATTGCAACTAATGTTATAATATTGTTAACTACTATCTATGTAAAAGTTTAAAAGTGTTTGTTTGTAAAAACAATTAGAAAAAAAAAAAATTAAGAGATAGGTAGTCTAGGAGTAGTAAATATAGCAGAAAAGAACAAAGGCGAATAGATATGGTATGGACATAACGAAAGGTCTAACAATGAGAAAAATAGGTAAATAAAAGCCAGGAAGGGGTAAGGCAAAGAAAAACTGGAAATAGGTTATCGGGTTACAAAGATGCGTGGACATGTAAAATAGAAAAAGAATGGTAATGGATGTGAAGCTGATGTGGAGGGCGAGATAAAAGTAGCTATCCCACTTGTGTGATATAAATGAGATTTGTTTTTATATTGACAATATAAGTCAATATCGAACGTCATCTAGAATATTTAAAATTGTGGCCTATTGAGGTTTTTATAAAGATAATTATATAGATACCTAGATAGTTTCAAAAAAAAAAAAATAGCCTAATTTAAATGTAATAATAGTAAAAGTATGCATTTCCAATTGTCTACAAAAATTGCAATTTGACTTAAGGAAGCGTATTAGTCATTGGCAAAACAATAAATTTATTCAGTGAACTAGAAATCAAAAATAATAAGTTTACAAACAAAATGTCGTATGACTTACGACTCGTGCAGGTATTGGGCTCCACCTAAGAAGCCATGTTTGTCTGGCACAGTAGAAACTACAGAACCGTTGGGTGCCATTGAAGAGCTGGCCTCTGAGTAATTGTCTTCATCTTCGTCGATGTAATCATTTTCCATTTGAGCCAGCGCCGGAGGGCTCACTACTTCGGTGTCTCGTTTCGTATACCTGTTGCCAAAAAGATTGGGCCATTAACACCATGGACGGTACTATTCACAGACAGTGAGCGATGTGTAACGTTCGACATAAAGACCATATGGTTCCCCGAAGAAAAACGAATTAAAACATACGCCCACTAGAAGTGGGTAGTGTCGGTTTACGAAATAATAATAATAATAATAGTACTCGCCTTGAGGTATGCAGCATTGCGTTGTTGTTATTATCGTGCGACTTATCCGCTGTCGCCTTTGCGGGTTTGCACGAACTTTCTTTCATACCATTATGGGTAACAATATTATTGTTGTTGTTGACGCACGCACACGCATAAAGTTGTACGACTGCAGCTCGGTGGACAGTATTATAAAATCACATACCTAGAAAAAAGACCGTGAGCGGCAATTAGCGTCGTTTAATTGGAAACAGACACGACGGACGACAGTGGAAAACTGAGTAAAGAGTAAACAATAAACGCGCGTTATCATGCGAATGATATTGGGTCCGTCAAGGACGACGGCGTCGCCGCCGAAAAATTTGAGCACACGCCGACGATCGGTCGGGGAAGATCGATTAACGAGTGACCAACGAGTTCCGAACGCGGACGACAATCGACAATGATATTGTATTGATACGAGACGACTGTCAACCGAAGGCCCGACGGGCGCGGGGCCGAGGCGATGTCGTTGCGCGCGCATAACGAATTCCAGTGCGGCCCACGGTACGGTCCGAAAATATCCGATGTTTTAAAAATAGACCATACCGCCGAAACTATCAATGGTCGTCGTGCGACTGTTTCGCAGACGTATTATCGCCGTGACGGAACCCTTTGTGTCACGTGTTATTATCATACAGAAATAAACTTGCATTTATCGACAAATACACGACACACGATAACGTAACAATAGTATTTGTAACTAATTACGATAATAATAACTCACTAGACGCCCCGCCACCGTGGACGATAGCGTAATGCTCCTATCTATAAACCCGGCCATTCGTGGTGGTAGCTAATCTATATTATTATAACAATAATAACAGTTTTTTTTTTTTTTTTCTCGACTCGAATGGAAAAGTGAGGTTTAAATAATCCTTTTATACTTAATACAATTGTCAAACGATTCTCTATCGAAAATAATAATTACGAATAATATTGACTTTTTTTGACGATTATAATATTATTGTATTAAAAAAAAGTTTTTTTGGAAGGATAAAAAAGATCGCGCTTTCTTATTCGCATCCTCTCCTGAACTGAGTGTTTACGTCCAAAATTAGTGATTATTAACGATGGGACATTAGAGATTTGCAAAAGTTTGAGCAGGGGCATAATTAGGGAGGGGGGAGTATATGTGGAATAGATTCCCCCATTAGCTGTATTTATGTATGATATTGTTGTTTTATACAAATTGGAAGTTCAAATGGAAATTCTCAAAATTTTTACGAAATTAAAAATATTCAAATGTTATTAGTAGGTACGTACCAAAATATTCCTAGTTCATTATTGTACTAGGTAAGCAATATTTTTAATAGTTGATTTTAAAATAAATGGTAAATTTCACTTTAAGCTGGTTACCCACTACGCGTTTCGAACGTCATTAGGACGCCGTGATTTTAAAAATAAGGACGCTCCATTTAATAGGAAATGTCAGTAATTATAGAATATTATAATATAATAAAGATAGTGACTTGAGTATTAAAAGATTAACTAAACGACAAGTAAATCGAGCAAATTCAGGTTGTAATTTAAGCGTTGAAGACCAAAGTATCACTATTTATACTTTATCTAGATTTTTGTTTATAAAACATCCAGAAGAGAGATTTTCAATCCATGCTGAAATTTTTGAAAGTGTATTTGAAATTATTATAGTAATTTGTATTGTTTTTAATTGGAATAATTTACAGTACAATAATGTTAAAAATGAATCACTCAGGTAAAAGATTTGTATCTATCTATATTATTAAAATTAAAACTTTAATTATTCATGTACACTATGTTACCTACTTTGAATGCGAATAATTCAATTTCTGAATTGAAATTGTGGAAGGCAAAACTTGAATGAACAATATTGCTTACGGGCGTATATTTTCGAAGTAAATAAATATTCCAAAAACCAGAATTGAAACACTGAAAGACTGTAATACCGATATCTTCCCTAGTGTAAAATGTATTCTTAAAATACTATAAATCTGGAAGATAATATAAAATACGTGGGTGTCCGGCACCCTCGGCTCAAAATTCTAAACTGTTAAAACTCATATAAACGTTAAATCTAAATAATTCTGATAACTTATGTACATTCAACACTTTATCGAATCGGTATTGAAAATAAGAGAAGGGGTTTTCATTTGAAAATCAAACGTAAGGTTTAAGGACACCTGTAAGATAAGGTGAATAAACCTTCTTTTTTTTTCGGTATACGGCGTAAAAATATGAAAATGCAGGATGGTAAAGTGTTAAAATAAAGCGGCGTTGGAAAATGCTAAAATAATCACTCTGTAGACAAATTATAGAAGACAAATTTTTATTTTGAACATCAAAAACCGAAATCTGAGCATTATAAATTCCACCATAATATTTTTAGCTACGAGATTATATAATTTATAAAAAATGAAAAGAGTTACTGTTCCCTCTAATTTTTTTTATCCATTACTGTCTTTATAATGTATAGGTACGTATAAAACAAATTTGAACCTATTATTATAATATTATTATTGTATTATTATTGCACGACAATAGATTTACTTTCGTTTCAATTCATCGGGATACCTCTCTTATCCCCGGGTGGTTGATTTCAATATTCGGTTATGAATAGAACAACGAGTCCATTAAATTGACATCGGTGATGATACATAACCGTACAGCGTATTTTAATGTTATTATTAAACTTAAAAAATAATAATTTGAAGTACAACAATAAAATAAAATCGCAGACAATACCCGAAATTCACACCGGTTAGGTTAGAAATTAAATGATGAAGTCTATAAAATCATCTACAACAAAAAAAAAGATTTTTTTAAAACAAATTTCAAAAATCTACAAAAACCAGCAACATCTAATACATTTAATATAATTTAGTAAGGTATTGCGATTATCAAATTTAGACCGGCAATTTTCCGGCAATCAGTCTGATTGACGTAACGAAATGATAATAATTCTGAAAACTGCAGATTTGAATTCAGCGTAAAGTGTACATGAGATGAATCAGGCAACTTTATCGAATTTTAATCCTTAATTTCATTTTTATGACTAAACTTAATTTTAAATCATTAGTTATTGCTTCACTACATTGACCGGACTATAGTTTTTATTTTAATTATTTTTAGATTTTATTTCCAGACTATACATAGTTTCCGGCAATGTTTAAATTGCTAGAAAATTGGTCCGAATTTTGATGCTGAGTATAATATGTTAGACAGGGAAAAAATATCGGTTTTCATTTATTTCAATCCCATTAGTAATCATTTTAAAATACTAGTATTTTAATTTTTTTTTACCAAATCCGCCTGTCCTTCCCCTATGAATTTCTGTCACAATTTTATATAATTATTACAAAAATATTTAAAAAAAAGTACAATAAATACCTAATCTACCGTTTTTTCGATTAACGTATACACCGAAAAAGAGAATCTTATCATTGATTTTGTAATAGTATTTTATAAAATCATTGATAATATTATTTCGAAACAATTCCGGTATAGGTAAAGAATAATAGAATAATATTCAGGTAACTGGGTAGGTATTTACGGATTATTACAAAAACCGTTAGCTTATTTGCTCACATCAGCGTTGTGATAAATTTAAAAAAAATGATAAATATAAAAATGCTATCGATCATCTACAGAAAATGTATGTAGTATTAAATGATGAATCGAAAATGACACATTTTCCTATTACGCCAATTCAGCCCTACATTAACGCAATTTTGATCATAGAAACGACGTAATGCAAAACCATAATGTAATATCGATTACAATTTTTTTATTATTATATTATGTACCCCAACCCCGGTGTTTCAGAAACCATTTTATAATTCAAATATTTCCAATAGTGCCACAGACGTGTAGAACATCTCGTACACTAAACGTTATTTACCATTTTTATTCGTTGGTAAGTATTTTTGTTATTATTTTTACCTATTATAGATAGGTACTTAAACGTCTTCAACTATAGTACTCTCTAGAGAGCCTTTAATCAAAGACTACTGGTGTCGTCATTTCTCAATGGTTTCCGTTATCAATGATATAATTTCGTCAAAACAATATTATCAATAATTATTTGAATGTTATTCTGAAAATTGTCGATGATCTATGTTTATGTTATGGTATTTGCATTCGTTTTTTCAACTAATCATGAGCCTATAAAGAGTTGCAGTACATTTGAATTATTTAAATACGGTTTACAGGACTTTTGTAATTTCAATTACCTATATGTGTATATTGATTATAGATAGTTGATGTAATTCTCTAATTACAGTTTCCGTAAAACAGTAGAAAAAAACTTCAGTGGGGGAGAAATGCTCCTATTGCCCTCCCCTCAAATACGTCACTGCCCCAAAGAGATCAAGAACTCAGCGTTTTTTTCTTTGTGACAATAAATTGTTACACACAATACTAATTAATGCAAAATATCACGTGTGAAACATCCTACATTATGAATAATAGTTCGTTTATTATTAATGTTAAATTTTAATAAAATTGTGTGATATAGTAAATACATGTATATTAACTACCATTTTTATATTTTAAACAAATATTCATATCTTCCCTCAAAGAAAGGTTCTAGTTACTCCACAAATTACACAACCTGGCGACGTCCACATTCATTGATAAAAGGTCCGGTGACCACTCTTTGACCAATCTTTGATTATAGACTCTATTTTATTTTGTAGTACTTACTTTAGTATCAGTAGTGTGCTCAGTGATTTTTAACGGAAAGGGATGTATACTATATCACGTATTTAATAATAATCATGGTTCATGAAAAAATCATGGAATCTATTTCCGTTTTATCAAGCAATTAAAATTTAAAAGCCGGATCTAATAAAACCAATTTTTTTTTCTTCAATAAATCAAGCTTATTTTTTTTTGCAACTTGACTGAAATATATGTGTAATTTCAAAACAAAATGATTAAATAAATATTCATGATTGTTGTATTTTTAATCCAATGGTGGGAACTATAACCCCTAGTCTCCACCTCTTCATAAGTCACTGTAAAGTATCTATGCATAGGGCTGGAGGTATTTCATATCTTCAACACCGGTATTCGGTATATATTTACAGTTAATCGGTTATAAACTATATACCGAATGGTCTGTAATTACCACATCAACTTACCAATTCTACGGTATTTGAGATAATTAAAATTATAAAAATAAGTAAACTCCGCAGTTCGCACCATTAGCGGGCCACTGTTTTGGGTAGAAAGTTGGGAAGGTAAGTTTAGAAGACAGGGATTTAGTTTGATTACTGTAATCAGTCAAGGGCGTCACCAGAACTTCACTATGGGGGTGGAGGGGAGGGCGAAATAATTAAATTAATGATTGATAAGACATACTTCACATGATGGGTGGACCACTGTTATAGATGAGAAATTGGGAAGGTAGAATATTGAGGGAAATTTAATGTATATCTATATATATATATATAAGCAAATTTAAGCATTGTCAACAAAAACGATTCTGAGCGTAGCTCGGTTAATAGTATTACTCAGAGGCACCTTCGGGTAAATTACATAGGGAGAGGGGGTGAACAATTTTTACTGTTGAATACTACCACTTTGGTCAAAAAAAACTTAAAACCTTAATGTAAGATGTAATTTCAACTTAAATTTACTTAGAAGACTGCAGATATATTGTACAAATGCAGTAAAATAGTACAATTTAAAAGTTAAATTAATTTTTTTCACATTAAATAAATAATAATTGAAATAATGATAGTATAAATAATAAAAATAATAACAGTATTTAATAAAAGTTAGATGACCAATTGAAATTAATAAAAGCATTATTTTCGTAAATTTCCCAGTTTTTCTTACGTTTTATCCTGATTTTTATGATATTATGAAAACTGCTTGGAAAATCAAAAAATGACTTTTCTAAAATACCATTTAGTCAATATGACAATATTTTCTTTCAAAAAAGGTGCTACACTTACATATTGAAGCAAGATTTTTGGTAGACATTTTTATCACAGTATAAAAACAAAAAAAAACATCATTATAAATCTAATAGGTACATTATTCGCTTCATTCAGAATCTAAAATTTAAATTAAATTAATTATTTCCAATTTTGATTTTAAAAATATATCATTTTATTATATCTTTGCAAATTAATTGTTCCCACTTTGTTTTCCATAATTCTATCTCACCCTTGAGAGAATATTTATTGAAATTTATTAATGAGAAGTGTGTTTTATTTTTATTTCAATCAAAGTATTTCCGAGATCCGGAATTATCTTGATGGCATTTGGAACCAGTTGTCTTAGTGGGGTTAAATTCGTCAAACATTGCACATTTTTTTAAATTTTTTTATATAAAAACTAAAGTCCAGAAAAAATTTCAAATAAATCATCATCGAACGAAAAACCGCATCTGTTAAGTTTCGTAGTAGATAATTTAAAATATTCTGGAATATTCGAGAAACCTAATTATTATCTAGTTATTTAATCTTTATATTTATGAATTTGTATTTTCCCAATTTTTCTAATTTTTGATATGTTTTCGACGATATTTAATTATACTAATGATATGTGGAATTGGATTCGGATTCGGATTGATATATTCCCCGACAATCACGTAAATAGGTATTTATACAAGGTGATTCAAAATTTATGTTACAGCTATTTCACAATGCAAATATTCAAAATAAAGAAAAAATGTATTGTATAAAAATATTTCGAAATATTCTATTTTTTAGTTTAAGTAGGGGGAGAGTAGTGGAACATAATGCGCTTATGTAGTGGCACGGGCACGGCTCGCGGTGCAGCGTTTATATATTATTCCACTACTCTCCTCCGACCTAAACTAAAAATTGGAATATCTTGTCATCGGTTGACGGAAATCAGAAATTTCAATACTTAATTATATTTAAACTAATATTCCATCTATTTGTGGAATTTTGAATATAGTTGTCTATATGAATTATAAAAGTTCATCCCGAAAACGATCAAATTGCTACAACATACATTTTGAATCACTTTGTGTACTGCAGTTTAGAATTTATTTAAAACCCATAACTTGAACGAGTCGTATTATTTAATTTTAATGAATGATAGTATTTGTTTATAATTTTGATAATATTTTATATTTAGAAGCGTCATTATTGATGTCAATAATAATAATTTATGGTCGTATTAATACAAACAAGATTATCAATAAAACCACTACAGAAAAATAATTAAAAACAATTCAGTACACATTGTGGTATTTATAAAATCTGAAATTGTTTATGTGGACAAAATTATAAATATAAAGACGGAGGAAGACAGACTGATCAACATTTATGTATGAACATCGATTATCGACTGACCCGCGTATTATTATACGGTATTCATGTTTTATTAAATATTACTGCAAGCAATCTATTCATTATAAATCGATTACTCGTTCCATTGCCTGTTAAACAATTATTTCAGGTACCTATCTATATTTTAGGAAGTGTAATTTATTCAACAAAGTTTCATCACAACGTGCTGAACAGTAGGATACAGCAATGGCTTCAAAAAGGTTGTAAGTATAAACATTTAAGTATAATAAGATAATAATGTAAAGGTCTGATATTGGAGAATAGAAGTGCCACTGTTGAAGGATGGAAGTACGGAAGTAAGGTGGTAGGAAACACAAAGTTATTTGATTTATATCCATACTTAATGATTAACCATTACTAAAGAAAAACGACTAAGTACGAATTCGGTTATACATGTTTTGAATTGCCGCATTTTATACGATTTTCGTATAAATTTGATATCGAAAAAGGATTATAAATAATATTACATACACCATTACGTTCATTTCTTTTCCACTAAGTGTAAATTATAAATAATAATTATCAAATATTACTCGTACAATAAATTGAATCCTAATATGGCATACATATTGTTGGCAAAGCAATGTTATCAATTGAACTCTGCTTAGAGTCGTTTTTTTTTTTGTTAGAAATGGTTAATTGTTGCTTAACTAAAACAGTTGCTGCACCCACTTGCCATGATGCCCGGCTTTTTTTAATAATTAAATTTACCTATAGTTCAGATTTGTTTGATTTATTAACTTAGTATCAACACATTTTTGATTTTTTTTTACTAAAAACGTAATAAATTAAAATTTGAAAAACGGGTATTCATATAAATAATAATTATAAAACCAATTTTAAGGAAGAGATATATCCCCGATTTCCCTAATTTGCTCTTTATATACACCATTGCCATACATATTTATTTACGGACAATAAATTCTATTAAGTATAAAGTAATTGACTAATTAAATAAAATTTTATTTAGACAATTTTCTAAAGTAACACAATTGAAACTGGGAAATAAAATTTTAGAAGATTATGAAAGGGAAAACTGGAACCCGGAAATGAAAGAAATTCATTCAATGTTAAAACAATCAGACTTTAAGGTAAGTGCCTATCTATTAAGTGTAGATCAATATTTATTGGATAATGTATTAATATTAAAAGAAACTTTTAATCAGCTTCCATATTTTTTAAACTTAATTAAAATTTAAAACAATAAATTAAAATATCACTAAAGTTTTATCAAATATACATTAGAAATTTATATCTATCATTAACTATTTATTTTATTTTGATAAGTGTTATAATATATACTTAATCCATAAAATCATCATATTTAGGAAACAATGTTTTCTTTTAATATATACATTAATATATTCTAGTAAAATTTTTTCTTTGTTTGTGATCATAGTTAGATTATTCAATACTTAAGATAAATTTAGATATACTAAGTTATACTTATTGAATAATAGCAAAATAACAAAAGTTGGGTAAATTAGTGAAAATAATTAATTGTGGCAAGTTAAGTTAATTCAAATGCCTTCAGTCAAAATTAATTTATAGCTATCATAAACTATCTATTTTATTTTTATAAAAGTGTTATATAGCTAAAGTCTATAAAATCATCATATTTAAGAAAAAATATTTTCTTATATACATTATATATTCTTGTAAAATTGTTTGTGATTATACTATCATAGTTTGATGATACCTAAGATAAATTTGGGTATACTTGTTGAATAATAGCAAAATAAAATATGCATGAAATTTGGGTACGTAATACTTAATTCACTTATAAGTAAATATAAATAATTTTACAGTATAAAATTGGGTATTTTCGTACATATAATATGTATTTTATACAGTACCTACTATATAATATGTACTACATATAATATGATGGATGGGACACTGTTGTAGGTTTGATGTTTGGAAGGTAGTATATAGAGAGGAATTTAATGTATATTTGTATGCAACGATTTCCATCAAAATTTGATATTTAAATTCTTTTTTAAAAAAATACTACATTAAACTCTACTTTTTCTTATTAGCCAATGACCACGAAATATAACTTATAATGAACTTACTATTAAATTTTCAAGAACTTTTGCTTCAATCCATTTTATCTACAGTGTAAGTACCTTTAAGTACAGTAAAAAGAGCTTGTAAGAGGTACAAAGTACGGTAAAAATTTACAAAATTAAAATGTTTATAAATAGCTTGGTTTTGAATATTTGAATATTATTTTTATTCTCCAAACGTTTTTTTCCAATTATTATGAAAACTGCTTAGGAAATTAAAAAATAACCTCCTCAAAGTACCAGCTAAATAAAATTCCTTTTCAGAAAAAGTACTGCACCTAATATATCTAAGCAAGATTTCTGGCCTCACTCGGGTCTCAGAATTTAAAACTAAAAATGACTAGAAGTAAATAGGTATGTACAATAAAAAAATCATACAGAGTATGATTTGATTTCAGGTTTTGGATGTAGAAAAAATAAATAATCCATATTTGTACGGTATGTACTTATTACATAAAGAAGAAATGATAAAGAACTCAAAAATAGTAATAGAAGATTTACTATATCATTGTACTTCACCATCGAATGGGCTAAAAATTGCCAGTAAAAACATCGATTGGCGGTTAACTTGTCGCACACGCTTTGGACAAGGGGCGTGTTTTTCAAAATCTCCTCGATATGCACATACGCATGCTGGTTCAGATGGAGGTAAACAAATTATTTAAACTTTTTAATTATTACTAATTTGTAATATATTTTTATTTTGTATACTTCTTTAGTTTTTGTTGTTTGCAAAGTTTTGATGAGTGTAATACAGAACTTATATCTGGCGAATTACAATTTAAAGATACCCAGTGATGGTTATGATACAACTTTGGGAAATAATGGTCAAGTATATGTTAAATATGATGATTTTACATTTTATCCTAAATATATTATCTATTATAAATAAGTTTTATTAATATGCTAACAGATAACAATAAAGTTTTATCTTATTTAAAAATTATCAGTATCTTCCTATATAATAATTTTTTAATTTTTTTGAAAACTTATGCTTTATAATAGGTACATTTAATATTTAATTATTCTAATGTATATTTAATTTTATAATTCAAATTAATATTAATTTTAATTAAATGTATAGTTAAATCATTTTGTTTACATTAATCAAACAATATATAGGTATTTTAACAGAAATATTAAATTAATAATATTTTAAATTTAACAAATATACGTTATACTAGAAAAAAATAATATATCGGGAACTTTTTATAAGATTTAAAATATAATATTTGTTGTTTTTTTTTTTGTACATTTTAAAACTATTTTAGTGCAGGCCTGTACTGACTCACCGGGCAGATATGTGATATGCCCTATCATATACTGTGTCTTTCAAAAAGTTATGATTAATTGTATTGTTATACCTACATTTTTGGGTAAATATTAATACAGAAGAGTAGGTATAATATTAACAAATTGTTGAAAATCCAGAAGTAAGTTACTGATGCATGCCTAATGATGCATTGCATGGTTATATATTTGACATTAACTATTGCATTTTATGAAAAAGTTATATTGTGACTTATTATAATCAGAATACTATTTCAATACCCAGCGACCACTGCCAATGAGTATCGTCACGAAGGACAAACTTATTTTTAGATTATTATTTTTCAAAACTTATACAAAATGATAAATTATAAGTCAGAATCTCTCCAAAAAAAAAAAAAATTGTATCTAATCGGAATAATATTTCCCAAAGGAAAGCTAGTCTACGCTTTATTTTGTTCACTGTTAACGGGCATCAACCCTCTAGCACTTACGATAGTATATTAATAGTATATCGGTGATAAATACCTACATTTTAATAATTACCTTGCTGATTTAAACATAATTTGTATTTTTATAGGTTCTGAGTGATGGGAAGAAGTTTATGGTTTTACAAAAATATTGATTAATTTTTTTTTTTCTGTGAATAACTTTTCTACCAGAGATCTTGCTCCAATTTAAGTGTAACGCCTTTTCTGAAAGGAAATCCTGATTTTTCAAAGAGTTCCCAACAAATATTATCAAAAAAAATATACAATGCCTATTTAAATATTTTACCATAATATGACACATATATTGTTGACAAAGCAATGCAATCAACTGAACTCCGCTCAACATCGTTTTTTTGTTACCATTGGTTAATCGTTTTTTACAGATAGGTATAATTCCCTTATGTATCCCACCTCTCACCTACAGCAGTGGCTGCACCCGTCCCCATTATTCTAGAACAGCCCTTTTTTTCTGAATGTTTTAAAACGCTGATTTATGAAGCAAATAATTTGCTTCATAAATCAAAGAACTTAAAAAAATTAAATTTGTATTATGGGCTTCAAATTCTCGAGTGTATAACGATGAAATTATTAGGGCCTACGCATACGGGAATACTCTAAAGAAACTGAAATCGCCTAGATACTAGGTGATTAGCAGCTAATAAATGGACAACTGAAGTTGCAAGTTATCTTCACATACAGTATTCTAAATTAGTATTGCCTCACGATTTCGACAGCATAGTTTCATATTTTTCAGTTTTTTGTACAGTACGTGTATATTACTCTAAGCAATATTATCTATTATTATTATCTTGTAAGCAAAAATGCCGTAAGTCGTTTTCGACAACGTTTTTTTAAGAACTAGTTTTTAAATTCTACATTTTTTACAATTTATAATACCTATTACAATTTTTCTTATCAAAGAATGATATAGATTTTCATATGGTATTTTACCTGATAATTATAATGGATTGAAAATAAATGAAATATGTAATTAACTTTTAACATTGATCCTTAGTATTGGTTTATATAACTGTACTGAATAGATTCGTGAATAGAATCCACGGATAATCGTATAAATAACTAACAAACAACTGATATTGTAACTTTCGTAAAGTTTCTATATTATTATATTAACTTATATATATATTAGTTATATTTTGATCATTTATTAATTACAATATTATACGATAAGCAGTGGCGGCTCGTGGGTTTTTAATGAAGTAGTGCACACCCAAAAAAAAAAAAAAAAATATATCCAATATTAAACATAATATATTATAAATCGTATTAAATAATTGTTTAAAAGCTTTAGTTATTTACCAATTACCTTTTATTCTTATTTCCATTCTTTACCCAAGCGACATCATTAAATTTTTTACCAAAAAGTAAACGGGGAAAACAATGCAAACGATTAGTTTCTGAACAACCACGAATCCAGTCGTAGGTTTTATATATATTATTATTAAATTTTCTTACATATTCTCTCGTTTTACATTTAGTAATTTGTTTAATATTTAAGTCTGGAGTAGGCCTACCTTTATTTTTTATTTCCATCTTTTTCTCCAACGAGATTGTTGAAAAATTGCATTGCAGTATTTTCTGTACTGAATTCATTTTAAAAATTGAAAACAAATACACGAATAATAATAAACGTAATGTCGGTCGTCGATAGAAAACGGAAACGCGATTGTTGTTTTGAANGATGCCGACGCGCAACGACACGGCGACGTCGAAAATAATTCGCTGATAACAATTTAATTGGTTTTGTGCACAGAAACAAATGTGCACACTAATTCCATTATAACGCGGGTTGCGTGTTTCGGCTTGTTTTTAATTTTTACACTGTACAAATGTGCACAACTCCAACCACTATAATACACGCCGATACTGTTCCGTCGCGGACAACAGTCCGGCTGTTTGGCAATCGAAATAACGCAAACCAAATATTATATTATTTTCATAATGTTCTGAATTTATAATTTTATATTTTGAAAAATAATCTTAATAATACTACAGGTACTTGGTAGTTAGCTGTATTATTATGATTTATATTTTCAATTTTTCTTGAGTTTGGGCAGGTAGTGCACGACGTGCACTTGTGCACATATAAACGAGCCGCCACTGACGATAAGTAAAACCACAATTTGTACTAAGTTTATATATTATCAATCACGGACTAAGATACCTTAGTATATACCTTAGTCCGTGACACGGATATAGATACTAGCTGGTACTATACTAAGTGATTCCTTTAAGTAGGTTCACTCATTATCTCTTGACGAGATTTTCACTTTTAAGTTTAGGTTGAAGGAGAGAAGTGGATCATTATTAACTATTTTCTCGCCGCACGCCGTACTGCCACACAAATGATACTCCATTGCTCTCCTCTAACCTAAACCTAAAAGTGGAATATCTCATCAACGGCTTGACAAATCAAAAATTATGATAAGTTCACAAATTCAGTTTTCACTACACTCTACATCATTCAATTTAAAAACTATTAGTTAGATATGATTTATTTATACTTTGTTAATCAACTATTAACAGTACTAACTATAGAATATAGATTATTACTATGTTAGTATTCATCAATAATGTAAATTACACCGGCTTGTAAACATTGTCAAACCATTCAAACCTGTAATATGACTGTTGGTTTCATGTCTAAGCTTTCATTCATATAGTTAAACAGTATAAATTTGAATTCACAGGTGGTCCATGTCATAAAGATTAGAATAAGGAGATCAAATTCCTTAATAATAATCCAAATTCGTGGTTTTTTTTTTTTTTTATTCTATAGTAGATACTATTAAGTATTAATTACTTTTACTAGTAAATAGTAATATTGTAAAGGGAAAGGCACGGCATTACGTCGACATTCAATACATACTACGATAAAAAACTGGACAGGTTAAATCAAGACTCGACAGAAATAAAAACCCTCGGGTTTTCGCCCATATACTTAGGTTCTGACATCTTTTATCGTATTAAGACCCTCACCTTAATGCTAAATGCATACTGTTGCGTTTGAGAACAACCGTATTTTATCGTTTTACAAATGAAATAATTGAGTTATCTCTTTCCTATCATAAATGCAAGCAGTTGTTTAAAGGTATGATAATTTGATTTTATTTTTCTTTTGTACACAATAGATGCAACATGTAAATATATTTTTACTCCTACTGATAGACAATTGTGTGATCTATTTGTATAATATAATGAATATAATATTCTAAGAATAATGGTCTATTTAATGTTTTTTTTTTTTTTCAAATAGGTACTCTGCAATTGCACCTTTTCCATTTGTATACATTGCTCGTGTATAATTTGTAGAATATTCTACGCATTTTCTGTATAAAATTAGCCAGGTGTACAATTTAAAATATTCTGGAATATTCAAGAAACCTTATATAAACCTAATTATTGCCAACCGTTCTATTTACGATTTTGTATTTTTCGGAGTTTTCTAATTTTGTATGTGTTTTCGACGATTTATGATTTCCGTCTTTTCGATAAGACCCATATTTAGCATCGAAGTAAATAATTCAGACATTTTATATTTTCCAACGGTATTATTGATATTATTAATAATATTAATAGTAGAATTAACACAAACGAAATTATCTATAACCTATTGCAGTAAAACAAAAACAAACAATATAATTCAGTATCTCGGTATATTATTATAAATTAGTAAATAGTACTATCAAAATCTAAAACTGTATATGTACACAAAGTAATAAATATAAGAACAAGGGAATACCGATTAATTATTAGTATTTTTGAAATTTCATCGAATTGCGATTCGAGAGTACACCGGTTCGCGCATACGCGACTGACTACTGAGCGCTGAAGGCTGAACCTGAACGTGTGCCTAGACCCGCTAATTAATTTGATCGAAAACGAGGATCGTACGCCGTCGTTATATAAATCCTGTACGCCGTACGCATAGACATTAAATATGTGGTAGGGCCATGTCTTATGGCTCATATACCTACACGATGCAATGTACGACTGGAGGGAACGCTGGTTACCAAAGTGGTTAGTGGCGTGCCCAAAAATTTTCAATGGGAGGGGATGTAGCGAATGAGAATCGCGAATAGATTATTAAATAACCTTCTCTGCCCAACTATATAGGAATTTAAAAGCCGGACCTAAGCTGATTTCTAATCAATACATGAAGCTTTCCCTCGTACCCCGTGGTTATCGCTACCGCCGCCTTGTACACAGCTAATCGTATTATCTAAATACCTACCGCCAAATAAATCATCTGAATATACACTCGCACGATTAGTTCTTATGAGTTACGACATGCACTTCTTATCAGACTGTTATCAGTTATAGTTTGATTATTTGGATCCAAATAATTTAATTGTACAATTAACAACACACGTGATATATATATATATTTAAACAATTATATTACATTAAAATACGAGTATTTACGTACTAAGATTTGATTATTATTAAATAAGAGATACTCAAATGAGATTTTTTGGATTAAAATAAGTATAAAAGTACTTAAAATGTAGAACATAAACATTTTAAAATTACTTTGCATCGAATTTGTATGTACATTTGTATTTGCTTGGATCCAATCGTACTTGATAAGGATTTTTATCAGATAATGTCACACTAATTATGCGTATATTATATTGTTTCAATCAAACCATAGACATAAATTATTTATACAAAAGGTAGTAAACCTTGTACTAATGTCCAATAATAATTGACAAGAAACGCGTGTGACTACTGCATTACGCGCTGCGTGGAAAAATATCGCAGTGATGTAGGCATGTAGCAGTGACGGATACAAGGAGGAGGGATAATGGGGCGATCGCCCCTCACCCCTTTGGCTGTGTTTATTACGTTATTTTTAAGTTATGATATTGTATTGAAAGCCGATATTTTTATTTTCATGATGTTGCAGCTACTCACAGATATAGATAATAAACTAGATTGCTGACTAGTAATAACAGCAGAAGCCCGAAAAAGCCATGTTGGTTGTACGCTCTGTAGTGTTATCCTAACTACTTGATACCTGTGTATCATTTGGAGGCGGGTATTTCAAATCAAATCGTACATATTACCACAGATAAAGGCAATAAACTAAATTATTATCTATATATAAAAACATTTTAATGAAAAATAAATTATACACGTAAATTGTTAATTGAAATGATTGTATAAAAAGATAAAACTATAATTATTAGGTAATTAATAATAAACAATATTTGATGGTAACATGTAAAAAACTCTCTTGTATTAAGTTCAAATTTACTTCCAGAAACAAATAAACGTTTTGAGGACGCTGATATGCATTCACGTACACACAAGATAAATATTATTAACTTAGTAAGCCGTATGTATTTAAATATTCGTATATACTCTTACAGCAAAATGTCAAGTTCTTTTATTTTGAAAGCTTCTGTCAACAAAAGACAAAAGTTACATAAAACAATTTAGTTTAATAACCTGTAGTCATAACCTTGTTTATAGTAGTAAAATGAGTTCTTTTAATGAGTTTAGCTTTTTGAGATACTTAGATACTTAAGTAATACGTTTTTTTTGATGTGTAAATAAAATAAACTCTTATATAAAATATAAATAATTATGTTAGTTATTATTGAAAATATTTCTGAGTTTATGAATTATGATAAAATTGATCTGTGTATAATCACAACGATAAAAATTGATAAAATACCATAGCCCTCAACCAATATGGTGGAAAAGCCGCGCGCCCGGCCTGCTTGTGAATTTATACTAGTTATCAATCTAGTTTATTATTTATATATTTGCCGCTACTACTAATTACACTTCATAGAGCATTAGTTATGATTCTTCCTGGTCGTACATAATGATATAGAATTAAAACGTTACTTCTCAAACGCGAGCCACGGATATAGTTGCTTCCTTGTTGCTTTAAATTTATTAGATTAAAAACCTGGTTGAGGGCTCCAATGGGGAACGCTCGATTGGCTTAACGCTTTTATGTGGACGTACAACTACATGTGGAAGATATTATTGAGAGATTTTCCAAGGAGAAAAAAAGATGTATTGATTTGATTTTGTAGATAATTATATTGATTGTATAATAAAATTATGATAGTAGTATGTTTATTATTTTGTATATTAATTAATAGTAAAAATAACTTTTATTTAATTGTTGTTTATTAATTTCAGATTTATTGAGTTGTATAGGTGAAATAATACAAATAATTATAGCCTCCAATAAAGGTTAAATAGAAAAATAAAAGAGCTGATACTGGAGACGGCAGTGGCCACATTTGTAGGTGGGAAATTGGGAAGGTAGGATACATAAGGTTATTTCATTTATATCTGTAAGTAACGATAAACCATTACTTGACGAAAGACGATTCGGAGTGCAGTTCGGTAATACATAATTTGAAGTACCGTAATTTTTTATGCGATTTTCGTTTAAATTTGATTTCAAAACGCTTATTAAAAAAAAAAAAGTCGTCCGATGATTTTGAAACTTTGACCACGTCTGGGTAAGACCAATATAAGTATTATTACCAAGTTTCAAGTCTCTACGTGTATTTATAACTGAATTGCAGCAAAAAAACTAGGAAAAATTTAAATTCCTTAGAAGTCAAAAATTTTGGCGATGATATCGTCAAAAAGTAAATCAAAAAGGCAACAAAAAAGGCGTCTTGTGATTTTTCGATTAAATTATTTCTTCTGGTTGAAAACGTTGTCCGTGTTTTTATAAAATAATGAAATCGTGAAATTGTACGTTTTCCTAAGTTTTTTTCCCACTTAAGTGCTTTTATTTTAAAAATGACGGCGAACAAAAATTACTTCTTTAGTAAGTACAATCTAGACAACTTGAGCTTTCAGAAAAGTTGCTACACGTAAGTTTACTAAGAAAAAACGTGTACATGACTAGAACATAGAAGAAATAAACAGCATTGTAAAACCAATAGCTCCCTCGCTACGCTCGTAATCTAAAAGGTAATTTAATTTTTAAAAATTCTGGATCCGCTACTGGCATGTAGCGCGTCTTGAGTGCTAATTTTACCGTAATATACGCTAATTCAAATTATCGTACACTCACTGTGCCTATAATCAATGGATATACTATTAAGGAGTGAATATTGTACATTTTTCTTCCTGCGGTATCAAAAATTGGTATTAATTTCATACAGACAGATAGACAGTCATCCATTTTTGTATATCATATTGTATAGATTATAAATTACTATTCAGTTGAGAATAATAAATTATTTTGGTTGAAATGATTTATTAAAATTACTACTTAATTAATTTTATAACAAACTTATTTTTACAGTCTTTGGATTATAAATATGTTCAACTAATTAAAAAAAAAAAAATATACAATTAAACTGATACGATATTTTGTAGAAACAAATTACCTTCATAATATGGCGTTTTAAATTCATTGATGATTTTTTTTTGAAGTAATTTTAGTTGTCCTGGACGGCAAACGCAATAAGATAAAACTTTAATAATTTCGTCAGTTTCTTCGATATACTTTCAAATATTTACCAAACTCATGTCACGGGATACACTTCACGTTTTCTAAATTAATTTCATTTTCATTTATTTCGTTAGTGTTAATATTATTATCATCATAATAGTTTATACGCTTGTATTTAAATGCATCTTAAATAATATAAATTGAATTTAAAATTAAATAAATAAAAATCATAATATAAATCAATCGAGTGTATTTTGTTTTACTTCATTAACTAACAAACATTAACAATCGAAATAACGATCGGTTCGAGGCTCGACAGTGGGCGCTGAACAATTTTAAATTTATCATTTATGACATGTTACAGTAGATACTATAATTATAATTACTAGGTACGCATTTCACAAATTCCGTGCGTATTCGGCGCGTCTCCGTCGTTTTGGAAATCCGGTGATTGAATCTAAATTCAACCGCCCAGATGATAAAGCCTACTAGCCACACACCACCATACCTATATAACCTACCATACCTTATAACGGATATATTTTTATTACAATATCGGATATACAGGCTGTCCCACGAATATATACCCCTTGAATATCTCCGGAGATAATACATATAATTAAATTATGTTTGTTTTACATAGTGAGCATTAGTCAACGAGATACATCATTTTAATAAGAATTACATTTGATGAATAATTTATATGCTTAACCAATGAGCATGTTGTTTTTTTTATCAATCCAAAATATTAAAAATAAATACTAAAACATAGGACAACAGGTTTCATTTACTTATTTAATAATTGTAAACACTACGTAAAAAAATAAAAGATTCTAGTACTTCGGAAAACCCATAATATACTGCTTTTTAATTTTAGATATGTGGACAACAAACTATTAGATGTTTCGAGTATACGAAATTATATAATTCAGCATTTTTACTTGTTTATAATATAACTGTAGATATATCCTTGTCATGTTAAAGTTAAATTATCAAAACAAAAAAAAAAAAAATAGAGCGAAACAAATGTATATACTATTAATGTCGTTATTTTAAGTGGTAGTACATAGTGTAAATAATACAATGGATCAGATAGTTGACATTTATTATAATTCATTGTTTATTCATTGTCACATTTATTTGTATTTTTTTTTTACATTTTTACGGTTTAGTGCAAAAATGATAAAACAAATTAAATACCTAAATTCTCATTAGTATTAAATAATACAAATGCTATTAATAGTCGTTTAACATTTTGAATTCATTTATTGGGATTTTGAGCATACTTATTTTAGTGCATAAAATTCACAGTCTAGTTATAAATAATAATAGAATCAGCAAATGCTCGTTGACTATACTTACCAATTAAATACCAACAAAACAATATTATCTAAGTGTGTTAATATATGACTGGGTACAATTATGAAATAATATGTCAATAATAAATTGTTATAAACTATAAATTAAATTATTAATATGTAATGATAAATGAACTGCAAAATAACATTACTATATTAATAATTCAATAATTGATTACATTAATATTTTTTTTGTGGATTTTTGATTTTATTTTTTTCGTTCATAAAATAAACGATCGAAAAACAGTTTTTTTTTTCAGATAGACAATTAATGGCAAACCGCCTCTTGATTAAAATTGTATGGTTATTACTTATTATAACACTATTGTTCAGTTGATATAGTAACATGTTTTGTTTTCTTGTGTGTTCCAATTTTATAGTATATTACATTTTATTTACCATTTGTCATAACAATTTGATGGCAAACTGAGCACATACCTAAGATTTTCCGTTTTTTTTTATTTAATTAATATTAGTGTAATATTAATTGTTTTATTTTTTCCTTAGTCATAAATAAAAGGAAAAATACTTTTGATACATTCATGACAATTTTTTAAAAATACTATGGAATTTCTTCACTATTTCCAGTAAAATAATAACATTTTTATTTTGAATATATATACTTGTATGGAACTCTGATATATTAAATAATTAAGTTTATTATAAGCTTATTATATTAGAAAAAAACACACGCAAATGGGAATTATGAGCGTAAAGAAATTATTAATAATTTGAAAAACGATCAATACTTAACGAGTACACAAATTAAGTACCAAAAATATGCATACCGAATGCCGGTCGTTACATTTCCGTTTATGCCATAAACAAAATACAAGTAACAATTAACGACGAAAACGTCGTCGTGCTACGATGCTAAAGCATCTTCGTTATAGGTAATTAACACATTGTTTTATTGAAAAGAAATAGAGCAATTTGTTAAATGACAATATTATTTTACGTGACGCGAAAGACTCGAATTACGAAAACAACGAACACGTCGCGGCCAGCACCAGGGTGGGCACGCAGAACCCGTAGACACCGAGTACGAGCGGTTTGAACCACGGAGGCATCGTGGCGGCTGACCCGTGGTCGTCCGATGTCAGTCGTACGGTCATCGCGTACGACGAATACAGAACGGTCGCCTGGGCCAAAAACGGGATCGGCCACCAGAAAGTCGCGATGCACAATACGGTTGGATGGACGGCTTTCATGACTAGCCAATAGGATGATAGAGACGGCGAGTCGTACTGCCACAGAGCGTTGGCCGCGCATACGAACATCGAGACGTTCGACAGGACAAATGACGGGTAGCCGCCGCAGCTGAGCGTGACCCCGACGGCGAGCGTGTTGTACAGCAGAGGGCAGAGGGAAAGTCCGACCGCCCAGAACACGGGCTTTGGCATGGCTCCCAACGCCTTGTCGAAATCGGTTGTCCGGTACGATTGACTGAGTCTCTTGAAGTCCTTCTCGAGGTTGTAGTAATATTGATTCAAGAAATCGTAGCCTCCGTTAACGTCCGCTTTCTTGTCACAGTCACCGTCCGCTTCGTTGCCAGACTTGCCGTCCGATTTGTTGTCAGAAACACCGTCCGCTTTCTTATTACTGTCTCCGTGCGCTTCCTTAGCAAAGCATCCGTCCGCTTTCTTAATATTGGAGAAAGAGCTACCATCCCGCCGAGCATCGAGCATCAGACCGCGAGGTGTAGCGACGAACCATTGGCCGCGCAATGTTGATAAAGTCACCATTCTAAGACAGCTTCTTGTCCACATTATCGTTTTGAGTTTTAAAACACTGGAATGTGTCTAAAAAATCAATGAAGGTATTTAATTTATATTATTTAAAATACATCAAATCCGAAAAAAATAATTATAACAATATTTTATCATACCGTTAAAATGGGGAATTGGTCAGAAAATGTTTGGTTTTTTTTTTAGATTTTTATCTATACCCATAGGGCGTACGGAGTTTATGGTTTTGGAGGTTTCAACGATCCCTAAATTGAATAGTTGTTCATTATTTTTCAATTCAATTTTAACTGTAGAAGCTTTGAAAATGCAGCTGAGAGACAAAAATTACACAGCGTGAACTGGGTACTGTCGGATCACTACAAATCAGAAATTAAAATATCTCTATGTAGAACACAAGTATCGCAGTAGGGATATTCCGAATATTAGATTCTGAGTGGAGCGAGGGACATAATTTGTTTTAGATACATTGTTATTATTTTTTTTTAATCTGCGAACATTTTTTTTACCAGAAATCTTTCATCTTTTCTGAAAGAGAATTTTATTTGAGTGGTACTATAAATAGGCCATTTTTTGATTTGTCTAGGGATTTTTATAATAAATGGGAAAAAACCGGAAAATGTACAAAATGTATTATTTTCAGTTTTGTTTTAGATTTTGAGTGCAGCGATTAATGTATTGGTTGTACAATGATGTTTATTTTATTTTATTTTTTATGTGAACACTTTTTCTTCCAGAAAGCTTACTCCGATTACCAAGTATAGCACCCTTTCTGAAAGGAAATGTTTTATAGGTGGTACTTTAAAGAAGTAATTTTTTGAAATTCTCATTAATATTCAAAATAATGAGGAAAACCGAGGTCTTTTTTAAACAATCATTGTTGTCATTAAAACGCACATTATTGTAATCATTTTATCACAATATAACATATATATATGACCATATTTGAGCTACATATGGACATTTTAATTTTGAGATTTTTTTTTTAAATTTTATAACATTTTTATTCAGTAGATTCTTTGTGGATAAAATTGTTTTAAAGAAATGCTTGAAAATTTAACAGGGGATTCATTACAAGTAGCGTTTTTGTCGTAAAAGAAAAAGAGTGTGATGTAGAATTTTTTTTCATAAGAATAATTTTCTTAAATGTCATTGGTGCACATATGGGGGAGTCAGGGGTGTTTATCACCCCCAGATTTTGAGCTAAATAAAATAAATATAATACTCAAATAGTACTATGGGTATGATATAAGTAGATAATTACTATTATACTATTGTGTATTGATTTATACCTATTATATATAATATAATATATAGGTTGTATTAATACTACATGTAATATTATGTAAGATTATGTTAATTGTTTTCATATTTTTAAGGAGGTACCTATCTATTTTTGGTTATTTATGAGGCAGTAAAAGATTCATTATTAAAATCATATTTCATTGTTTCAATTTTGTTTTTTTATGTGCAGTTAATATATAATTTTATTTTGAAATGTCGTATAGGTTAGAGGGTATTGAAAGAAACAACCCCCTCCCGTGATACCCTACTGTATATAATTTTAGCATTCCCGAGTATTACACTGAATGTGCGCCAATGTAAATAGTACGGTCTTTTAAAACATATAAAACCGAATTTCACTCAGAATCGTTTTTCGTTAATCGTTGCATACAGATATACATTAAATTCTGCTCTATACTCTACTTTCTCAGCTTCTCACCTATAACAGTGGTTCGCCTATCGTGTGAGGTTCATCTTTTTTTAATGCCATTATTTATTTTATTAGAAAAGTATAACTGATGAGGTGACTTTAAATTTATAAAATGTATCAACTTCTTTAAATTTACTTTAACTACATTTCGAAATGCTTGTGCAATAAATTATTAATTATATTATAATATCTAAAATTTTTTAATTTTTTCCTTGGATCTAGAATCATTGAAACAATACTATTATATTTTTAATATTGGTATAGGACTTTGTTGAAATCTTTTCATAAAATTCCTTTTTATGTCAAAAAATTCTTTTGAATGTAAAATTTTTATTTATGCAGTTATAGGTATTTATATTATATTGACTGCCTTGAATATTTAGAACATACACGCTTTTAAAAGAAACCTAATTATTTTAAGATGTAAATATATTTTTTCTCCAGCTATGTCTTTGTGGTCCAATAGTAATAACTATTGAATAATAAAGGTAATAAATATAATTGTGTCATTTACTGAATTTACCAGATTTGAATCTCTTCAAATTTATTTAGGTTTCATCAACAATTATATTGATAGTTTTATCCAATCATTATATTATAAAGTATCATGAAAAAAATCCGATAATATTATTTTCTAAAAATGTATGAAATTACCCAAGAATTAAATATACTGCCGTTCATTTCATTACACACTCATCTAATTTATTGCCTTTAATAGTTTTACAATTTAATTTCATATTAATATATATAAAATATTAAATCAATGGTGTGAATCCCTGTATTAACTAAACATAATGTTTTTTTCTTAGGATTGTATACATATTATAACAGGTAACGGTTTATAACAATTTAATTATAAATAGTTTTTTTTTTAAAATAAAGTAAGATGCCCAAGATGCAACTTATATATACATATTGTTTAATTCTTCTGGTAATCCATTCCTAAAAAATCATGAAAAATTCATAATGTAATTTGGTGGCCACCGTAGATGAATATTTTTTTTTTTATATTTATTTATAAATGCACAGTGAACATAGAGTACATAAGTAATACATGTATATAATGATTAAAATTATTTCACAACACTATGGAGACAAATAGGAGTAACAAAAATATGTCAAGCAAGACAATATTTAGCACTATGAACTATAAACTAAACGTTCAAGACAATAATAAGAACTATTTTTCAAACAATGTTTCTTCTTCAAAGGAGAAATAAACAAAAATCAAAATTATTAAGTTTATTACCTAGAGTTAACATTCAATTTATTCAAAGAAATTAAAATTAAGATATACATATATATATATATAAATGCATAATTATCTATAGTATTTATATCCATATAAATCTAGACTATGGATATGACCTATAGTATTTTTAATACATAGCATAGCACTATTTAAATTCCATAATATTATGTAGGTACTGCCATCTCGAAACTTCCAGACAAATAGTTCAGGAAATATTTTAAATTGGTTAGTAGGTATGTTCTTTTTAGAATATAAATCAATAAAAAAAATAATCAATGGTTTAAATAGCTCCTTAAATTTATAGGCTCTGGTTTATCCCTTAATTTCGTTATGCTGATAACAAATTATATTGTGTTGTTTTGTGTCTGTATTGAACCTCATAATTTGCACAGTGTATTTAACTCTCATTCACCATAGGCACATTGGTTGTTTTTTTTACACCAAGTCATTATTTCTGTTTAATGAATGCTGTTCTTGAAAGGACATAAAATAGAATATAATCAAAACATTTTAAAAACTACACTGAATTGGTCAATTTCAATTTATCACTGTTGTTTAATGGCACATTGATAATATTATTTATTTTATTAATTACCAATAAATACAAAAACTACATACATAATATAAGTACTCCGTTAAGTAACCAATAAATGGTATTAGTTAGTAATTCATTTTTATAACAATACATAATTATTTTGTATGCTTGAGTAGAATACATATTATATAGACACAGCAATAAAAATTCAGAATAAATAAATTTCGATATTGTGCACACAGTATTTTATTCAAATATTAAGTAATAATAAGTAGAGAAAATTGTATAATAATTATTATAATATGTTAAATTGTTAAAAAACCACAATGGCAATGTGTGTCTCCAATAATAATTGTCTTATTTTTAATGTATATTAGAAATTCACTGAACGTATAAATTATGATACAATGTACCTACCTATCATGACACTTAACTAACTTTATAACATTACTTATATATATTTTTTTCAAATGCCAATTAAATCTCTTTATTTTATAACAATTATTAGCTGGATCATTATAATTTAAATTAAAAAACAAAAACCTTGTATATTGGAATAACAAGAATATTAGAATAATGTGTACTTATTTTAAATAGGTACCTACGTTTTAATACAATCTGAACCTATGGGAACATAAAAATGGAAGTAAGATTAAGGAACATTTGAACACAATATTAGAAATATAATTTTTTTATTTTTACTGAAAATTAATTGATAATCGGAGAGTAAATCACTGATTGTGTGTACTGTGTACACCATATTCTAGAATACCATGATTTTTTAAACTATTTCTATGAATGTTTTTAATTAGTCTTGTCGTTAACTGTAAAAAATGTACAGGGTCCATCATGATAGAATATACCCAAGCTGTAATTTATTATTGTATTTTTTTTCGTTTTTTTTTTTTTTTTTTTAAAAACGTAGGTTAGAATAACGTATGCATCAATAATGGACAACACCTAGGTATATTATGTATTTAAGATTTAGGTGTTTATTGGAAAATGAATTATTATTAACTTGAGCATATTAATTTATATTATTTATCGATAATTAGTGCCTATAGTAT
The DNA here is from genome assembly GCA_902439185.1 of Cinara cedri. Lineage (NCBI taxonomy): Eukaryota > Metazoa > Arthropoda > Insecta > Hemiptera > Aphididae > Cinara > Cinara cedri. Next base: position 481,848 of record CABPRJ010000982.1, on the reverse strand, counting down.
AGTGACTAATGTAAGACCAACAATCATTTGAATATATGCAGTATATACATTTTGTTAAACACAATTTTTTTGTTTGTTTTATTTAACAACCGCCGTTTCAATAAATTACACGCGCCATAAAGTTATTAATAACAATATAATAAAATGTATACATACCTGCCGGACCGGAGATCGTCAACGAGAAAATTTGATTTTCGTAATGTAGACGGGAAGGCACAAATCTGAAATAGTGAAATCTGTTAAATATACTGGATATAATACCTATAGTGAAATGCGTTTGGTTTTTGATGTGGATCGACCACGGATGACGGATACTTACCGTTGACGCAAATTGCCAACTTGACACACTATTGTCACAAACCCACTAACTTTTTTTATTTACAAGTATCAACCTACACAATTCCTCAACACGCCTAACGGTAAACTCATCAGTCAACGATTTAATTTTGTTTTTCTTCACTCTCTATGGTTCTATGGCTGTTATCATCTTAGGTGTCTACGGTTTGGTTTATCTCCGCAGTTTAGCATTCGCATTCCGTTTGGCGCTCTACAAAGTTAAAATTACAATTATTTACATAAGTAATGACTAGACCACGGATGTTAATGTACACAAAAATTTAAAAACATGCATGCAATTATACACTTTTAAGTGTAAAATTATGCTTGGAAGTTATTTAAAACATGCACCAACAAAATTATTGTTGACAAAGATTTATTTTTGGCATTTTTAATATGTTTATTTGAATAAATTGTATTGTAAAAACCGTTGATGACCATTTACTGAAGTATCTATTGCACAATGTACAGTATAAAACAATTCCATCGGTAGCAAATGTTTAAATTCAGAAATAAAAATATACGTGGTCGCGACGATTTGGAAGTTTTCGGCATTTTAAAATAAATAGCTATAAAGCTTAATGAATATAATAAGGTAATTCACTTCGGGCGAAAATAAAATTTATCGCAACAATTAACATTGTGTCGAGAAGTACTATCGCAGGTTTTTCCAGTTTTGGTAAAAAATAATTGTTGTACCTACGTACGTTACATATTACGAAAAACCTTAAATGTGCACTAAAGCACGATGAATATAAAAATCTGATAACGCAAGTAAAAATCGAACAAATAAGCAAAAACATGCAAAATTAAATTCGGTAATTTTTGAGTGATGAAACAAATTTCTATCATATTCTGCATTAAACTGGATGTTATAAAAAAATATGATAAATGCACGAACATCCGCTCTATAGTAATGACAGAACGTATACGTTATATTTTGTATTCTTTACATGCCGAACGCAACGAGCGCGGAATATCTGCCAAGACGACGGAGTCTACAGGAAATACCGCCGGGTTGCATTGAACTGGCTATCGGTTCTGTAAAATCGGGAGTACCAAAACTAAGTATCTACAGGTACCTACCTACTTACTTACTTCTATTTTTAGAACGATATTGTTAGTTTCACTAAAGACTATGGTTTCCGGTTTACGTTTATTTTCGTTTACGATCCGCAAATAGAATATATTCGTTCTATAGTTGTATGACGACCGGCGCAAAAATTAACGTATTTGGTTTTATATTAGTTTTCTTACGTATTTTTAATCTATATAAAACTAAATAGAAGTTATATTTTTCACGAACGTCAAATGGGGTTTTTTTTTTTTTGTTATTTAACACTATTACAAATTAAAATAACAATAGTATAAATATTTACATCAAATTAATTACAATTTGTTTAAAGAATTAATTAAGAGTTTAAATAATTTGTTTACTTTTAACATTGACTCAATAGTTGCACAATTATTGTTGTTTGAAAACAGAATAAATAGTAAAATTAAGACACAGCAACGAACATTGAGATATTTATCTAGAAGAAAAAAAATAATAATTAAAGGATTTTAAGGGATAACAAATGATTCCATTTCCATGTAAGAGAACAAATTAGGTAGGTACCTATGGTTCATGAATACATTTGAATAATAAACATGCAATTTTTGGGAATGCTTTAATTAAGTTAAAAGACTTCTGATTTTTAAACATTGAGGCCTGGTTTATTTAGTGTAGAAAAAATTATTTTTTTATTGAATTTATATAATATATAAAGATAGGTACATTATACAATAATATGTCATGCCTATTTATTGTAAATACATAAATTAATTTAAAACTATTCCACATAATAATTTTTGCACGCCTGTTGTTTGAATGTGTACTTTCACTCATCGACAAGACCTTATAAATGTGGCCAAACTGTATATTATATTGTATTGCATTGTTACTTTTTGATTGCAATTCGAAACGATTTTATAGGTAATTGATTATTTTTAGTTAATAGGTTAATAGGTATTATTTATTTATTATTTCTATTAGACTATCAATTGTAATAATTATCACCAACTTCATGAACTATGTTAAACATTTTTTGTTTTAAGTACCCACGTACCTGGGAAAAAAAATTAATACGAATAGGAGTGCATCGAAGACTTATCCCGAGTAGATAGGTACGTTTTACGTAGGTATTGCTAAACTCTAGTAACTAGAGTCTAGATATATTATTATTATTAGGTATCTATTATTGTTGTGATAATAATTAGTGTTATTGTTTATACATATTTTGTATTATAATAGTATTAGTTTATTCCATGGACCATGATAATCTAACATTCATATTTGTGTTTTAATAATGTTTCTTTTCTGATTCGGTTAATTAGAATATCTACTAGCATTATATGGACAGATAAAAGAAATATATAACAAACAACTATTATTTATTTGTATCATAAAATCGTTCGTAGAAGTGATAGTACACGGGAAACGCAATGATTTACAGAAAAAATTAAAAGGTTTGCTTGAACGGGAGATAAAAAGGAGAATCCACATTGTTTAGTATAATATAATAAGTTCTAAATAAATATGGTAAGTAATAAATTAATAACACGTCCGTCCATCGTTATCTTTCATAATCTATACAATGAATATTCATAAGTATTTACATTATACAGCTATATAGGCTATATATTTATAGTCTCTACTATTTAGATAAATCGTTTCTAATCATAATATCTACCTAAAACCGCCAACCGGCGACGACGGAGAAAAATAAACAGCCGTTGATCATATTATTAATTGTAATCAAATATGTTCATAATATATTTATATGAAAATAAAAATATACACTTGAACTCGTTGTAATGTAAAATTAACACTATAGTTGAGTAACAGGTAATTCTAGGTAATTATTCCTTAAGTTAACATTTAAATTTAAAATAATAAAAGAAATCTTATGAAGTTAAAATATTGAATTAATTTACCTAGTTTACTTAACTTTAAATTATTAATTCGTCCATGTCCATTGCCCATTCTTAAATATAGGCTGTTATTTGAAAATTAAAAGTTGTGTACAGTTTTTGAAGAGCATTGATATAAAATGATTGAACATTTTTTTTAAAAAGTCAATTTTTAAATTATAAGTGTTATTCGATAAAATAATTACTCTGAAAATTATTTGTATAATTAAATTAATTAATTAAATATTAGTTTGTTTTAACACTATTCAAACAAAATATGATAAGACCTTTAAAACCGCGGTTCACAACCTTTTTGACATTTCAAACCACTTGGAGCGTCCTTGAACAATTAATCTATGTTTGTATGTTGGTTTCTTTTTATGAAATTTAAATTTTAAAGGGAGTTATATGAATAGTCTAAAATAAAATGTAAAACAATTTACACAATCCTTATAAGCTTTACCATAATTATTTTATTTTACCTATTATATTACGTTCAAAATTTAAAAATTAACAGAGTGGTTTAATGTCTTAAATATATAATATAATATGAATGTATGTATTTACATACATTCATACCTGTTTTAATCTGTAGTACCATCTTAGGAGGGGGAACAACTTCACGGACGTCGGTGAGCGCCTTTGGGAATACATCGTCGTGCACGGACGCTATCTATCGGACATGTTGTTTCACACATGAGTTTTTTTTCATATTTAATAAAAATTCCCTATACTTGCAACACCTTGTTATTTATTCACCTCTCTGCCTCAAAAATTAAAATTATGGCGTCATTTCAAATGTGGTGTTTTCTGCTCCGCCACTTTGTATAATATTATATAAGTGCTAACACCTGAAAAGTAAAGAGAATCTAATTTAAAAAGAGCTGATACTGGGGATGGAAGCGGCCACTGTTGTAGGTGAGAAGTTGGGAAGGTAGGAAACATAAGATTATTTTATTTATATCTGTAAGCAACGATAAACTATTACTTGATGAAAGACGATTCCGGGCGCAGTTTGGTAATACATAATTTGAAGTGCCGCATTTTTTTTTTTTGCGATTTTCGTTTAAATTTGATTTCAAAACGCTTATTAAAAAAAAAAAAGTCGTGCAATGATTTTGGAAATTTCACCACGTCTAGGGAAGTCTAATATAAGTATTATTACCTAGTTTCAAATCCTACGTGTATTTATAACCGAATTACAGCAAAAAACGACCAAAAATTAAAAATTTTTAAAAGCTCAAAAGTTCTGGTATGATGACACCGTAAGAAAATAAACCAAAAAGGCAACAAAAAAAGCACCCTGTGATTTTTCGATTAAATCATTTTTTTCTGGGAGAAAAGGTTGTTCGTGTTTTTATAAAATAATGAAATTGTACGTTTTCCTACGTTTTTTCCCAATTAAGTGTTTTGTTTAAAAAATGGCGTCGAAAATCAAAAAATGTACAATTTAGGCAACTTGAGCTTTCAGAAAAGCGGCTACATTTATACATCGGAGCAAGTTTACTAGGAAAAACGTTTCCAGCTAGAACAAAGAACAATGGACAAAAAAGAAATAAACAGCATTGTAAAACCAATAGTTCCCTCTTTTCGCTCGGAATCTAAAATATCGTGTTACATATATAATCGAATTTTAATGAGCTACAAAAAAAAGTTTTCATTGAGCGTATTATCTTAATTTTTTGAAATTGTAAAAATTCTTAGATCCGGCTCTGCCTCGGCATATCCCCTCGGAAATTTACGATACCCTCCCCACGGGGATGAAGAGAATACTTAGTGGGCACAATCATTATATCGGAAAGTATTAACTTTTCAATTATTCATTAATCAATGAAGTTACGCTCGGAATCTAAAATAGGTTTAGTCATATAAATAATAGATACTAAGAAAAAAAGGCCAAGGGGTGATATATATCACCCCAATCTCCCACCGTATAAATAAGTCAGTACGTCACTGGTAAGAAGTATATCTACACAGTAGGTACAAGACATAAGTATCGATTTTGGGTTAGGAAGGGAGAGAGTGATTGACTGTGTAATATTATTATGTATAGGTACGTTCGGATCATTACTGCCTAATGGCGTGTACAGCAATCTTTCGTGACGGCGCAAAAAATAGTGTTCCCCTAGCTCATATACAACGGTAGATAATATGCGACTTGATAGGTTGGACCGGAGACTGTATACGAGGCGAAGATCTGTCCGATAAATCACTATGCGGTTTCCGATGGCCCGTGCAAATTGCGTTCGTTCGACTACGGCGGTGACTCGCCCGATAATTGGACGGTTATCGGCGACGGCGCGGCGCGGCAGGTTCCATAATAAAAGGATTGCAGCAGCGGAGGTGGACAATTTTTTTTTCTGTCTGTCGCGCCACCGTAATAAACAACATTGTAGGACTGCATTTATTATTGGTATTCGTTAATGAGAATATAATATTATACATAATCAAAGATATAACCAATTCCGCTCTCCCTCCTCATAAAAAAAATTAAAAAAAAAAATTGAAAATGAGAGCACTGAGGTATTGAACTTTTTTGGCTACGTCTATATATTGCGATTTACTCGACATTTTACAATACTTACGTAACCAAAATAACCTTATTGTATCGAAATGTGTTTATGATGTTTCCAAATACTATGTAACGCGCAGATATCCTGCTGCGCTTTTACCAGAGGTTTTCAGTCTCTTCAAATTATTTAATAAAATACAAGTCTTATGTAAATTTGCAGAACATAATATTGTTAAGTTTAGAAATGTTTTTTTTTTTTTACTGTAATAAAAAAAAACAGTACTATAGCAAAATCTTGCTCTTTAGGGAAGCATATTAAATAGAATAAATAATAATACATTTTTCAAATCATATTGTACACATCACTATATATAGGACTGCAGTCTAGAGCAGGGGTCTCCAACCTTTTTTAATGGAAGGTCAAATCTAAGATACGTTTTGGCATCGCGGGCCAACATTTTTAAAGGAACAGAGAGGTAATGAAATCAAGAATAAAAAAGATATTTTTTGATTTAAGAAAAATGAATATTTATTTTTATTTTTATTATTTATTTATTAAATTTGTTTTATTTTGATACGTACTACTTAATGAGAAGTTTGAAATTGCTTATCTTTTAAAATTTCCTGATAGTTTGCATCAAATTTTGTAGTTCCAATCAACAGCGTAGCTTGTAAATGTTCGTCACTTAAATTGGTTGGTCTATGCTTAGATTTGAAGTATTTCATTTTTGAAAATGTCTGTTCACATAAGTAGATGGAGCTAAATATTGAAATCATTTCACGTGCATATTTTTTCATATTTGGAAAAGTCTCCTCTGGCAACATGGCGTAAAATTGTCGGAGTGTTTCTTTTTGAAATAGTTATTTGATGTGAGTTCGACGACTCCATGCTGAATCTCCGTTGGTGAAGTTTCTATTTCTACAGCAAATGGATTTTCAAAAATTCGATCTTGGGTTTCTACGTTTTCGAAATCTCTAAAGTGGGTCTGAAATTGCTTTTTTAAATGGACGAGAACTCAACAGTAAAATCTGTAGGGAATTCTCGATCATTTACAAGTTTTAATTTAAGGCAAGTTGGAAAATGGATAGGATTTTCTTCTATTAGTTGCTTTGTGAATACAGTTAATTTTAATTTAAAATCTTTGATGTGGGAATATAGATCTGAAATTAATGAGTTTGCTCCTTGAAGATTTAAATTTAACTCATTCAGGAGCTGAGTTATATCAACGAGAAAAGCTAGTTTCCATAGCCATGACAAATCAGTTAGCTCAGTCCAGAACCAGACAGTTCGTTATATGTAGATGTGTGTTTGGTTATAAAATGACTACGAATATGATGTTCTTTTAAAACAGCAACCTTTTCTTTACAAAAAACGCACAATGCAAAGTTTTTTTGTTCGATGAAGAAGTATTTATAATTTCACTTTTCGTTAAAAACACGGTACTCTTAATCGATTTCCATTTTTTGTTCTAACTCATAATCATTAAACAACACCACAGCAAAAAGAAAAACAGTCGACAAGAAACAATACTAAACTGATTTAAATATATTATGCACTAGTATGCTCGTAGTCACGCGTTTTACGATTGACGGTTTTCGATTAACAATCGCCGCCATGATAAACATGATAACGCAATTGACGGGGTTTTTGCTATTTTTAGTTATTATGAACAACAATTAACGAAAAACATTTATTTTATTATTAAAGTTTTATTATTTTTCCTTTAGTAGGAAATAGTGAAATACTATTGATAAATAAATAATATTGCTAAAACATCAGTCAATTTGGCAGACCGGTTTGAAAAGTTGGATATGCCAGAACCGGCCCGCCGGCCGTTTGGAGACCCCGGGTCTAGAGAACTAGGATTACTGACTAGAGTGATAAGATAAGTTCTTTTAAAGGTTTTTTTAAAGCTCTTTATAATAAAGTCTCTTTACATATTCTTTTAATCGATATTTTAATTATTCATTTTAAAAGTATATTATATTCTGTGGTTTTCCTATATTTAAGTTATACTTAAATAATTTTTATTTTTTTTTACGTTTTACGAGTTTTTAATGTACAATTTAATCCATACTAATTTTTTCTGAAGAAATTTTGTTTTCATAATATTAGATTTTAGATATTTTTCACTTGTACCAACAATATTACATAATATTAAACGTTTTATTTACGATTTGCATTTTAGATTTGCTAGACGTAGTGAGAGATCTATTAGTATTACTACGATGCGTGTTTTTATTTTTTTGTTTGTGTTTTTTTACCAGAAATCTTGCTCCGATGTACCAACTGTAGAATTTTTTTCTGAAAATAAATTTTTTCTAGCTGGTACATCGAGAAGGTTAATTTTAGTTTTTTAAGTTTTCATAATGATTGGGAAAACCAGAAAGACAAAAAAGGAAAGCTCCAATAGAAAAACAACTAAAAGTATTAAAATATATTGCCGTGACAACTATTTATGTCGCGTAAAAGTATGTCTTTTATATTATTTTAAATTTAGTTTTAGATTCTGAGTGGAGCAAGGAATGTATTGATTTTACAATGATATTTTTTTTTTAGTGAACATTTTTTCTATCAGAAAGCATACTCCGATTATCAGGTATAGCACCTTTTCTGAAAGGAAATGTTCTTTGGGTGGTACTTTAGAGGTTATTATTTGAAATTCTCATTAATATTTGAGATAATGAGTAAAATCTGGTTCTTTATGATAAAAAACATTAAAAGATTAAAAATAAGGTTATCATTGGCTACCGTTTTTATTTATCATTTGTTATTATTAAGTTTTTATGATTTTAAATATTTTTAAACAATCAATGTTGTCATGCAAAAGCACTTTGTTGTAATCATTTTACCATAATATGAAATACCATATTTTGTATTATTGACAAATCAACATTATCAACTGAACTTCGCTCAAAATCGTTTTTTTGTGATCAATAGTTTATCGTTGCTTACAGATATACATCAAATTCTCGTCTGTATCTTACCTTCCCAACTTTCCACCACCTACAAAAGTGGCCACATCCACCTGTGTATATCCATTCTTTTTTTGTTGTGATTCGGTTAAAAATATTTGTAGAGACTTGAAATTTTGATAGAAAAATTATATTTCCTTTAATAGACTTGGTCAAATTTTCAAAATATTTGAGCTATTTATAGACATTTTAATTTTACAAGTTTTTTACATAATTTTTATTTGATTGGTACTCTGTGGATAAAATTATTAGATTAAACAGAAATTATTGAGAATTTAATAGGAAGTTCATTATAAGTCATACCTAATAGTTAAAAAAAAAAAAATTGAATGTTAATGTAATATTTCTTTTTTATAAGAGTTATAATATAAAATATATTTAAATATTATGGCATATTTGTGTAATTTTTTAAGAGCATTATTGACTGTTTTTGTTGACATTTTTTTAGTATTTAGATCCAGTAAATACTAATTACATTTACAACCTTAACATCGTGATTAACAGTGACTATTAAAAATCTAAGCTTATATATTTCGATAATTGCGATTTTATCCCGATGACATCTCATAGTAAATTTCGTCTCCATCGAATGTACCAGGATGAATTTGATTTCACTGATGAACAAGTATTTTGGCGGAACAAAAGCGTCTGGAATTGAACAGCGCGTATATCTCTTCCGCATTGTTTGCTTGGTATACCTTCCCATAATCGTACGGACCTAAATCGCGCTCTTAATGAACGGCTCCCGTACGACTTAATAGTTTATATAATATATATATCTACGATAATATTAATATCGACGATTAATACTACTTATTGATACTTTTTTACGGTCGAATTACAGTAATTACTTCCAGTATTTTTACAGTTATAGAAAAAAAACAAAAATATTTTTCCTACAATGAAAAAATCGTATATTGACAGCTTTTTTTTTCTTCTTTCTTAATAATATTAAAATATATGTTGGCTTCAATGTGTTACATGTAAAATGGCTGTCGTCATTCTTGGTCTATTTATTGGAAGGGTAATAATTTAATACTTTTAATTTGTTGAACTCTTATCACGTTATATCGTGACCGATGATGTGCTCAGGTTGTGATCGTTTTATTAAAGACTTACATACCTATTTATTTACCTATATTTTATAGCTATTGATGCGCGCCGACGACATGCACTGACAGGAAAATATAATACATATATATAAATTTATTATTTTTACACGAGTTGTTTTAACCGGAAATTAAATCATACACCGTTAATCATATAGATAATCTCGTAGTCTTTGTAAAAAAAAAAAATGGTTTTTATTTTAGAGTGCATCTGTAATGATAAGTATTGTATACCACCGCTGCAGTACCTACTTATAAATACTTACGAAAAGCAAATAAACGAGAAAAATTCGATAATAATAATATATAAACACGATATGTAACATCGGAAAAGAGCGAGGGATACAACACACATCAGTTGCTGGTCTGATTAAAAAACGAATGGACATTTTCTCTTTAATATATAGATACCTAAACCTATTCTTTTGGACGCGTATACAGTTTTTTTTTTCGCTTAGGAAAGTAGAAAAACGACTTTTCAAACAACGATGGAATATATAGGAGGAAACAAATACATTCACACCTAACTTGCAATATATAGGTATATATATATATTATAAAATATATATAACCTTATCCGTGGGCACACGATCAATGTCTGTAAAACACGTATTTCTGTAATCTCTACAGTCTGTACTACCTCCATACAATTATTTTTATTTCTTTCAGCGTCCATTATTATAGATATAGGTATACTCAATACCGTGTTACAATTTAAGTATTATTTATAGTTGAAAATATATGTACGGTAACGGTATAGCCGCATAGATTTTATGTGTATATGCAAGACGCGAGGGTTGATAAATGTTTTATTTTTTCATACATTATGGTTAAAGTTGCCAATATACTGAATGTGTCGTCCTATTTCACTCAAATGCTATTTAGCCGTTTTGTTGAAAAATACTTTTTAGGTTGGTTTTTCAGTTAGTAAGAAATCCAAGTAAGGCTTCCAAATTATTTGCATCATTGTACTTTAAACGATGCGGATTATTTTATGTAGTAATGCTATACGTTTTGAGAGGAATGTGTACATTTTTATATGGGGTGGTTAATACTCTCCGGTCACCTAATTGAAATAAACACTGATATCCATTTATAAATGGATCACCCCTGGTATTGTATATTGTTTGTTTTTTTTCAATTTCCTTATTGAGTTTTCTCTAATTCATTTATCAAAACACAGCAACTGTGATAAGACGCCCGTGTATATAAAATAATTTTCGTTTTATACAACTTTTAATTTAATTGAAATATAAATAAATTGTATTTTTTTTTTTTTTTTTTGTTGAGTCGAATAATTAAAACGTACTGTAATGAGAGTCATGGCAAACCGTCGTTGTACATTTCTCTGGGTGGTGGGAAGATGCCAGAGTGTAAGAGGGAAATTAAAATGCGTCACAAATTGAGTATATATCAAAATTAAAAACTTTTCTTCGTGTATAATACATTCGTATAATAATATTTTATTATAATTTCTCGTTCGTTAAACTACAGATTATTAATGCGACGTAAAACCACGCGACTGTATACGAAATTACACTGCTGATCAAATCATGTTGTACCTATAAATGCAGATAAAGCATACAGTGTGTTTCATTGGAAAGGTAACCTCGAAATAATTTGACTGGATGGATTTCGATCAGAACGGTTTTTTTTTTTGGAAAATCAAAATACACTATACATTTTGATCCAATTTTCAAAATGTTAACCCATATTGACGGTACGCTATAAATTAAACGTTTTTTTTTTTCAAACAACTTTGACCGATAAAATTGTTGATTTTCTATCTCAAAAATTCACAAACACAGATTTCTAAAAGTAGTTAAAAATATGATTTTTTTTAGGTAAAAAAAAAATATGAAAAAATTATATTACTGTTTGATAGGAAAAGAGTTATTAGTAAAGATAATTATGAAAAATTACTCATTCATAATAACGTCACGTGTTTTGAAATTTTAAAAATCTTTAGATGTCTGCAGTTGATCTCATCAACAAGCTCCAATCTTTTATAAATGGGAACAAATTTGAAACTGTAAGAATGAAAATCACATGGAAAATAGTAAAGGAATTTTCGAAAATAGTACTAAATATAGGCGTTTCTAATTAAGAAAATGGACATTTTATTGCGCATAAGTTAAAGTTCTGATAATCGTCTCGAGAAAGGGAATTATTCAATTATAGCACCATTTATAAAAAAAATAACGACCCTTGAATTTATCCGATTGAAATATTTCATGTTAAATTTTGAGTGAAACACACTGCATAAATTATTATTATAATAACGAGGAAATTATATTATTGGTCCATGTTCATTATTTCGATCGATATAGTTGAAAATAAGTGCAAAATATGAATAATTTCATTAACAAATATCATCATAACTGCGTATTATAATATTATAATTATTATATATAGCTAGAAAGCGACGAACATTTGATTGATAATTTTATTCGGAATTTTTTTTTTGTTTTCATAAATTAAAAACAATTGGATGGTGAATTTAATTTACCAAACTAACCTTAAAAAAAAAAAATCACCTACATGTAATATTTTGAACACAGTACCATGACGTGTTCAGAAGTGTAGGTAAGGGGCGAGATTTTAATTCCTTATTATTTATATGAACTAAGTATTAACATTTCAATATTAGTTTTTTTTTTCAATTACCAATTTTATTCCTATTTTAAATAATAATTAATAACCAGATCTCTGTCAAGAAAAAAAAATGGTTACCTACGTTTCTGGCACGTTTCTTTATTATTGAATAGACAATTAAACCATAATATAGGTACATGTTTGATATTTTTCATATCCAAATGTCAAAAATAAATTAGTTAATAAATATTTTTAACATTAAATATAAGTATATCCGTCCTGCGATCACTGCAGTTAAATGATGTCCCCGTCATTTGTGAAACTCTAAGATTTTAATTAATCTATTCGCATTTACATATTATTATTTTACGTGCATATTCATTAATATTCACGCTCGTCTTTTCGTTAAATTCTACTCGTTTATTCTTCTTCTTATTCACCCCTAATTGTATATTTGCATATTTTTTAACGACCACTTAAAGTTTAGATGTTTCATAAAAGTCATCGTCGAACGAAAAAAAAAATCATACGCCATTGCGTATAGTATAGTAATCGATTACTAAAAGAAATAATTAGGTTTTGCTATTTAAATGGTACAGATCAATATTAAAAAAAAAGTGTACGATGTAGAAGATTTTAAAGTTATGTAATAACTGAGGGGTGGTCTACCCGAAAAATTTCAGAGGCCACCCTAAAATATTAGAAAAAATGTAATACGAATTAAAAGAGAAAATAAAATCTAAACGGATTTTGTTTCTGCAAGAAATAATCTGCTGATTTCAATTCTTCTGTAGTAGGATCATTTTATAATTCATGAAAAATTATGGTTTAGACCTCTCCCTCTGGAAATTTAGGCTCTTCACCAAAACAAATCAGATTAATGGTTGTTGATTTATTTTATATTTGGAGCCCCCCCAAAAAAACTCTGGCTACTTGCTTGACTATTGCAAAAACAGAATGGCGTTATGTGTTCAACAGTAGTGATAAGACAAAAGCAAGTAGATTGGGGTGATTTGGAGATTAGCAAATGAGAAGAGGGAGAGAGTCGGAGACTGTAAGGGTGCTGGTTGTGTAAGTTAATGTAAAAGTGAGAAAAGAAAGATGTCATGGTTCAATTTTGTGGGAGGTCGTAACTCAAAAAATTTCCGGGGAAGCAGTAGTGAACATTAAATTGTATTTTGTAGATCAAATTAGTTCTCATCACTGAACTTGTTATGGTCGGATTTTTCTTTTGTTTACGCAGTTTTACTAACGTTTCGTCGTAATATTCTTGAAAATCAGACACCCTTTGTATGTATATAGGTCGAATTTCGTGGATATCACATTAGCGCTTTAAGTATACATCACGGTAGTCGAAGTGGTGTGATTTACACTCGCAACATAATCAAATAAGCAGCACGGAACACAGTATATTTCTATACTTAAAACCCTACAGTTTCAGACTTATCCTTAAGTAATATGTTTGTATTATATTAGAGTGAAATTGAAAAATTTACTTTATCTATATTACGATTTTTACTTGATACACGACGATTACTTACGATAGATTGTTGTAATATCACCGCGCAAGATCGAAATAGTTTGCGACTAGATAATATAGGTAACTAATTTGGTTTTGCATTTGCTTGATTTTTCATTAATTAATTTTGCAGGGCATTTTTTGTGATATTAACAATGTTTTCGTAATCGGTTAAGGATAGGTAAACTGCAGCAGTGGCGAGCGGTACAACTGAATATGTGATGAGGTAAGTAGTGAAATGTCATATAATCTTGGGAAAGAGTTTATCATAAAAGTTTTAATGTGTTACTAAAGCGTGCGGAATCAAACGACAATTTTTTTTTTATTTATTTTTTTTTAGAAGTACGACTGTAATGATAATACCAATGGACCTAACAATACATTTCGTATATTTTACACGAGAGACCGAATTAAGGTGAAAAATCCCGAGCGAGTGTACAATACTTGAAAACAATACGTAGACTTAGACTTTAGAATAGACTTTAGAACGTTTAGATCGGATATGGCTAATATAAATTATATAATCTAAAATAAAATGATTATTTCTTCCACGGTAATTCAAAAACATTAATAAATAAAAATAAAATATAAATAATAAAAAATAGATATGTAACTTTATAGGTTCCAGTTCCATTTGGTAAGTATCGTTGTGGTCATAAGGAGAGTTCCCTGAGACTTTTAACAGTTTGTTCGTCTCAGTTTTAAAGGAGATCTTGTAGACTCCATTGGAAGTACAAACTAAATTTGAAAAAATGTGTTTTATTGAAGGTGGAGGATAATACAAAAATATACTTGATTATGCCTCAATTATATTGTCATCATCGGGATGTTGTACTTCTAGCTCATTAACTGTAGTAATGAATATAATATATTAAATACGTTTTTTTAAATCATTGAAAATTCCTCCAAAAAAGTTGCATTATGAAGTTTCAATAAAACATTTTAATACAGTAAAACGCATTATCTTGAAGATATAATACAAATAACACATTACCTACGTTGCTACGTATTTGTTTGTCTGTTTGCGATAGACAGCCGAATCTAAATAATCGCACGTAGATGTCTAAAAGTTGATATGTAGAAGCGGATGATGAACGGAACTGTAGGTATGTGATTCAAAACCAGATATCCGAAATTCACATAAAAACATTTTTGATATTAAAATTGAATAATTTTTGTTGAAAAAGAATTATCTCGATGACAAGAAAAAACATTTAAAAAAAAAACAATTAGTAATAGTTAATTTGGTTGTCATGGGCAAGAATGAACTCATAAAAAAAAAAAACATAATTACCGTACAACAACGGCTGACAGTGACGGGGAAATACGTTTTAATTTTTTTTTCGTTCAATACTATACATGGGCAAATTCGTGTAAGACAGGTATTGGATATTTGATGTAAGAAGTACATTTTTTATAAAAACAACAAATTAAAATTTACAATAAAAGAAAAACAACAGAAATTTATTAAAAATAGATACCATGAAATGTATTGATCAAGAAAAAGGTAATACAAAAGGAGGAGGGGATAGGAATATTTAAAACAAATTTTTTAGACTGTGGAGATTCCGGGGTAGGATGGTTGTAATACAACCCGTGTTCGTTATTTCTTCTTTTTAGATTTTTTTTTCCGTGGATTTTCCGGTCGGTTAACACGTCCAAAAAGTTTCGTGTGACAACTTTATATAATTATTATACAAATAGGAGTACGTCGTATGTGTAATTTGAACACAGATATAGTCACCATGTACGACGATACTATTCAGAGAGGTAATTTTATTGCCGTCCTGAAAATTACGAAAAATAAAAAAATCTGTGAAAGAAAAATAGCATTAAAAATACAATTCCGCTCGAATAATCCAATTGTTTTTTCAAATTGAACAACTTAAAATGGTCAAATGATCTTTTTTAATAGCTATTACTTATATGGGCACGTTATCGTCTCAAAGATTATTTTTTACTGAATTGACTGACGGGTTTTTTCGAGTTTTCTTCATGTAACGTAAGGATAGTAAAATGCATTAAAAAAAAAAAAAAAAGAGCTGATACTGGGGATGGGTGCGGCCACTGTTGTAAGTGAGAAGTTGGGAAGGTAGGATACATAAGATTATTTCATTTATATCTGTAAGCAACGATAAACTATTGCTGACGAAAGACGATTCCGAGCGCAGTTTGGTAATACATAATTTGAAGTGCCGTAATTTTTTTTTAACCTAACATTCCTACGTTTTTTCCCAATTATTATGAAAACAAATTCGAAAATCAAAAAAACGAACTGCACCATTAAAAATAAGATTCATAATTCAAAACAAAAGGTTTCTTGTCGTTTTTTAATTGGTTTCATATTTTTTTTAGAAAACGTAGTAGGTACTTACTTAAAATAACGAAATCGTGAAAAAATGTAGTTTATTTTCCGGTTAATCGTTTTTATTTTAAATACAGTTTCGAAAATCAAAAAATGATCTATATATTTACTAAGTAGTTAATATAGACTTTTATAAAAGGTGCTACACTTATTCATCGGAGTAAGATTTTTAGGATAAAAGTGGTCTACACTATATATAAAAAATAAATAAAGTACCATCGGAAATTTTACCACGTCTAGGTAAGTCCAATATAAGTATTATTGCCAAGTTTCAAGTCTTTACGTGTATTTATAATCGAATTACAGCAAAAAATTACCAAACATTAAAATTCCTTAAAAGCTCAAAAGTTCTGGTACGATGATACCGTAAGAAAGTAAATAAAAAAGGCACCCTGTCATTTTTGAATTAAATCATTATTTAGGTAGAAATCGTCGTCCGTGTTTTTAAAAAATAATGAAATCGTGAAATTGTACGTTTTCCTATGTTTTTTCCCACTTAAGTGTTTTTGTTTAAAAAATGACCAGTTTAAAGTACAATCTGGATAACTTGAGTTTTCAGAAAAGTTGCTACACGTAAAAACCGGAACAAGTTTTCTAGGAAATTACGTGCCCATAGACTAGAAGAAAAAATAAAAAAATAAACATCTTAGTAAAACCAATAGCTCCCTTGCTATACTGAGAATCTAAAATAAGAAATAAACAACCAATAGCTCCTTCGTTATACTTAGAATCTAAAAATGACCCGTTTAAAGCATATACACATATTATATTGATATATTTAAACATTAGGTACTATATACGCAACTTTTGATTGAAGCGAGTCTTCTCTGGACTAAAACTATTGTTCATAGAAAGGTAAAAAAAAAAGCAAACATCATATATACTAAAGTTAATAGATTCTGAATCAGAATCCAGAAATGGAAAAAACCATCTCGATGAAAATTATAATATTATACATGTTCACAGAGTGTGATTTCGCGGTTTGTTTGATAATTGCACTGCTGCAGTTGATGTATTTTTTGTTTTAAATCCCTCTACACATATATTGTGTTTATGCAAAATAATTATATTATAATTGTTCGAATTGCCCGGGAAATATAGTTTAGATTTTGTCGGGCCAAAAAGTTGTCGGGCACCAGATGTCCTTGTCCGCGGATTGACGGCGGCAGCAGCGCTAGGCTAAAAACTTCGGTTTCCGAATTACCGCCTGCAGTTGTTATAAAAGTTATCCACTTTACGATCACGTTTCAAAATTGCTCCCACCGAAAAAAAAAAAAAACATATTATTTGTCATAAACAGCATAAAACAATTGTATTTATAAACGACCGTTTTGAAACTTTCCCCGGTTATTTTATATTATTGCACCTAAACAATGTTTTGTATAGGTAACGTCGGAAGGATGAGAGCAGATAGCTATGTATTGCGTAACGCATGCAATTTTCCATAGAAAAATGATTGTACATCTTTTTTTTCAAAGAAGACATTTTTTACGGATGTAGTAATTTACTAATCGATGATCGAAATTGGTCTTGGTTTTGCAGCAATATTTACAAGACCATGCGGGTACTGACACTAGTCGAGGCGAACCGAAGATGGGTCGTGGGAAGTTTACTACTCCCCACCCCATCAAGGGTCCATTTAATCGGCTGACCTCTTATATAAAACAATATAATGATTTCTAAAGTATCTTATTGATATAAAACCGCGGCTAGTATACCTAGATGAAGATTATGTGTTATGATCTTCCCCCTCCACAAAAAAACCACATTTAGTACAAATATCATAGTAACTATTATTGAATTTTAACGGCGGTGTTCAATGAGATTACAAATCGTTTAAATCAAAATCAGATAATATTCTGTGATTTGCAATGTAGCAAATTAAACACTGTATTCTGGCGATGATCGACCAGATAAAAATGTTTAGGATGGTCAATATACATTGCCCCGAATTGTCTGAAGATGGAGGATGAATGTAAATTTTATGTATGTGAGGCTCACACTAAATTTTAGATTTTTAGATTCTGAGTGAAGTGAGGAATGTATTGGTTTTATAATGATTTTTTTTTTTATGTGAATACTTTTTCTACCAGAAAGCATACTCCGATTATCAAGTATAGCACCTTTTCTAAAAGGAAATATTCTCTGAGTGGTACTTTAAAGAGGTCAATTTTTGAAATTCTCATAATATTCGAAATAATGAGGAAAACTTGGTCTTTAGGTTAAAAAAGATTGAAAGGTTGTCATTGGCAACCGTTTTTATTTATTTTTTGTAATTATTAAGTTTTTATTATTTTTATTATCCTTTTTAAACAATCATTGTTATCATAGAAACGCACATTGTTGTAATCATTTTACCATAATATGATATACCGTATTTTGTATTGTTGGCAAAGCAACACTATCAACTGAACGCCGCTCAGAATCGTTTTTTCGTTAAAATGGTTTAGCGTTGCTTACACATATACATTAAATTACCGTCTGTATCTTACCTTACTAACTTCCCATCTATAACAGTGGCTGCATCCACGTGGTGCAAAATATGTCCGTCCTTTTTTTAAAATTATTTTTCGTATGTTTAACCACTACGATAATATTGTAAAACGTATATAGACATTAAACAATTATTTACAAAATCCACTTTCTTCCAAATAATATTCGTCTCATAAACTGCAGTGTGTGGTCGTATGTGAAGATAACAATTTTGTTATCGTACACCGGTTAGTACAAAAGCCGCGAACTCGCCACGGTTAAACGGTTTTAAATGAAAAACCAAAAACAAAGGTAACAAAGATTTATTTAAGCACACACGCGTTTAGAGGTCATTGCAGTGCGGTGAATATGTTTTTGTACATCGGTGGTTGTCTGCAGAGAGGAAAAAAAACAAAACGGAACGAAAAAAACGAGTACCACTTAAAAAGGTTTTACATGAATATGCATTCAGTAATTTTATTTATTTTAAGGGCGAAAAAAGAAAGAAAAACAATTTTTTATAGTTGTTTTGTTTTCTAATGGATAAGCCCGCAGTACTTTTGAATAATGTATTTTCTTTCGAAACGCGCTTATAATTAAACGGATTAGCCACGGTTCATGAATTATAAACATAATAAACCAAACGAATAATGGATACAAATTGATTTATTTTTTTTACCGCCAAATAAAAACAATGACTTATACGAAAATCACATAGAAAATAAGTATTATATCAATAAAAATCTATACAGTGTTAAAATTTCAATTTCAAATAGTTCAAACTTCAAATTTTTGGAAACATTGAAATATTTTTAATTTTTGTCTGACTAGTATATAGAAACATTTATTTATCTAATGAACCAATACGATACACAAAAAAGTCACGGTAATAATATTACGCGGTACGTTCGCAGTTTGATTACTACACTTCTACGACGCTTTTTATGGTTTTTTTACCCTCGTGGTAATTTTCCACAAGAGCGATTCGGTTAAATTGGCATAAATCGTCAGTCCCGAAAAGCTTTCAATTTATATTCAATAATAAAAAGTAATACTATTCATAAAGCAATCCAAATACAATTATATAATTATTCAATCCATAATAATAATTATAAAGTATACAAGCTCAGTGGCGTATTTACTGAGTGAGATCAGGTAGATAAATCGTTATTGACATTATATTTTTTTTTAACCTTCTTTTAGTATATATTATTTATATAACTACCTATTTTTAAATTTAAATTTCTTTAATTTTTAGTTCGAAAAATAAAAAAATCTTTTGGGCTGGTTTTACACAATTATGGTTTTTACCTATGCAGTTGTTATAATGAATCAATCAAATTTCAATGTTTCATATTTTCAGATTTAAAATGAAACCTATATCCATACCACTATAAGGGTTTGATTAGTATCTAAGTAGTAAATAAATAAATAATAATTTCTTACTTCATACTCAGAATTTACATATTGAGGGGGAGAGGGGAATCTGAAAATAATTATAATTGTAATATATAGGTATAAAATTGTTAAATAGGTAGAAAAGTTGGTACATATTCCTTTAAAAAAGGTCAAGGAAAGTGGGTTATAACATATTTAACCTCCCTCATCTTTGACTTAAGTCCCTTAATCTATGTATACGTAATAGTTATTTGATTTTAATAATAATTTTAGGAATTAAATAAATATATAAATAAATAAATAAAATATCAATCTTTTTTTTTTTTTTTTTAACTTGGATATGCGTTATACAATTTTAAATTAGTTTAAAAGTAGTTTTCAAATTTAATAACTCAGTTCATGATAAAATCTAAATAACCTCTTTGTAGATGTATTGAATTTTTGTTCGGTGTAATATGTCTTTTTTTAGTATCTAGCTTAACCTTTAAAATAAAATATCTTCAATTTTTAGTAAGACAAATCAAAAATGTGTTACCAATTAATACATCAAAACAATGTGAACGTTTATATATTTTATCATTTAAAACGTAACCTATCCAAATCATTATAATACTATAGAAGTTAAGTACTCAGATTAAAACCAACCTGAATATTAAAAATGACTTAATAATAATTGTTAATACCTAATTATTTGATTTCAATAGTAATTTAACATTTTAATTTTAATTTTAAATTACTTACAAAAATACATAAAATTAAAATTAAAATTTGTTTAGTCTAATAGTTCAATGTTATACAGGATGATTAATTAAGCATGCGCACCCCATTTTTAAAATTCAATTTTGCATGTATTAAAATTTTTAATTTTTGGAATTATTAAATGTAGTTAAAGCCGATATTTTCGAATCCATAGATTTTCCACAACATCCTGTGGTGATACCAATTTTGGTTTTTCGTATGAGAATCTACAAGTTTTAATGTAAATTGTAAAAAAAGATAATTTTTCTGAAAATTCTGATGAATCGTAATTGATATTCGTATGAAAAGTTTCCGAGTTATTCTACTTTACTAAAATACTAAGGATAACAGTTTAAAAAGCATAATTTATGTAGCGGCACGACGAGCGGCGTTTTCATAGTGTTCCACTAAACTCTCTCTCTCTATAACTAAAAAACGGAATCTCATCAACAGGTTGACAGAAATCAAAAATGTCAACACCATTATTATTTAAACTAATACTTCATTTATTTATGAAATTTTTATTATAGGTTCTTATTTGAAAATTCAAATTTGGTATCACCACAAGATACTCCTTAAATGCTGTGAACAATTTAAGTATTCGAACATTACATTAACTACATTTAAAAATTCCAATTATCAAAACGTTTGTATAATATATAAAATTTAACCATACAAATGAGGTGAAAACGTTTAAGGAATCACCCTGTACAATATGGCACAATTTCCAAATTCTATATCTCGTTCTCCGTGACCAAATCCTGAGTACGCCACACTGACTACAACTAATATTATTACATTACAACGTTTTTTAAAACATATTTTCACATGAATACACACACACAAATTATATACTTGTAAAATAATATTATACGTATATTATCATTATAAGAGAGCCGCACACCTGAAAATATGTAAGAGGAAAACCGTGTTTCGCGAGCGGTACGATTAAAGTTCTGAAGCCGAATGTTTACACGGCAAATTTAATAGAATTTTATAACGTGCACTTTTTCATTAATAGAACGAAGTCATCGAGGGTGATTAATTTTTTTCCCTGAAAACAATTAATATAATTGTCGAGTGCATATTATATTTATAGGTACGCACGACGAGTTTTGCAGTAGAAATTGTCTATAATGCGTTTAATGTTTATGTGCGGATCGTTCGCCAGGGACCGCGTAATTCCACCACCCAACACATTAGCCGGTTACGAACATTTTTACTACAGTCTGTCAAACGTTCAATTTCACTTAGTGCTGTGCCATTCACTCGTGGCACTTCGCGAATACTTTTCGGGGTTTATTTTTTTTTTTCTTTCTATTACTGCAAAACTCTAAGACTGCAATACTATTATTGTTTAACGATATCGCAATGATGTTACTATCGAATGTGTTTTCCACGTATAAGTATACGTACCTATAGGTATATTATATAATATTCTTAATTGAAAAATGTCGAAGATTTTAAAAACAACTGTATAATATTGAAACTTTCCTTTTTATGTTTCCCACTCAAACGATTCCCGTATAGTCCGTATAGGTAGATACTATTAACTGTATTTATACCAATTAGAGTTATTTTGCAGACTGCGATCAAACACGACTGAAATAATATGTTAGAGTGAATTAAAACCAGAGCTACAAAATACGAACTGAGAAAATAGCGATTTTGCGTAGTGGTGTCGAATAGATTTTTAAGGACTTTTTCTTCGTCTGGCGTAGCTACCTACTCTCCGTATACAAGTTTTGACCGACATTAAAAAAAAATAGCATGACAGCCATTTCTTGTACTAGTGGTGTGTCCAAAAATTTCCAACATTGGGGGTGGTAGTAACTATGATTATGAATCGTACTATTCCAATGGGAATTTAAAAAACCAGATCCAGAAAAACCAATTCGTATTTAATAAATAAAGCTTTCGCTGTAATTTGACTGAAATATATAGATTTTTAAGATTTGAATTACCAAATTCATAGGTATTGTATTTTTAAGCGAGTAGGGGGCATATATTATCCTCAATAACTCCTTCCCGGCATACGCCACTTATTATTTTTAATTTACCATTTACTAATGGCGAATTTACTGGGCATCCTTAAGAATAAAAAAATAAAATAGTAAATGTAAAAATTATTCTATCATCATTACTATACGTTTAACATAATATTTGAAAACAATAAAAATGTATGAAAAAAGATACCGACATACTTCGCACGATGGGTGGGTCATTGCTGTAGGCGAGAAGCTGGGAATTTAGGATACAGAGAAAATTCATTGTTTATCTGTACGCAACTGCTAACGGAAAACAAATTTGAGCGGAGTTTGGTTAAATATATATTGAAAGGCCGTAATATTTACGATTTGAAAATAATAAATTTCGTTTTCCCCATTTATTATAAAAACCTCGCATAAACACCATTGTAAAACCAATACATTCCTAGCTCCACTCAAAATCTAAAAATCTCGTTTATTTCAAACATACTCATCTACAGTATTCATTGTGATGTTATTTATCTCCGCGTAGAAATATACTGGATATATAAACAGTTTTTGTTTAAAATATTGACATAAAGTGTATGGATAAGTTTTATTTTACAACTACTTAGTTTTGGCTTACGTCATCATCATCATCATTTTTATATAATTAAATAAAAGTGTCGTAAAATCTCAAATATATAATAGTGGATATGCCAAAAGCCTGTTCCACTAGAAGCCGAGGTATTATTCACCCAAAGTGTGCTCAGTCAGTTGCGCTTTGCCGACGAATCGTATAATTACTAATATTCGAGTGTATCACAATTTCGTTACAATTTGTTCATTGTTATTTAGTGCTATAATTAGTATATTATTTTATAGATAGTGACTTGATTTTCAAGAATTTTTCCGACGAGAAATTACAATACTTTATGATAAATGAGAATGTCCATACTAGGGGTGAGCATTCGCTACTGCCACATACACCCAATAACACGCTTTCAAATGTTCCTCTGAAATACCCAATCAAAGCATTTGCATGTTCTGAAATGGTTGGTTTGTTTTCGAAAATATTTATATTCTAGAATTACATTTTTAACATATTTCTAGGTTTTTATTGATTTTTATTGTATGTTTGTTTTGTCCGGTTATGTGCACAATCGGAAACACATGGTCGGGAACTGAGATTCGTGGTGAAATCGTTAAGCCCACAAACAAACGAAAAACAAAGCGAAAATACATATTATGTTAAATTCAAAATTGAATTGGTTTTCAGAACATTTTTCTCTCCCTTTCAAATGAAAAAGTTTAGATAGCCCCGTTGATAATAAAACAGAGAGCGAATGATATTTATGCAATTTTCACGAGTAGGTATATTTTTTTTTTTACAAATGTCGAGTGAGGATATAAGAATAATGATATCGGGTATTTGGATTTTTTTTTTTAACAATATTATTGTATGATCATTTATTTTATTATTTAATATATTATATAATTGTATATTAAAAACAATATTAAGACAATATTGAAAAAAATAAAAAATAAAATAAAATAATAATTATGCCAAAAACTGTAGTTAAAAAAAAAATATCTTACTTTTATAAAGTTATAATAATAATAATATAGGCTCTATATATAATAAATATATATATATATATATATATTTGTATATATTATATATTGTCGAATTGAAAAATTATTAATTGTTATACCGCTAAATTATAATATAATAATAATAATTATAATGTTATGATAATATTTACAAACAAATGTGACGAGTGTTAAACACGTACTTATTATTTGATATGGGTTTATAGAGTGTAATATTATACTACGACGAAAAAAAACCAATTTCGAATGTGTATGATCAATATAATGGGACAATGAGATATATTATATGCAATCGGTGTGTGGGGCGGTGAGTATTTAGATGTTCCAGGAGGGGGGAAGCGTATAATGTTATTATAATGCTCCAGCGGTACATATGAATTTTGGACGCTGTTTGTCGAGAAAATGCAGTGGGGAAGGGAGGAGGGGGGTAATTCAAACTATTACATTGTATATTATTATCACTCGGAGAAGATATGTACGAAAAAACTGCACCCAAAAAAACAGCGACGCGCACGTATTATTGGCTTATTAATGTTTCTATAACATTACATACATATTCGGTACGTGTAATTAAATTAACTTGGGCCGAACGCACGCTGCAAACGAGCAGAACATTTTTTTTCCTGACAGCTTAGCTGTGATTTTTTTCCGAACGTTTTAGGCTTTTACAGATTGATCGTCTGAAGTGCTCGTCTCGAATTGACTATGCATAAGGTACTTTGTAGTTCGGTTTGTATATACTCGACGAAATTTGTTAAAAGCGAACCGTTGTAAGTCGCGGTATCGTTTTTAAACGGAAAAATACCTAATCACAAGTTGAGTTTGACGAAAGTTTATTATTATTTTTTTTTTGTTGCTCTTTTAGTGTGCGTTCGGCTGCATGTCACGTGCGGATATATTTGGCGGTGTTTACGATGGGGGCGGTAGGACAGGATAATGGTGATGATAACGTAGTGAGTGAGCACACTGTATACATATATGCATATGTATATGTACCGGGTGACGTCGGCGGTGGAACGTATACACGTATATAATATATAATTGAAGTGGTTTTGTGAACGGGCTGGCGGTTGTAGGGTGGCTGGTGACGGATGGCGGCGGTAGCGACGTCGGCGGTCCTCCTTACACGAACACGAACTGCGCTCCTTTTTTACACATCGGACACGAGTGTCCGTCCTGTTGTCCCGCGGACTCGAGACGGACCCATTTTCCGTGACAATGAGGCGCCGACAGTACGGTCCATCTCGTCGCCCGATCCATTGTCCCATGGCCCGGGCACCGGAACCCCAGCGACTGACGCATCGCCTGCGTGTCGCACCGCACGCACACGCGTTCACCTGAGGACGGGAAAAAAATGTATATGTAAAAAACCAAACAACAGTATTTTTTTATTTTTTTGTTATAAATAAAACGTCATATCTTTAGGTTATGGGTTACGTTACGCACATAATGGGTTTCGGGTATAATGTTGAAACAGATACGGTCGTAGAGCAGCATTCCACTGACACCGTGTGGACCGTGTAACATTTAACCGAGTTACCAAAATATGTGATTATCTAACTAAAGTGGACCTTTGATAAAAAAAAAAAAAAAAATTATACGCTGAATGTTGACGGCGGATTACTAATCAATTCGAAATATGAATTCAAGTCCGCATTTATGGTCGGCGAATATGGTATTATCGAACTACGAGTTTACCTATGATGAATCCAGGTATGTTCTAACCAGTCCATGTATAAGGCCGCAAAGCAATAAAAAAAGGTTATCCGTTTTTTTTTTTTTTTTTCGTGAAATTGGCCTATCCGCCCATGACGGCGGATGTATGGTAGGTGAGTCCGATACTATTAAATCATTGTGCCTAATTAGTTAATTGCGATCGTCGTCACGTCACTGGTTTCAACCCCGATTTTCAGGCGATTCAAATATTATTTTGCAGTAGGTACTGCGTATATGTACGCGAGAAATCGTTTTACCGTTTCCGTGCCGTGTGACGTAAGTCACTTTATAGTACGGGTATTTGAAACACTTATATATTTTCCGTATCTCATTGCATGAAACTATTTGCACGTCATTCGGCGGCACATGCGTTTTAAGTGTTGCCTACATATAAAGTATGAGTGACTACTTCTCGTACATAGTATACGTGCCTACCTCCCAGTAAGAGACTTTACTTCCGTCGTAAGGGCGTCAAATGCAAAATAATATAATAAATATTTGATATTATAAATTATTATAGGCGGAGGTATATACTCGTTTTATTTGCACGCCGTCGTCTTAAGACTATGTGTTTACTGTACTATACGCGCACGGCCGTCGTTTGGTTTAAATATTCACCAGTCAATTTATCCTCTACACATATATATTGTACATACGCACACGACTTACTTGCTCACTACGCGGTATATGCGAATCCCCAATCGTTATTATAAAACGTTTAAACTTTAATGCTCGAATTGTAAATATTTAATCCTTAAACTTTTTGATCTTTCGGGCTATCGGGCGTTCGAAACGTATATAATTTCGTTATATTACACACCTATGTATATTATATTCAGCCGACAAACTTTATTCGACGAAAATATTACTATACACGTGTATCAAGTATTTTACATTTTTCGCAAATAACGGATACTGAAAATTCGTGGTGAAGTATGTACAACGAATAATATAATACAGTGTTAATAATAACTATCGAAACGCCGACAAATCGCTCGTCACTCGGACCTCAATCAGAAACGTTCAAAATGCGGGTACTCGAGTGCTGATGTGTTAACCGCTTAGCTAACTGAAATTTCTAACCCGGTATCTATTACCACAAGGGGGATAGTGTTTTAAATGTAAACCTAAACCTAACGCGTCAGCGAGCTTTTGTGTGGATAAAAAAAAAATTGTAAACATGAAGGTCGAAAGATTCGAACGCGATAACCTATGCAGTTAAATAGCGTCGGGTATATACGATTACGTACCGACTTGTATACAATTGCGGGTAACTTGTATACAATTGAATATTTGGCTTGTGATCTAACCTAATCTAACCCAACCTAATCGGTCGTTCATGAAACGGACGTTTCTGATTTTTTATGTATAGATTTTTCGTTACACTCAGATTTGAAAATTTAATGCCCGAAAAAAGCAGTTGAATTTGTTCGAAGTGGTTTTTATTATACGCTGTATCTTATACAGAGTAAATCAATTTTTTTTTTTCAAATATAATTTATGAACTGTATTTAACGATATCGTGTAATTTTTTTAACGGACAAATGTGTAGTTAGCATCATTACGAAAAGAGGTTTCGGTTCGAATACATCCGAGAGGGAAGACGCGCGTTTTCTAATGTGGTAATTTATTACAGTATCTAACAAATATCTATAGTTATATATATATATATATTTAGTAAAAAAAAAACCGTAATTTATTGGAATATCGATCAAAATAATGTATTAAATTTAACGAAGCCTATAATATCAAGCGTTTATACAGAAGTATATTTTATAATGTATATGTGATTCATCTCGAGGATATTTTATGTGTATAGGTAGGTTAGGTGTATACGTCACCCGTCAAATTAAAATCGAATTTCAAAATGAAGATGTTTCGCGCGCACGTGTACACGGAAAGATTTATCGAGTACAATATTCCCCGTGCTTCGTAGGTTGGTACCTATATATATATATTTAGCAGCTCTCGTGTTGCCATTAATTGTTACGCGGCTTAAACGCGCCTAAGTTTATATACAAATAAGATTAAAATACCTCAAAGCCGTAATGTAAACTATATATAGGTACTATGTGTAATAATTTAAAACGTCAAGGCGCAGCAGTTGTATATGATTTATATTCGCGAACTCAAACGGCGGCGTCTAAGTACATAATATACAACACAATTATTATTATTGTTGTTCGAGAAAAATACGATTGTACTTTTAAGTCGGTTCACGCGGCTGACAATTTTCGTCTTCAAGTTGTTCGGACGCAGTTGTCTATTTTGTGTCATAATCCAAATAACTGCAGACATATTCTTGAAAATATCCCATAGATTTGACAGTGTATAGATATCAGAACCCACTGGATAGCCGATCGGCCGACTGTACATGATAGGGGTAGTTCCATATAAGTTGTACGTATACAGTTTGGCGTCCGCCATCCATGTTGTAATATTTGTTTATGCCATGGATTTTGTGATGATAATTCAAGATGTTCGCTAGGCTATACCCGAGGGTATACTAACTCATCGGACGATTTACATCTATACTCGCTTACGCTATATTGATTGATTTTGTACTCAGAAACCAATTCGACCGTTTGATATCAAGGCATACAGTCAAATAAAGAACGGCCCACATTAAGATGTATTATAACCTGTGGTCGTCTGGTTATGCGTGGTATCGACCATTCATATTATAATTATTACTGAAGGTTTCGGGAGTCTATTTTGTGGTTGCTGCCGTACGGTTACACGGAAGCACCACAGAGCGTATACGATATTGGCAAAACACAGACATTGCACAGTCTAAACCTGCATTTTTCAAACAAATATTTGAATCGGCTGGCTTTACTATTTTGGATTTTTCGTATACATAATTCATATATTATATTGTAACTCCGCTTAAAAAGTGACATAACTGTAAAAGCATGATTTTTCAATTTATTACGACATATTCTCGTATTAAATAAATATCATAATATTATATTTTGTAAAACCGTCCTAAATCTATTTTTATTTTTCCCTGATAGAAAACGTAAATGTGATTTTTGGTATTGCAAAATTTTACTGAGGCAATATCATTAAGTGTTTTTTTTCACTTTTACTATTTACGGAGAGTATAGTGAAAAAACCAAACAAATTGAACAATAAATTAAAGGTTTTTGAAAGTTCTACAAAATGTACTTTTTTAAATGACTGTTGAAAAATGGAATTTTATCTGTTGAGTCACATTTTATGCGAGGGTGGATATATATTTTATTATTCATTTATGGTCTTATTAGTTATTTTTTTAAGCGATTCGTCGTAAAATTATTATAACTGAAGTTTGTAATCGAGGTGGTTTTTTTTTTTAATAAGTCATAATATTAGATAAAATGCTATACAAGTACACACGGGAAATGTAAAATAAACAATAAAATGGAAAACAATGACTATGTCATTAACTTTAATATTATCTTTATAGAAACATGTCGTTTTTCGTCGAAAGTTTTTGTCAAAAACGCTATAGGCTGCAGTTGAACGAGACCCCGTAAAATTGAAAAACAATTTTATATTAATTTCGTGTAATTCGAACATATACGTATATTATATTAGCGAAATCAAAATTATATTTGAGAATAAGTAATTAAAAATGAAATATATGGAAATTTGTTTTGGAATTGAACTATTTCTAACCTATATAATAGATTTGCACGTAAGTATTAAACTTTAATGCATTTTTGAAACTTTTATTTTTCTCTTTTGAATTTTTGAAGTCTTTCTTCCCATTAACCAGGTTTTCCATTTTCCCATTTTCAGATTCTGAGTGCATCGACAAATGTATTGGTTTTATCGCGATATATGATTTTTTTTTCTACTGGAAATATTTCTCCAATTTTTAAATGAAGCATCTTTACTAAAAGTGAATTGTATTTAGTTGTTGTCTTAGGAAAAAGGTCATTTTTTGATATTACACATAGTTTTCTTATCTACTAATTGGATAAACTTGAAAAAAAGTAGAAAAAAGGGAAAGTTTATACGGAAATAACGATTTCAATAATTTTAATTTTGTTTTTTTGTTGTCGAAAAAGTTGAAGACCTATAATTTTCACCCAATACTTATTATATCAATATATTAAAATACATAATTATTTTATTAAAAATGCTTTATAAAAAAACATAAAAACTGTTTAATTAAATATTATGAAATTGACTTTTTATGTTTCATAATTCTTTATAATATTCTATAATTTTTTCTTTTTGAAGATATGACTACTTTTAAGATATGATTTTATTCTGGTTAGAAAAATATAGTGTAACAACATAATTCAGGTAAGAATAAAGGGACATCTTAGAATTTTTAATATTTACGCTAGAAACAATGTTTTGATTTAAGGTGAAATAACAATGCATTGAACCTTGTATTGTCTTTAATAATAAATGTATGCATACTAAATTGTGAATAGTGAAATTCTGCATATTTTGATATTAATAACTCGAAAACCATTAGTAATAATGATTTATCGTTGCATTTAGATATAAATTAAACTACTCTATGTATCCTATCTTGTCAATTTCTAATCTAAAATATTGTATGATGGGTGTCGTCAACAGTATCAGCTCTTTTTTAAATTCGGAGCGTAGCGAAGGATCTACTGATTTTACTACTAGTGTTTTTATTTCTGTCTGTAAATAACTTTTCGAAATGAAAACTAGCTCCGATGTATCAAGTGTAGCACTTTTTCTTTTCAGGAAATTTTATCTAATTTTATCTAAGCACTAAAGAGCTAATTTTTTGATTTTCCAAAGGTTTTGAAAATAATTGGGAAAAACCGTATAGAAAAATTTGAACGGAAAACTTATACTTGTCTTTTCTAGACGTGGCAACATTTTCAAAACATTTTAGTTATTTATAGACATTTAAATGTTGTGAGTTTTTTACGTCATTTTTACTGGATAAAATTGTTAGACTAAACAGAAATGCTTAAAAATTTAACAAGAGGTTCATTATAAGACGTACTAAGTGGTAAAGAAAAATAAATTGAATGTAATGTTGTACATTTTTTTTTTTATAAGAGTTTTAATATCAAATTTTGATGAAAATTGTAAATATTATGTATCAACATATGTACTTGTATAACCGAATGTCGCTCCGCATTGTTTTTCGTTAGCAATGGTTTATCGTTGCTTACGGATACAAACTAAATAACTTATTGTATCCTATCTTCTCAACTTCCCAACTATAACAGTGGCACACCCACCACAGTATCAGCACGTTTTTTTTTACTTTATTCATTTATATTTAATATTTTACGAGTATTAAGCTAAAACAACTTTTGTTTTTTATAAACTCGAAGGTTTAAGGTGTTAGGCATTGTATTTTACATTAAAAATCGTGGCGGTAGATGTTATGCGAGGTTTCTTTTTTTTTGTACAAAACAGAAACTATAAATATAATATTATAATATTTTGTATGCTTTTTAAACTAAAAAAAAAAATAAAGAAAAAAGTGAGATTAACTTGAAAACAATACTACGACTTTAATAAGTGTCCATGCTACATATCGCTTTTTGCGTTTGCATTTTCTCCGTACATTGCGGACAGCAATTACGACAATACAGTAATAAAAAAAAACCACTTTTTTCAGATAATGGAAGAAAGACATAAATTGTGTACTTTATCGCTGCAGCTGCACAAAACCTTAAAGAAGTAAAACTTTTCGACGACGGTGGAAATTATAATGACACCTACTACTAGTCGATTTTCATGGTACTGTATATTTTAAAACACGCCCTAGAGGACGAACTAGCTTTATTATTATATAAATACGTACCTAAAGTGTAGTATAAACTCACGTTTATCCCCTATTTTTTATATTTATTTTAAGTATAGCATACAAATTGTATCCTACGATGTTATCTATTATACGCTATGATATACACATAATATAAGTTTGAAATAAATAATTATTTAATACACATCATTTTTTTTCATTGTTAAAATATTGTGTGGTATTTATAAAAAACTGAGAAGAATTTCTTCGAATTCTATACAAATTCGATTTGTATAAAACGGAATTCCAAAACCGCTTTGTATAATTTTATAGTATTTTATTTTACATACTAAAAATTGTACACATATATATTGTTATTCGATTGTTGTACAATATTGTCGAAGTTATCAAGTTGAATAGAAAAAATTGATTAACTATAATTAAGTATTATAATACTTAAAATAATATTCGTTAATAATTAACTGTCAATAATCACAATGACTTATGGCGTAAGTATTGCACGCGACCAGTATTTTACATTCAAAAACACGCTTTACAAGAAAAAGTGTTATGCTCATTAATTTTTGATAGCCTCTTTTTTGTTGGATATGGGAAGATTTTTGGTGAATTAAAAGTATGTTTTTAAACGTATAATTTAAGTTTGAATATGACTACCTTTTACAATTATTTCAACTCATTTTTTTTTTATTTTGGTTTGTGGTTCAGTACATAATTAAATATCTAATTCCATTTTATCCTGTAGGAAGTGTTTTTCTTTTCTACAGAAAATAACAATTTTAAATCGGATAACTTTATGAAGAAAGAAAGTTTTTCTTGTAAAGAACGTTATGAGCAAAAAATAAAAAATACAAAAATAGGCGGTGTGCAAATCATCACTTTATCTGTATAAAAATCAAGCTAATAAAATTATTTGTTAAGGCTCGTTTATTTTATACATTTATAATTTATCATGAACAATTTGCAAAAACTATGAGCGGGATGTCTTAACGGCTTAGTTTATTTATATTAATTTTCGTATACCTACGCTATAAAAGCTATAGGGTGCAATGGTGCATTTATCATTAATCATTATTTTATACTACACCTATAATTTGTACCACGACCACAAAATTACATATTAATACAATAATATAATATACCACCTATATTATAGGTATAGTTAAAAGCTCAGGTAAATTGTAAAATATTGGAATTTAGATATTTTAAATAAGATAGTGGATAGAAATTCTATAGTCTACATCGATTTTATCATTACTTTCCACTACCATCGGAAAAGTAATTTCTATGCCTGTATATTATACTTACGTATTAAAATTTGTAATATTTTAATACTTACTAAAAACGATTATATTTAATTGTAAAATTGATTTGTCTGGGGCCTTTGGTCCAGAAGAAGCGAAACGAAACAAGTGGATGGAGGAAATTAATCGAAAATAAATCCCGATATGTTATACAAAATCACGTCGGGTAGGATTTATTTCATGGGCATTATGTTAACATGCGACCAGGTCGCGTTTCTGAAAACGGTTCTTATCATTTTCGGACAGCTGGTGTTTTCCCGAGAAACGAAGGTTTATCTTTCGATAGTGATTATACGCGCATGGGTCATGTACCTACACGCGAAAACGTTTTGTAGGTACCTACTCGACGACTATGCTGTGCAAACATACGCGGAAATCGTTATATTCAGCGTGTGCAAAAATAAAAATAAAAACCACCGGATTTTTATTTGTTGTAAAAACACATATGAAAAACTCATTTTACGCGCGCACAGTGTCGAGTTCATATTTTACACGACCGTGACAGGTACAATGTGTTATGTACCGGGGATCGGCTGCTGCTGCTGCTGCTGTTACTGTTGCTGCTGCGCGCGTTACCCAAAAGTTCATTTATTTTATTCAGCGTGGCGATATAATAGTGGAGTTCAAAAGTATAAACGGAGCCGGCGACGGGGCAACTCGAGTGTAATTAGTGGGTTTTTAACGTCCATCCGCGGTCTTACCTTCCCGGAGCAAAGAGTATTCGGACACTTTTCTACAGGCCTTGGTCGCTTTCATCACCTCGAACAGAACGCAATACCTGCAACACAATAATATAAAATATGCCGTTAATATAATATGAATCTACGCACGATTAAAATATCATAAACGGACGTGAATGCCGAAAAAACCAGTTTTTCCCGCCATATATATTGTACATTGAAAATTATCAGGACCGCACGGATACGCGCAATTTTATTGATATTTAAACCAATGGAATTATACACTGCAGTATTGTTCCGAATTATAAGATGCTACAGTTTTGAGGGTTATAGGAGTACGGGGAATTCGTTTAACCTTATCGTATCAAAAAAATAAAAACAAATTTCAGCATATTACGCAAAATACAATACCTATGAGGTTTTATTTATTTTATTCTTTTTAAATTTT
Source organism: Cinara cedri (assembly GCA_902439185.1). Lineage (NCBI taxonomy): Eukaryota > Metazoa > Arthropoda > Insecta > Hemiptera > Aphididae > Cinara > Cinara cedri. Next base: position 447,389 of record CABPRJ010000982.1, on the reverse strand, counting down.
CTTGCAATAAAAAATTACCTATTATGTAAAAAAAGATACTTTGTGCATGTTAAAATGTTTCCCACTTCAAAGTTTTGACTTTTTAAAGTAACATTGATAATAAATTATAGTTTAATCTGTATACGTTAATTATTTATAATTCATACCAAACATGCCTGTCTACTTATTATTGCCTATTTTAAAATAATAATAAAACTTCAAAAAAAAATCAAAAAATAATAATATTCAATTCGGTCGACTTTGTATAGGGTCTGTTTAGGAAGGCAAACTATACTATAAGCTCCCCTCCCTCTATAATAGTTTTATCTCTGTTGCACAGCAATTACACTGCAACGCAGGCGTTTTTCTAACATAACCTCAAAAATATCGAATTATCCTTCCGGAATTATAAATACGTTTTGCGCTTGTCATTATGTAGGAGTATCGCTTATATAATGTGAATACTATTATAGTCTATAATATTATATATGCACCTTACTTAACCTAGTGATGACGATGTCGACATAATATTGTAACTACTTATGTGTTATAGAAAATACACGCGCTGATTTCACATTCATAGGTTTCCCTCTCGGCTCTTTAGTAGAATATGATTATGATAATGATATTCATTGGAGATGTTGCGTATAACATCGCACATATGCACACTAGCTGTGTGCTAGTGTGCGTATGCGCGTCACATAATAATAAATATACACAATATTTTATAATGGTGATGTAGTGATAATAATATGTTATACGGTTTAAGTCCGAAAATCTGCAATTTCTGATGAGTTTAACCGCTGTGTAAAACTACTTATCTTACCGTTTAGTTCTTCCTATCTTATAGTTTAGATTACTGCCAGTTGTTATCAATTATATACTATATTATTTATGTGGATCAGTGTTCTACCGGAAGCACTACAAGACAGGGACTGAAAATTTTAAATTTGGTAAGAGCCTTATTGGACCTGACTCGTGGACCTTCATATCAGTGACTACATCATATTTTGGGTGGGTGGGCGTTTCCGGTAATTGAGATTTGGGATAGTTGGGTAGAATGGGTATAAATATCCAAAATTTATACATTTTAGCTTTTAGGGAGTAAAATTTTTGCACAAAAGTTTTTGATGTTGCATTGTGTTGCAAATTTTGCTGCACCATAAAATATGGTTTGGACGCCACTGCTCTATAAAATAATATATGGATCTATATTATCTTTAACCTTAATCAAAATGAAAAATATAACATTGAAGATCACGCAATGTAACAATCGTGATAACTCCATTTTTTTCAATACAGTTTTGTCAGCATAATAATTATTTAAAGAAAAAAGATTCTTTGTATCAAATGCGTGCAACAATCAGATGAAATCAATGTAATTATAATTTGTAAGTACAGTTTTAAATTGTAATTGGTTTTGTCTTATTTTAGAACTTTTGCGCAACAATAGGAAAAATACAATATACAAATGCAATCAGATACAACGAATTTCGGCACAACAAATTTCGGATAAATCCAAAAATTAAATTTTTTTTTTATCGTTTTTTTTACAATTAAAAATTCGGTTTACAATCTAAGATCTTCAATTGTTTATTTTATATTTATAGTTTTTAAATACCAATATGATTTCGTTCTTTATGTTCCGAAATGTTGGTAGCTATTTTTATTTACAAGAAGATATTTTATTTTGAAGAAAAAAGATCATTACCTCAGTTACTAATCGATACCTTAAGTTTTGAACAAAAAGAGATTCGACAACATCTCGAAGCGAGGCATGAACATTTTAATTTCTATACTGGAGAAATCTTCAATTTACTTGAATTTTTTTTCTTATTTTTTTATAGGTTACCTCGAAGAAAAAAGTTAGTTTTTTTGTTTGAATTCGAGGCACCTCGGAAAATTTTGAGAAATGGTTTCTATAGTTATAGGTTTTAGCCGGAGAATATTTCTAGTATCGAGGTATTACATTGTTACGATAGTTTTAGAGGCTGCACATTTATGGGATTACATGCTGTGTAGTTGGATACATGTAATAATATGTTTCCAGTAATTATTCGTAAAGTTATGGATTCCAGGAAATTTTTGATTTTACAAATACTTGATGGCCTAGAGAAACCTTACAGAATTAGGATTTGTGTATAGAAATTTAGATTAGTATTAAATATAATATAATATACAGCATGATATTTTTATCGTGAACCAGATAATGTAAGTAAAATTTAGATACAAAAAAAGCTTTTGAGCTTGATGGTGGTTTTGAATTACAAATTCTGCTACACCACACAAATATAGTTTGGGCTCCACTGCTGAACTGCTCCATATTATAATATACAGACTGTCCCTTAAATATCTCCGGAGATAATAAAGATAATCTAATTTTTTTTTTATATTACTTACAGGGAAGAGGACTACAAATATTTAAATTAGAATGAATTTTTTTTTTATTAAAAAAATAACTTTTTATATTATTGTTTTCAAAAATTCTAAAGATAGCCATTCTATAAATATTATTTTTCTGAAAATTGTATTGTATCACACATTTATATCCTATGAATAGTTTCTATTTAACGGTCATTTTAAATTTTACTAATCCATGTGAAAACCGATGTTATCGCGTAACACGGTTAGGTTATTCCCTACATAACATAAATTTCATAGATTTTTTTAAACTTTTTAATAAAAAAAAAACTTAATTCAAATATAAATATTTGTAGTACTATCCCCTGTGAGTAATATAAAAACAAACAGAATTAGATTATCTTTATTATCTCCGGAGATATTCAAAGCGATATATCTTTGTGGGACAGCCTGTATGGCTATATATTATCTATAACCATAAACGGATTTAAAACTATAATATTGAAAACCTCGCAGTGCGATAATAGTGATAACTCCTGAATATTGATTGTAATAATTGATTATTATTATATTTTTTAAAATCGGATATATATTTAAACATGAATTATGTGGGTGACTAGAATTTTAAAAAAAAAATATGAATATTTTTGCTCAATTATCTAAATAATCTTGGATTAGAAAATAGGCATATCTTATAGTCAAATGAGACATACATTTTTAAAATAATTTAGTCGTTTTTTTTTTTTTAAATATATAAAATATTCATTTAAAATTTTAATTGTAAACCAGAAGAGCGAGACACAAAAAACGCTTGAGTTCAGACGATCTCGCGCATTTCGTGCGGTTTAGACGAGTAGATTTTAAGTTTTTTCAAAGCAGCTCTGGCCCTCTAGTGTTGGTATCGGTGAATGTTGTTTATGAAAAAAAAACCCCAACCTAACAACTTGTAAATAATAGATTTCTTTGTAATAGGTATACGCTTTTAAAATGTCTCATCTCGTGCTGAACGTAGTCGCGTAATGGGTTAGTGTCATTTCTTTAGAAAGTGTCGTCAAGTGCTGCACTATTTAGCGCTAGGTATGCGGCGAAATTGAGTTTTGTAGTTAGCATCGCTCGCTATTTCCCTACAGACATACCGAGTCGTTAGCATTCTTTTCCCTTTGAAAAAAATATAGAGGTACCTAATTTTTTGTTATTATACCTACAATATTATACTTCCAACGAAACTTCTTAACTTTGTAGTTATAATTATTATTATTATTATTATTATTATACTGTAGTAGAGAATGGCCTCAATTATCTCTCTCCCTCTGTATTTTTTATGTTAAATTTGTTTATTTTTCTAATCCATACGACTTTTTTCACTATTATTTTTTTAAATTCCATAAGAACGAAACGTAGGTAAGGATATGATTAGTAATGATTGATTACTTAGATATATACAATTTCGATAAATATTAATGTATATTTAGCTAATATGTAAATTAATTAACTCTATATACGATCAGTGAAATCCTGTGACTTAGCATACATAAAATTTATTTTCAATGTTTCGAAGTAACATACGGCACCAAACAATACTGCAACAACTGTAAGAGCTGATGTGTCATCACATAAACTTCAGTAATTCCGTCTACTTATCTGTTTTGGACGAACTGTGTATTTATACACAAGAAAATAAATGCATCTTTACATTGATCTTTTATTTAATTGCTGCCTTTGCTTTATACGTATAAACCTCGTTGGATTGATAGTTTATGTCGTTTGGAATTTTAAAAGGAACTCGAGGAACGTATAAATCGTATTGGTTTTACTACGATGACTGTTTCATATTTCAGTATGTTAACACTACTTTAACAATAATCAAGAATTACTCTAATCAATTTTATTAGAATTTTTTTATTGTCAGGGTTCGTTCGTAATTCAATTTTTGAAATAATTACTAGTTTATTTTGTAAGTAGACAATAAATGACGATAGACATTGATTTCGAACTAAATATATAGCATGCACGTGGTTTAAGGTTTTAGCCGGAGAATATTTCTAGTTTTGAGGTATAACACTGTTATGGCAATTTTAGAGGCTGCACGCGGTATGGTTGGGCACATAATATAGTATGTTTTCAGTAATTATTCGTAAAGTTATGGATTCCAGGAAAGCTTTGATTTTATACATATTTGATGGCCTAGAGGAACTTTAGAGAATTTGTATTTCATGTATATAAGTCAAGACTCGTATTAAATATAATAAAATATACAAATAAATATCATGAACCAGAAATTTTCTCTGAATATTTTAAGTGAATTAGTTTTTTCTTTAATCATTAAACCGTTTAAGCTTTATTTTTTAAAAACCATTTTAAATTTTTTACTTCTACTTCATATACCAGCAATTATTATATACTTTTATAGTACAAAGCTTAAACGATCATTTGTTCATGGTAAAATGGTGTTATGTGTTATATAATACTCGTATCGTGAAATTTATATTACATAATACACATAAAATAGTCAGTAGATATTTTTGTTTTCCAAAAAATTAAGTTAAAATCGACTTTATTTTGTATTTAAAGAATACTTGGTTTCACCAGCCTCGTATCATAGCCAGAATTTTAAGGCGTAGGTTACTAAAAATACGTACCTAACAAAGAATGCTATCATAATATACACTGTTTTTTTTTTTTGGTTCGGTATACAAGCCAATATTTTATTATTATTTTCGAATAAAAACTTGTTGATAAAAATATCATTTAATTTGATTCGATTCTGAATGGAACTACCAGAATACTACTATTTGTACGACATCTTATCTCAATTTATCTCGTGATTTACTATATTGAGAAATTCAAAAACGATTTCAGTTTATATAAGGTCCGTGTTCATCAATTACGCGTATCCATAAAGATACTGGGTGAAACTTTTTTTTTTTTTAAAGTGTTTGTATTTACTTGTTAATCGAGCTACAAATATAAGTACACATCGTTGTGGAAAACTAATGACGAGCGCGAAAACTTTTTTTCTATTTTCAAAATACCCACTGCGAATTTTGGTCCATTCCTGATTCCTCAATTCTAATAGAACTGAAATTTAACTTACGATTTCGGGAATTCGTCTGGCGCAGTATCGACCAAAAGTTCAGTAAAATGCGAAGAACATTCGCTGTTTATTTTGCGAAATTAGGTATATTAGGTATATTTACCAGACGAAAAATAACACGTTTAAAAACATACATAAATCATAGTAAAACCCATTCGTGATAACCTTGGAATAAAACGATCGAATAAAATGTGTTTACAATTTTGTTCATTCCCATTGCGCATGTCTCTCTATGTATATATATATTTATATATACCTACTGTAAACAATGCAAATGGACTTCAATCAATAAGGACTTACTCTATTACGAGCCATTATTATTATATTCAAATATTAAGTACAATATAATTTTAATTTTATAATACAGGTACAAACAAAACGATATTTGATAGTGACTATATTTAAAATAATACCATGTCAAAGTATACATAGCAGATTTTTAATTTTGATCGTATTATGTTTGACTGTCGATATCGGATGTTGTGATAAATCGAAATCGAATACGTTTAAGTATTATTTAGTAGTATAACATTTTTTTTTTTTTTTGGAAGAATAATACAACAAAATGGAAACTAGGTATTCGTAAACTAAATATATGTATGTGAATATTATATACCATCTTCTAATAATGTAATAAATCTGTAACCTAAACCATTTAAGTTAAACTAAAGACTATGTATATTTGTCTTCTATTGTCCTCGTTTTACTGTTACCTATTAATTATAATAATATGTTGTCTACCTACAGATCATGATGCTTTTCTTACACAAAACGTTCCTGCACTGAACTCAGAACCGTCTTCAACTGTGAACAGCTATTCAGTTGATCAAAGTATGTACACGATTCATTGTATTATTTTAATTTTAATCATAACCGAATAAAGAGTATTGACATCAGTCATGTAACACATATCGCATTAATAAATACATTTTATATTTTTGTATTGAAATAAAGTATGCCGTGAGTATTTAACATTGATTTACAGTTCTATGAAGAATCCAGTCTCTTAAATACGACTAACCGGGTTAAAGATTTCGTCGATACTCATGCCTTAATTATTGGCGGTACCCGGGTTAAGCCAAAGGAATTTACACACATGGTAATCGTAAATATTAAAAGTAAAGATCTTTTTTACATGTTTAAATCAAATTGTTAACAGGCTTTGTTGGAATCTCACGAACCGAATGCTATTTTAAAAAGAAACTTTGTTTGCCATAACAATCGAATTAAATAATAATAACCGTTTTCCTAGTGTATCCAATGAATAACAAAAATAATTACATTTTCGTGTTTATAGACAAAATGCACACGTGAGTCACCCTTTAAAGGTTGAATTCCGGGATGAAAAGTAACCTATATCCTTCTTTATGAGATCCTTTAAAGTTTAAATAAATAATGGTGAAAACCGTATATCAAATTTGGTTTAGTATTGGTCGATATATTGCTTGAAAATCATATAACCACAAATGTTTCCTCTTCTTTATACATTATATCTTATAGTAAAATAAGATATCTAAACTAGTATATACGACGACGGTTATTATAATATAATACCGTATTATCGTAAATTACAACGATACGAGCGATGTTGCAGTGTAGGTGTCTGATATATATATTTTTAAATATACCTATCTCGGAGTTAAAGCGAATATAACACGATTTATGACTCGGGAACGAAATCACAGTGTAAGTATAATGTGTATATATATATATATATATATATATAATATGTATGTATATATTATATATACCTACTACACGCAAAATTTTACTCTTATCTATAAGTATGAAACTATATTATTTATAATATTATCCGTACCAAAGTGTATACAGTGTGTTTCTCTCTAATGGTAGGACCAATTTATATTACAGGCGGACTTGGATTAAAATGGGATGTTATATTTTTGTAATAGGATCAGGGGTACCAAAATACATATTTTGAACCTATCTTTAATTCGTTTTTCATTTTTTAAGTTACACGTGCTTAATATATTTTAAATATGTACTTTGGTTCTGCTTCGATCTTACAAAGAAAAAAAATATGTTATTGCAAACTGAGTACTTTTAATTTTAAACAAAAATACGTACGATTATTTTATATTATATACAATTATTATAGGGATCTTTGGAAACGTGTATTTTCTTTGAACGCGTTCTTATAATATAATCATTCGTCTATCTCTATCGGTGAAATAATAATACACACAACTTCCAGGAAGAAAAAAAATAACTAAACAAAAAAATTGTATAAATCTATACCTTCGGGAAAGTGTACCGTACAATTTATTCGTATGAAAAAATATAAAAATAAAAATGCACGCAAACCGTGTTATGTGAACGATAGTTATTTTATTTTTTTATTTTGCTACGTATAGATTTAAATTATATTATTTTTCTTGGTGAACGAAATAATAATAATTCTGATTCTATTTACATAAGAAATTAAAAAAAAATTAAAATATTGGTACAGGCATACTCTATACGAGAAATTATAACATATATATTTTTAAATAATCGAACGTGCCACTAAGCAAATAATTTTTCTTGAATAAAAAAAATTGTATTTAATAAGTAAGGATTTATAATTCAATTATTTAATTTACTCGTAGAAATTTATCAAAAAAAAACAATTATCATTAAAACTCAACTGCGAAACACGAGCGGTGAACCATATAAAAATATGTTCAAAAGTATAATTAAAATTAAAAATAAATAATTTATCTATGAAAATAAAAAATCAATATAATACTATAGCGATGATTGATTATGGAAAATAATAATAAAAAAATAGAAGGTAATATACTTGTCTCGTATAATATGAAGAAGTGTATTTATGGAATGTCAACGAACAATTACAGTGTAATAATATAAAAGTTATAATTATAATTAATCACAAAAAAATAATAATAATAAAAAAACATCTGAATGACCTTTGAATATTGTATTATAGTTATATAAAAAACTATAATGCAATCATTAGAGTGATAATAGTATTACATTTTTTTCTCTTGCGATTAAATTATTATTACGTGATATTTATTAACAACAAATTATTTAAATTTTAAAAAGTAAATATAATATATCATAAAAACAAATTTTTTTTTACCACTGTTAAGGGGCCGGTGCCAGTGCGTTTTCGGCTCAAAAACATTCCTTACAGGAAATACGATCATGCCTTGTAGAGTCGTCCGATTTCGACGACTTTTTTTTTTTTGTTGGAAGACTTCATACAGACTGCATTGGATTCCGTTTTTCAATAATTTCATATTAAAATTTAATATGCGATTTTTAAAAAAATAATTTTTCATTGTTTCTACCAACTTTTTTTTATCCCACCAGTAATAATCTTTCAGATTTATTATCTCCAATATCTATATATATATCTTGCAATGATAATAATCACAGAATATATCTTGTAATAATTCCTTTGTAAGAGTGAGAAGCATTGATAAAAATTATATCGTACCAATTATAAATTTCGGGAGAGGGGGAGTAAACCCCCAAACCCACCCCTATATATGCCACTGGACATGGCCTATTCATTCTTTAATATCTATGGTCCCAACCATTACAGCCGATCATTTGCGGATATTATTTGTGGACAGCTGACTTACGGTTATCTAATGTGTGAAAATCGTTTATCCGGATTATGTGTATGTTAAGTTGGGACACGGAAATGTCACATGGGAAAAAAGTCGAAGAACGTGATCTAGCGGAAAAAGTTTTTAATAAATTTGGGAAAAATAAAATAAAATTGCAATTTGTGTTCCATTATATTTGCTATAATTTATTAGTGTAAAATTTAATATTATATTATAATAATTTTAACGTTTTTTTTTTTTTTTTTAAAATACACACAATACACTAATACTAGTTGTTTAATTATTAATAAAAATTAAGGCAGCCCCCCTCCCTTAATTTTCATCTCCGGACGCCCTTGTCCTTGAATAACTACTACATTTCAATAAATAACATGATGTACAGGTTCACGATATACCTAAGTTTATTTGGATTTTAATCCCTTTTAGTAAATGAGTTATCGCTCAATGGCACATAGAGTAATCAACGCTTCATTTGATGCAACGACTGGTATTATTGTAAATATATTCAATACTACTATGTATACGTATTTTCCTATAAAATATTTATTCCGTTTTTTAGTTTATAATCAAAATATATTTTTTCGAAATTCTACATATTATAAACTATTATAATGTTGGTAGTATTTAAAGGGAATACGATAGTATACTGGCTTATTTGTTTTATTTTCATTCATATACGCATTTTAGAATTCTGGCGTATTGGGTATATACTCCATCCATTGATTATAAAAATAACAAAACAAGTCAGATTGTTTTGAAAATTATAATACGTCTAGATAGTATGTGTATATATAATAATTATTATAGAACGTACGTATAATAATTCGGTACAATTTTTATGTAGGAATCTATGATTATTTTTCACTGAATTTTGAAACAAAATCTAAAAAAACACGACCGTTATTGCGTAAATACTACTATAGTTTTTTTTCCAGTTCGCCACTATTAAGAATATTAAGAACAATAGATTAAATACCTCTTCAACTAGATGAAAATTTGAGAAACTATACCACCGACGTTAAAATACATATTACCTATCTACATTTGCGTCATTTAGACCGAAAAATAAAGGGTAAACAAATTACGTAAAACAAAATTATACAAAAAAAAAAAAAAAGGTGCCGAATTTTGATTCAAGCCCTTATCCCCCGGGACCAAAGACATGGTAAAACCAATGCAATACATTCGTTGTCGCATCAAATCCGAACCATTTTCGAATAAAACAAGCGAATACAGACGCAGTCAGGCCCGCGACATGGAATTGTCGTAGTAGTAAGCTCTCGTCCACGACTGCTGTCTGTTAGTCTACGCACGTTATACACGCCGCTCGTCTAAATATATTATTTAGATATCGGTAAGTGTGTGTACAACGACAACAACAACAATAATAATAACAATAACATATCGGCAACGATGGTGATTGATTACAATATTGAGCGTAATGTCTGATTAATTGTCTGTTATATTATAATATTCTAATATGTAAATGCGAATTCGCCCGAGTGCGTCGAAACTATCCGTTAACGATATTGTCATATATCCCAATAATACGCGTACATTTACCTATATTTTGACATTGCAACGGACGCATCGTTGTAAACAGTGCGTGCAGTGAATTCGCGGCGGCGTATTACTATAATCGTAATAATATAATATCACGCGAACATTGTGAACGCACCATGCCGTATAATATTACGTACCCGTATTGTTGGCCTGACATTTAATTATGCTAATGCGGTTTTGATAATATTAAAACCGTATCGACTGAATGTCTGTTTTAACCAGCGCTTGAATGAGTGGGTGGGTGGGGGGGGGGGAGTGCGTCTTCTCTCCGAAAAATACCTGACCGTACCGCTTCGAGTTTTTCATAACGGACACGGAGCCCGCGGAAAAATCGATCCTCGCGATGATAATATTAACGGCCCCCAGTAAAATTTCACTAGTGAATATTTATCCCGTCGCCGGTAAATTTACACTATAGACTAATAATAATAAACATCGACAATTATTATATCTCAAAGAACAAAAATTCTTATATCGGTGCTTGTACTTGAATTCGAAACTTTTTTGCTTTAACGGCAACAGTAAAATTGCTCTAACAGTTGACACGATGATTTGCAATTAACCGGCCTCCACTCAGAATAGTTTTTTATTTTTTAATAATTTATCGCATTGATTTGACTATATTAAATACTGGTTTACCTTGATGCTAATCTTCCTATAATATACTTTCGAGTGTCTGGTTTTTCTAAGAGCAGTGATGAGGGATGTTTTATTATGATGTGTGCTTTTTGTAGATTCTAAGCGGAGTAAGGAATATATTGGTTTTGGTTTTACATTGATATGTTTGAATTTGTATTATTATTATTATTTTTTTAATTTTTGAGCAACATTTTTTTCAATGGAAATATTATAATATTAAACAATGTAGTATTTAAACATATTGACTGATCTTTCGGCGGTAACAGTACCCATTACTGTCGAATAATACTCTGGTCAGAAATGTTTTTCATTAACAATAATAGTTTATCGTTGCATTCAGATATAAATTAAATTATTCTATGTATCCTATCTTGTCAATTTCTAATCTAAAATATTGTTTGATGGGTGTCGTTAACAGTATCAACTCTTTTTTAAAATTGGAGCGTATCTTTTGGTTTTACTATGATGTGTGTTTTAGTATTTGTTTGCATTTTTAGTGTCTGCGAACAACTTTTTTTACCAGACATCCGATGTATAGAGTGTAGTCACTTTTCTGAAAGGTAATTTTGTTTATTCGGTGCATAGGGAGCTAATTTTTTGATTTTTAACGGGTTTTCAAAATAATTGAGAAAATCCCAAAATAAAATTACAGGCAAAACAGCAAATATTTACGGCGCTACAGTTTTCATTGTTTTTAATTTATTTACACGATGTTCTCTACCAGAAATATTGCTCTAATCGAAAAATTATTGGAGAATGACTATGTTCCTTTTAACATGTAACCACCGATAGGTAGTTTTACATAAGTAACTGAAAGCAGATTTTAATATTTAAAGTATTTTTCATAATAATTGAGAAAAACATCATTTTTTTTCGAATTACAGCGTTAGCATTCTTTTATTTTAAATTTTTACGAATTAGGTTTCCTACAAAAAATATTACTCTAATAGAACAACAAGATATCTTTTTTGTTAAATTTGTTATCGCGTTGGTGTGTCGTTTTTTGATTTTCTTTGTAGTTCTTTTAACAATTGAGCAAAACCGAAAGATACGTAGAAAGTACGGACAGATTTACGAAAATAATTCTTTTATTATTTTAAATTTTTGTTTTTTTAATGTAATTCAGTTAAAAATATCCATATAAATTTAAAATTTAAATAAACAAATTATATTTGCCTTTTCTAAGTGTGATCAAATATTCAAAACATTTGAGTCATTTGTGAGTTTTTCATAGACATTTAAATTTTGCGTAAATTTTACGTAATTTCCATTTGGTAGATACTTATCTACGGGTAAAATTGTTATACTAAACAGAAATGCTAGACAATTTTACAAGAGGTTCATTATAAATTGTACTTTGTAGTAAAAAAAAAAAATTTAATGTAATGTAGTATTTTTTATTTGTATACGAGTTTTATAAAATCAAATTTTGAAGGTGGTTTATCGCTGCTTACAGGTACAAATTAAATAACTTTATATATCTCATCTTCTCGACTTTCCCGACCTATAACTGTAGCCGTCCCTAGTATCAGTATTTTTTTTTTTAAATTCGATATTTCTGTAAAAAGAATGTTCGTATTTTATGCGTATCATAAAACATATATGTATATATTACCCGTACACATCCGAAAAACTGCCAGCAGACTGTTTTCGTCATTATCTTCGATTTTGATATACATTTTCTAACAACGCTGCGGCACTCGGCGGCCCGTGCTTTAAATATAATATTATGCCAAATATAATAATGTTTGAGTGCGTACGTAGGTATTTTAAATTTTAATATGTATAGGTGTAAAATAGCGTACTTGTCGTTCGGGCGATACAACGACAACGGCGGTAATAGCTGTTTGCACGTCGTTGGCGCTTTTGTGTCGTTTTTGAGTCAATGCGCGCGAAATTAATAATGCGGGCGCCTTATATATTTTATAATAATAATATACAGGGTCGGTTAGTACGGCGTAGTAGCGATGCAACGCATAATCACGAGCACCATCGGCACTCGCTAAAAGCCGAGTATTATAGGTGTATATAAACATAAAAAAATAATAATAATAATAAAAATTGTATGTGCGTTTTGAGCTCGCGTCTTTTTTAAACCGGGGAGCTTAAAACAGGTAAAACTACTCGAACGAATAGTGCGCGCTGCAATGTCAACATTGTATATATATATATGATAATAATAAAAATATACGCGTCAAAAGATCCCATCCGGTTGAGTGTATATGAAAAAAAAAACTACCCTCGACAGGTTCCGGGAACGGCTATATTTCTCGGTAGGTATATAATATTATAATAATATCTGTAACGCCGGAAACCGACGCAGTATTTTTTTCTTTCGTCCCGACTCGAATAGAGAAGACGCGTCGACGGTGGTGTCGAATCGGAATTTTTGATACCGCACGTCCGCGTCACAGAGAATCGACAGACCGTCGAATTGTATTATTGTTTATATTGACGGGGGTTTTTTTTCCCTATCCAAGAGGAATATGTACACGAAAATAATATAATTATTTTCACCGTCGGACTAGTCGAGTCTCGACTAGTCCGAACCCGCTGTGCGCAACGAGGTCCGGAGATGCATACAATTGTGGTTAATCGAATGATTTCAACAAGACGGCGCGACAGTTTATACAGCCCGAGCCATGATCGCTTTATTAAGTCCTATTTTCCTCGGATGTTTAATTTCAAAAAAATGGTGATTTCGACTGGGCTTCACGATCACTCGACTTAACGCCTCCAGACTTTTTCCTATGTGGTTTTTTGAGGTCTAGATTTTACTTAACCTGAACCTAATCACGGACCCTAGAAGCATTGAAAGATAATATATGACAAGAAATGGCCGCTATTTAGCCGGAAACACTTTGAAAAGTGATACGAAATGCCAAAAACGAGCACATTATACCATTTGGGGTTAATGAATTTAAAAATTCAGTTGGATAATGTACCGGCCTCTTCGATATCGACTGAATAGTAAATTTTGGTTGGTGCATTGAATCTTAACAGTAACATGTTATTTATTTTATTGACTGGCTCGTTAGTTGATAAAATTATCGTTTTTTTATGAAACCAACTTAAGATCTTACTATGGATAGGTTTTGGCCAACCTTTTTCATTTCATCCGTGTTACTAAGGTAATCCAAATTAATAATAATAACACCTAAAAACCGAATTGTAGGTGATGGTTTTCAATAGGAGATGAATGTCAATAGCTATAAACCTTCCTCGGTTAATTTTCTATCCAACAGTGAAAGCCGCATCGAAATCCATTCAATTGTTTCGGAGTTTATCCCGAAATATTATTGATATTATATAGGACATAAAGGTATAGGGACTAGATAATAATTAATAAATACTTAAAGTTGTATGAAAACAAAAACGGTATTCATTTCAATAGTGTTAGGTAGGTATGGCTGTCCCTGGAAAATACATTGATATTTTTAAACACTAAGTTGTTTAGAATTAAATAATATTTTCCATGTAAAACAAAACACGCTTAGAAGTTTACTGTACAAAAATAAAAATATTACATTTAACGGAAAACCGCCCACCCCTTTGTAATATTATTTTATTTTAAATCAGTTCATCGATAAAATTAATTCGATTATAAAACACAATTAATCACACCGGTCGTTTATTAATGCTATAATTTATAATATTATGTTTAATTTTAGACTAGAGCGCTCTGTCAATCATAATAATGATAATATAATAAATAATTATTTACAATACTCATTATATAATCTTGATAATATATAAGTTTTATTTTTTAGATTCTGAGGTCCAACCATAGCTATATTTTGTCAAAACTGAGACTTATCAGTGATAAGTTATCACGTTTATAAGTAGTCGCTAAAGTGCATTAATTTAATATGCAATAAATAACCTTAATGTGCGGGTTAACTCCCCAAATATTAAGATTAAACTCATTTAAATTAAAATGTGTTATAAAATTATAAATGTATTGTACATAGTTGTATGTCTCTATACGTATATATTATATAATTTTAGAATTTAATTTCTGCTAAAAATTTTAATACACTCACCGCTTACATGTAATTCACAATACCAGAGTTAGTGTTTGGACTCCTGGCACAATCAAAAAATGACTACCCAAAAGTACCTTCCCAGTCAGATTTTCTTTTAGAAAAAGTGTTATCTTTGTAAATCGGAGAAAAATGGCAGGTAAAAAAGTTGTCCTTGGGGGAAAAAAAAACCAAAAACATCATTGTAAAACCAATACATTCCTCACTTCACTCAGAATCTAAAATAGGTATATCCTGTAGTCGAATGAGACATGAATCTCAAAGTAATTTAGTTTTTTTATTAAATATATAAAATATCTATTTAAAATTTTTGGTATAAACAAGAAGAGCGAAACCCAAAAAACGTGTTCAGATAAATTCACGCATTTCGTGTGGTTTAGACACAAGAGATTCGATAACATCTCAAAACAAGATATGAACAATTTTAATTTCTATTCTGGGGAAGCTTCAATTACGTAATTTTTTTTCTAATCAATATGGGTTTTATCGAAGAGAAAAATGAGTTTTTACGTCAAAATTCGAGGCACCTCTGGAGATTTTCAGAAATGGTTCCTGGGGTTTAAGGTTTTAACCGGAGAATATTTCTAGTTTCGAGGTATTACATTGTTGCGGCAATTTTTAAAAGGCCTTTAAGGCTGTATATTTATAGGATTGCATACGGCATGGTTGGATACATATAGTATGATTTATCCATATGGGGTTGTATTGGCAATGGTTCGTTACTATACCACATACGCATAAAAACAAAATTATAATAAAAATTAAATTAATTTTAGATGAAGCAACTACCGAAGATTTATTAAAAATAAAATTAGATAAAATTCCAATAAATAAATACAACAACACGTAGTCTCCAATAAAAATCGGCTAGATCATGATATAGATGAAGATAGTATGATATGTGTAGGAAGTGAAAAGGGCGACAAAGACATTTGTAGTGTAAGTATATGTTTTTTTATTCACATACATATTTTAATTTATATTTATTAACTATAGTGATAATATTGTGGGGCGATTCAGGTGGTCCACTACAAATTCTAATTACGAGTGCATGTACACACAAATTGGGATGGTTTCGTTTAAAAAATTGAGTGGTTTGGTAAATTCGCCGGGCGTTTATACAGAAGTATCAAAATATATTCCATAGATTGAATCGATCCTTTGGCAAAAATGGGAATAATATTATGTACATTATAACACGGTGTAAAATTAATATTACAAATTATTTGTAATTTTATATGTTTAATAGGTACCCGGTATTCTGGGATTTTTTTTGTTAGTGAGAATTTATTTGTCAATTTTTTAGTGTACACCCTTGATTATTGACAATTCATATTTTCTTTTTTATGTATTATAACTAGTTTTATCTCGTACAGTGTTTTAAATTGAATGTGCTTTAAAGTAATATTACTCGTAATGTACTTAATTAAATTAGATTTGTATTTATTTATGTAGTTAAACAGATCTCTCTGCTTTAACTCCAAGAACTACTTAATTGATTTTGATAAATGTAGCCTCTAAACATCCGATGACGATAAGGGATCGATCAAAAAGGGCTTGAGAAAAAAAATTAAAAGAACTCAAACATTGTTGAGGGCATACTGAACTGAATCTTTAGTGTTCATTGGAATATCGGTGTTCTCTACACATTTCATCTCTTACATGACCTAAACTGATATTGTTAATTTAAAGTACATAAAATATGTTTGGGAGTGTGGTGGTAGTTATTTCACAGATCCAGTGGTTTGGTTTCTGTATGTACGTTCATCAAAGTTATGATATAAATTTTGCATAGTTTTCGCAATCCCACGAACCGAATGCCAGTTTAAAAAGTTCACAATTGTTCACAGGAAAAAATGGCTGTAATATCTTTCAGCTATATCTATACATTCCCTACATATCTTAATGGTGGAGATGGTGGTGGTAGTAGTGGTAGCGGTCTTAGTGGAAGTGATGATAGTATCCACAGAGTCTAGAGTTGTTCGTCAAATGTAATTAATATTCCGTCAGACAGCGAGTCGTATTACTTATACTACAGACACGCCTATTAATAATTTATACGTGGTAGATACCTACTTACCGTCTTTCTATCTATAATAATATAGGTAGTATAATATTGAAACTAAACAATGTAAACTTGAAATGATATAACGTTATGTCCCAGCACTCTAAGGTAAGGAGAAGGGGGTAGTTGCACATATTTATTTTCGATATTCAAGAGTTGCAGCAATAAATAATGACATGTAAATCTAATGTAGACCTGTAAAATTTAATTATTCCAAAAATTCTAAGACGTCTATACCGGTTGCTGAGGCTGTTGCAGATAGGTAGTTGATATTTTTTTTTTTTAGCAGCGTTCTGTACGATATTCTAAATATCACGTATTTATTTTATCATGAAGTTACATTGCAACGATTATTAATTTATTTGATTTTATTTTTGAGATTTTCCTTGCAAGGTACTCAAAATATTCGTATAGATCGTTAGCTTGTGGGTACACGTACAATGCAATGATTAAAGAATCACCCTGTATTATATAATATACGAGATACGACGTGTAGGTATTATATAATCGAGGTTAAGGACGACGTGACGTCTTACGTCTTTGATGACAATTTTACGACAAAGGTATGGAGGTAAGTATAGGTATATGCACCCGAAATTTACATATTAACTACCCCCCGGGTTTTGTTACAGTTATTATCCCCCGTGACTGGTCATACCTTTACACGTTCTCTCCATCACCGTTTTAATTATGCATTCATCGCTAGCTCGTTGTATACCATATATTATAAATGTGCGAATATATATTATGTAAACACAGACATATATTGTAAAGGTGTTTTTGTTCTGTATACTTGCGACAATGTACGTGTGGTGTGGTTGTCTACTCTACCCCGTAGGTGGACGTCCTCTATCCTACATTATTATATCGCCTGTGATTTTATGGCGTCCGTCCAAATAATCAAACGCGTCTCTCGCCGACCGTAACATCTAGTTAAATAATATTTTGCTTTTCCGCCGAAAACCACGATTTATGATAGAGATAGATATGTACCTACAGTACGCGATGTTGGTCCATCGATCTGTTTACGAACATAATCAGATTTGAATCTATGTAACTGCAGAATTTCTGAAAAACTCGACTATTCGTGCTGTGAGACGAGAAGTATTTATGAGATTTATGTGAATAAGACGGACATACTTCGCAAGTGGGTGCAGCCATTAATGTAGGTCGGAAGTTGGAAAGATAGGATACAGAAGAGAATTTAATGTATATCTGTAAGTAACGATAAATTATTGCTAACGAAAAACCCATTCTGAGCGGAGTTCAGTTGATAGTGATACTTTGTCAACAATATGGCATATAATGGTAAATTAATTAAATAGGCATTATATATTCTCTTTAATAATATTTGTTTAATATTGTACCGGTTTGCTCGTTTTTCCTATGTTTTTTACCAGATTTTTCACATTTGCTGGGAAAACTCCTGAGAAATTCGAAAAATGTGCCCGAAAAAATTTCCTTTCAGAAAATGGTCTGCATCGTGTATATCGGTGTAAGCTTTTTGGTAGAAAAAGTATTCACATAAAAAAAAAAAATCTTTGAAATACTGATATATTCTTCGCTGCGCTCAGAATCTAAAATTTAATTAGAAACAAAGGGAAACTATAAAATAAGTGACGTGTGATTAAGTAAAAAGAGTGTAAAAGTTGAAGAAATTGTGGATAAAGTGTACGGAGCAGACGTGGAGGACAAAAATACGAGTAACTGATTACACTTTCGTGGGAGGGATAAAGGCGGAACAAAGTCTCTCACGAGAAACTTGTGTTAAATTGTTTAATTCACGCTTTAACCACCTTGTTTACGCAGTAGCTCGTAATAAAAACTAACTGCTTTGGTTGGTTTGATTGTCATTTTAAAATGGATATCACTATTAGGTACCATTGGTCAATATGCTTTTGTGAAAATAAAAAAAATACATCATAATATGTTGTATAAATAATACTTACTCCTTTGAATCTAAATCGACCGGTTCTTTTGACAAACGGTACTTTAAGTTATGACGTATATCCTGGGACTCGTTACTTAAACGGTTGGACGCCAAAGACGCGGGCAACAGCATGGCGGTTTCTGAAAGAAAGAAAAAGGTAAAAAATATATTATATGTAAAACGATTGCCGGTACCATGCAAATGCAATAACAATAATAAAATACGTACAGAAATTTAGATTTTTTACTTTGTTGGGAAAATGAATTTAGCGTGGAGAAGAAACCAGATTTTCAAATAATATCAATATTAAATTTATACGTGACTTTAGCAGTATTATTTGGACATACCAACACAATGATTTTGTTCAACTAAAATATTATTATACCTTCAAATTGTACGTCGACAACACGCTGACAATTTATATTGGATTTAATTAATTAATTCGTATATAGGTGCGCCTATGGTGCGTGAGTAATTACGTGGGATAAACGCAATTCATATTAAACGCGCAATTATTATTGTTTAAAGGAATTCAGCGTTTTGACTTCAGTGATGTACATTATAATATTATATAATATGACTATCATTACACGATAGTAAGTTTGATTAAAAATCACCCATTCTCCGAATAAGAAATAATTCAATGGGAATATTGCAATAATAATATCAAATGACGCACTCGCGCGACAGCCACAATAGGACAACATACTTGCACAAAATTATTCAAACACAAAACTGCTCGTGTTTTATTATAAAACAGCACGTTCACCTTTGTAGATTTTATGTATTTTATATTGTAGGCAATATCGTAATTAAAATAATATGTTCTCTGCAGCGAAGGTGAATTACTAAGTTACGTTCAAGTAGTCACGTGATATTTGCCAAATGTTATAATAGTTAATATTATAAATGTCTATAGGTACAAATATATCTTTATTCCAAAAAGCTATTGAATTACACACTTATAATGAACGTGGAACCTGATTCCGGTCGTCTATGTGTAATACAGATCCGATAACACTACTATATATAATACGGATATAATGAAAATATGTTTTATTATAATTATATGTTTTCTAATTATTAGAACTGTAATGCGCGATAGAATTTGAAAAAAATAAATCCCGCAACAATTGGTGTACTTTTAAAGAGCAAAAACAAAAACGTTTTCCCTCGTCGTTTTGGCGCATATAGAAAGCATTCAAATCATTTTCGATGTCATAGCCAATCAGTAGTTATTATTTTGGGTTTATTCCTCTCTGTACCAACGATCACATCTTAAGCCGATACATTTTGCCAATTTTTCGAGTAAGTAAAAAAACGTTTTTATACTTCACATGGACTTTTACTTTTACTTTAAATCATATAATCGTTATAATAATTTCGCCTTTATTTCTTGGCCGCCATTACGATAGTTTGGTTGCATTTATGCGTGACTCGTGTTAGGTTAGGTAAGGTATATTGTTTCATTCCATTTGTAAATATTTATACTACTACTACGTACTGTTATATTAAATATTATAATTTATGTACCTAATCAAGTATTATAATTCCACCGAGAAACTTTTTTCGTTTATGGCCTTATTGTTTATATTATGTACATGTATAACTATTAAAAGAGTTAGTACAATATTTTAATTTAAATACAACTATTTTGAAAAATGCATATACAATTCTTAGACTCTTTCAAAAGCACCTTCGTAATATTTTGATCATTATCGGCTGATTACAGCATTTAAAAAGTACATTTCCGATTCCTTAAATACAATTTATGTAATTAAAACATTCTTTTTTTTTTTTGTTATTTTGATCAATATTTTTAATTGTAGATTTTATGCGTAGCCTTCTACTTGTCCAATTTAGGTATTTTCACTCAAACTAACACTTCGACTAAAGAATAACTTTAAATAGGATTCAGGCACATGCATCAAAAATGTTTAAAACGTAACCCACAATCTTCTAAAATATTATATCGAATCGAACGTATTTTATAATAACATTATAGAAAGTGATAATATTAGAATCGATCAAGAGAAACAAAAACAAATCGATAATTTAAAATATGATATGTAAAAAATATCTACAAAATATACACACACACAAAAAATGTTGTATATATCATGTAAAAATTAATAATTATCACTGCTGACAACGATCGCGTCAGTCAACACATTCTCGTCAATCTATATTGGATTACGCTCCGAGCAAATTCGACGTATCAAAAATTATAAAAACGAAGAATTCTAAAAGTAAATAATTTGTTTTGAATACTTTATACATAGTGATTCTGTTTTGATGAACATAAGGATTTTTCGAAAAATTGTTTAATTTAAAAAAATGACAACATATTAGGCAATTTATGAGATTAAAAAAAAAATGTTTAATAATTGTTAGGAAAAACATGTGTTTTCATTAAAAAAATGTGAATTTTTTTGCGGCGTATCATAAGAGTTATATAAATAGGCTTAATAACAAATGAATTTTTAACCCCGATCGTCCTAAAAAAAAAACCTATTTCATCCAAGTCCATCCGACTGATTTATTTCGTATTACCATTTGATCAAAACACCGTAAAAAATAAAAAAACTAAAAACAAAGAAGAATTGAGCAACTGATGGATGTGTTGTACTACAAAAATAAATCACTGCAGAAAAAGGAAAAAGATTCTGAACGAAATTTGGTTATACACGTTTGGAAATGTCACTAAATCTTCATGAAATTTAAAAAGAACATGTAAATAGTAATATGTATTAGGCCTTTGAATTTAATGCACTATAAAACCTTAAGAAATGCAGAATAAAATATTAAAATTCCAAAAAATTCTCATTATAAAATGCAATGAAATCTAACTCTGGAAATTCTTGATATTATCGAATCGTGATAAATCAAACGTTATACTTATTTACTTGAATACAGCTTATTGTGTAATCAATGTAAAAATGTGAAACAATTGCATTAAATGAACTAAAAATTCCTTGAAAGCTAAAAAAAAAAAAAAAAAACTTAAAAAATATAAAACGTCAAAAAGTACAAATTAAAATTTTCGCAAATTGAATTTGTTTTTACACGATTCGAACTTTGTATTGAGAAAGCTACGTTTTAGTCAGCTAAAAAAATTCACTTTCCTACAAATTTACGGACCTAAATTTTTTCCGGTAACATAGCATCTAACACCTTTGTATATGTATATATATATACACACCTTTTTATATATTTAATATATGTACAATTTATTAAAACTCCTACAAAATAGTTTTTATTTTCATTTTTGTGTGTGAATTTCAGGGAAATAATTCGAGGAACTACGAACACGAATTTCGGGGTCTATTTCCGAATTGTTGAACTACATGATATGATAATATTATTAGAAGTTAAATTAATATATACAGTAGGTATACGGTGTTCTCAAAATAAACATAATCCATACGTCTAGTTATATAATATAAAATAATAATATGTTATACGTCGCATGCCTACATAAATAGGCGAAATTGTACAAAATTCAATTACTTATACGCATGAGCGAAACAATATTACCATACACCCGATAGATTTTAATATTAAATTAGTAACTATAATCAGGTTTTCTATATTATATAATGAAAGAGAATATGCGTATAGAAGATGGATATACTTCGCACGATGTGTGGACCTCTGTTGTAGGTGAGAAGTTGGAAAGGTAGGGTATAAAGAGGAAAACTAATTAAAAAAAAAATTGACAATATTTTGACAATCCGATTTTTGATTACTTAAAGAGTTTTCATAAATAATCGTATTTTCAAAAATTCGATATATCAAATCGGATATTACAAAAATATTGTACAGAAAAACATTTTTTTAGATTTTGAACGAAGCGAGACCAAAATTACAGGTTTTACTATAGTGTGTTATTTTTGTGTGTTTATAGGACGACATTTATACCATAAATCATGCTCCAATAAAAATGTATACAATCATTTTTTTGTAGAATTTTTGATTTAGTTGGTATGTTGAAGAGGCTATTTTTTTCATTTGTGTAGTTTTCCTAATAAATGGGAAAATACTGTTAATTTATTTGAATAATTTCTGTTGATTTTTGGATACCTTGGCAACACGGGAAAAAATATGACAAATGTATCCTTTCTTTCAATTTTTCTACTGAAATAGTGGAACACCCATAAGCAACGTTTTTTTTTTCTGGGATACTCGTGATGAGACGCTCGTAAAAAGATTGGGATTATTCGTTAAAAAAATAAAAAAAAAAATAAAACAAGAAACAAACAACAGATGTACAATACCTAAGTAAAATGATTGTCTGAAATTATTTTCAACAATGAGTATTGAGTATATAGAGTAGGTAGCAGTCGGTAATATTACAATATTTTAGCAATTGTTTTTTTCGTCTTACTTCACCATATCCATTGTTTACGTTTAAGGTGCTCATTGTGAATAATGAGCTCTACCGACTATTTGCTTGATTAAAATATTCTCATCGTCCAACAGTCGGACTGCAATAAATTAAACCGTCGTCGTAGCCCGCCGTTATCTCCGAAAATGAACAAACGCTCGTATAAGAAAATATTACTGCGGAATGTATTTTTCGTTTTATTTTACGCGCGATACATAAATATTCGCTGTGGTTTAAATACACCAGGTCTGCGTTTATTTCATTATTATGGAAGTTGGTTTATGTACAGAGAACTGCGCGAGTAATACGATGAGTAGGCAAAACACAATAAGGCGTTGAATTTTTTTATGTGTATACTAAAGTGTTTTATTAGACACAGAAAATAAAATGAAGTTCTTAATATTACACTAGGGCTAGCGCTTGAATTTTGAATTTTTGTTGATTTCTGAAATCCCCACTGCGAATAAAGGTTACACTATTGAAAAGTAACTATACTCATCCATTTAATAATTGCCTGACATAACCCCACCTGCAGTTAGTCGAGTTCCACTCAGAATTGATATTTTGTTTTCAAAAATAAATAAGAAATAAAATATTTGAATAACTCCATTATTCAAGTATAAATAAAAAAAAGAGCTGATATTGAGGATGGGGACGGCCACTGTTATAGGTGAAAAGTTGGAAAGGTAGGATACATAAGGTTATTTAATTTATAACTGTAAGCAACGATAAATCATTGCTTAACGAAAGACGATTTCGAGCATAGTTTGGTAATACATAATATGAAGAGCCGTATTTTTTTTTTTGTGATTTTCGTTTAAATTTGATTTCAAAACGCTTATTAAAAAAAAAGTCGTCCGATGATTTTGGAAATTTTACCACGTCTAGGAAATTCCAATATAAGTATTACTACCTAGTTTCAGTTCTTTATGTGTATTTAATATCGAATTAAAGCAAAAAACTACCAAAATTAAAAATTCTTTAAAAGCTTAAAAGTGGCTCAAAAGTTTTGATTATGATACCATAAAAAAGAAAATAAAAAAGGCAAAAAAAAGGTATTTTGTGATTTTTCGATGAATTTTTTTTTTTTTGGTAGAAAACGTCGTCCGTTCACGAAAAACGTGTCCACAGACTAGAAAAAATAATAAATATCTTAGCAAAACCTTGCTACGTTTAGCATCTAAAATGGAATGATCTCCGTATACGAAGAACAAATAGTTGCTTATTTTATCGTTCTCTTATTCCGAATTATTTTTAACTACCTATTACAAGAATTGTGATAAAATATAATTAGTAATAATTTTATTTTAATTACACAAGTAATATAGTTCAGCAATATAAATGATTTGCCGAGTTATTCGATTTAACGAAAATTGTTACCTAAAATAATAATTATATTTTTATTTAAATGCGGAAATCGAAAATTTAATTATAATAACAGAAACTCGAGTTCATCTATGGACTTCAATATAAACGGCTGCACTTTTGCGCAGATTAAAGTGTCATTTTAAACGCGGCGGAAGAGGACGGCCGGCAACGTTGACCGTTGTAATCGAATTATCTGTTTGTCAAAGACAATAATTCGTCAAAAAGATAATAAAATGACACAAGGACGATAACGATAATAATAATATTATTAATATGTAAAATAATCAAGATAATTTTATTACTGTTGTTATCCTCTTCTAGAAAATGTAGTATTTCGTGTTAAAATGGTAATTACTACAACTTACATCCGCAACACGGCGACGAGCATATGCAATTTTACAGCACCGAAGATTGACTTGACGCAAAAGTGTATAATCTAGAAACGGTCGGGGATTCGATGATCGTTTTTCTTAAATATAATTGTATTGCAATAATATGATATAAAAGTAAAAGTGTAAAAATATACGGGATAAGGTATATAAGATCGCGAGGAAAAAATCATGGGTTTACGCGAAATTCACGCTGATTAAAAAAAAAAAAAAAATCACCTTTTATAAAAGCACGAAAGAAAAAAAAATATCTTATACAGACAGCCCTACAATTATAGATAATGATATTAATATTGTAATCGGAGACTATGGCAGTCGTAACACACCACGGAACCGGTAAATTGATGTTCAACGATCTTACGATAATATTATATCATATATAAAGTATCGTGTATCGCCGATATTGGGGTTCACGAAGTTCATTGATCATCAGTCATTTTGACGGGCGTTAAATTTTACTCGTCGGATATATACGACCTCTGTTCACAACACTCACTATACAGAAAACTTAACCGGCGGTTCGTAATATAATAATATGGTGCCGCAGATGGAAAAAATATTTTTGATAAGAGGTGTATAACTAGAAAAATAGAAACATTTCGTGCAAGTACTGCAACAGTGTGTATTTCAGATTTTGTAGTTGTGCAGGATGATATAACAAAAAAACATTATTTAAATGATTTAATTTCACTAATTTTAATACCGATAATATTTAATGTATATATTTTTCACCAATAATGTATATATAATACAAGGTCTTTCTAAAAACAAAAAAAAAATATATACATATTACATGGATTTGAAAATACCGTAAACTATAATTATTATTAAATCGTTTCTGTGAAAAACCTTCAAACGGTATTGTACTTTTTTATAATATAATTTAACATTGATAACAGACGGGGATTTTCCATGTATAAGTATAAGTGTATAATAATATAGTATTATACATATTATAGTAAAAGGCGAAATACCTTTGAGTGCGCTTCCGGGATAATTCGGACATCTTGTTCCCATGCAGGCTCTTTTCTGTACCATCGATGGACAGTGTTTGCCACCGTTAACTGGACTCTTCAACACTTGTCTATTCCGGGTCATCATGCCACTACCGCACTCCGTGTCGCATTCGCTCCACGGTTCCCATTCGGACATCGTGCAATCGATCACTGGAAAGCAATAATTTAGAAAGATATTATATATTTTCCGTGGTATACATTTAGGTTTTCGTGTAAATATATACAAATACAAATATATTTAGTTTCGGGTTGACATCGGCCGACAGTGGCATGTTCAGTGAGTTTCAATAATTAATGACGTGATAGGTAATAATCGTGATTCATCATACAATTTTCTTTTACTTAAACCAATAATGAAAATTTAAAAGACGAATCCAAAAAATATCTATTATTACTCAATGAATTAAGCTTTTTTTGTTGTAACTTGGCTGAAATATATAATTTCAAGATAAAATCACTAAAAAATACTCACAGTTCGACCACTATTAAGCTTGAGGGAAGGGGACATAAAATAAAGCCTAACCTCTCACCTACGGACACTTTCAGTCGGGATGGACATTTTTCCATATACTTTTTATATTATAATAGTCAAGAATCTAGACAAAAAAAAAGTATCAAATGAAGTACCGATGGATCTCTGAAATCAAAATATAGCTATATTAATATATTAATGTCCACTAATAATATTTAATTACCTTTTTAATTGATATAGATAAATAAATGTAGTTGATGTGGAAAGTTAGGAAGATAAGATTATATAATATAAGGCAATTTAATTTATATCTGAACGCAAAGATAAGTAATTACTATCGAAAATTGATTCTGAGAAAATTTCGATTAATTTTGTTATGATAAACTTTTAAATTTAAAACTATATTAATTTGTGCAAAATTCGAGTCTTTAGGATTTTTTTTAAGTGAATTACAAAAAAAATAAATCAATAAATCCTTCGCTATGCTTAGAATCTAAAAAAAAACCATAAAATAATAGAAATCGTTATTGAGTAAACTTTTTTAGTTATCCGACGTTTTTTTCCTGATTATTAAGAAAAATAAAAAAAAAAATTGATTTCTCTAATACACCACCTAGATAATATTTTTTACCAGAAACCATCTTTGATGTTGATGATCAGAACGAAATTTCGGATATAGAAAAGTTGTTTATAGACAACAAGAAACTCTTATCAGGATAACCAATAGGCGAATTCTACTCCACGCTCTAAATATAAGAAATGTTTAATTATAATAGCGTTTATAAATTGTTAAAATTAAATTATTGCACGTACGATTTAAATCGAATAACTTAAAAGTGGTTAGTTTCGTTGAGAGTAAATAATTTAACATTAAGTTTGTCTTTTAAAGTACTCGTGGCTAAGTTATCGGCCACGCAGATGCTACGCGGAAAATAAGAAACCGGCCATTTTAATAAAAAGTGTATATATAAACTGGCTAATCAAGTCCCTAAATGCGCTCGAGTATTTAAAAGCCATTAATATACATTGAATAGAAAATAAAAAAACCAAACAAAAACAAATATCGTATAATGCTGTCGTTACAAAAGTTTACTTAGACGCGCATACAACGAAGTTTGTTAACTTATTTAATCGTAATTACTTTTTTGTATAATAAGTCGTTATTGAAATGTTCAGTAGTTTGAAACGTTAATGTATCGGTAGACATTTTCCATGTCTATATTAGTACAATAAACAATTTTCGTATTAGGTGGGAAACTTTTAAATTAAAATATATTATTATACTACACTTTATTATTCGATGACGATATAAAGTAAATAAAATAATTATTTATTAAAAGTTCAGCCAGAGTACCAATAATTATTAGTTTAACAAGTAGTATTAATTAGTACATAAATAAAGTTATAAAAAAAAACTGACTCTATGATGAGGCAGATTCGTTGACTGTTTCTGATCGATCAGAATACGAAATGTTTGGTTTTTTCCCATTATTAGGAAAAGTATTAGAAATTTCAACAAATAAACTGCTTTAAAATATGAAATAAATTCAAATTACTATAAAAATGATCTTATTTATAACTATAAGATTGTCGGTCAGTATTTCGGAACCGATTGGCGACCATCGACAGCTTATAGACCTTTTGATTGAACTCCGCGCACACCGATTTTAAAGAAAAACCGATTAAATTCTTAAAATTCTCCACAATCAGAAATTGTATCATAGTATGTTCGTGGAGAAATTAAGCATGAAATCAAAACAATGTTTTTATTCCGCCATTTTGTTTTTTTATGTAATAAAAATAAAATGACCTTCGCATTTTTTAAAACAATGAATTTATAACAATTGGTTTTTTCCTATGACCGATTATAATATTCTCATACACAATATCATAAAATGAAAAGAGGAGTAAAAAGGCGTGTAAAAAGCTATTTGTTCTAGATGGATTTAAATATATTTTTTTAATGGATATCACATTTCTGTCGAATTCATAACATTGTGTTTCACAGGTTATATAATATATTAATAATAACAAACAATAGACGTTCTTCGCTCACGTTTAAATTTCACATCCGATTGTATGTTGTATATTAAAAAGGTTTTACACATATATAAATTTTTATACGGCCAATATGTTAAATGAAATAAAAAAAATCGGGTATATTTTTTTGCACTAAGTGATAAGTTTAGAAGGAATTGGATGTATAGGATACTTAATTATTGTATACTTATAAGCAACGATTATATTATTATTGCAATCAAAACACGATGCTAAACAGAATTTGGCGAACTGGGAAGGTTATAAATAGTATTGTTCAATAAAACCAATATTTAAATCTTCATTTACTAACAGGTTTTTGTAATTTTTAGGAGCGAAAAGTCTGCATCTTTTACGATTTGAATAATTTAAATCAAGTTTAATGACTGATTTCTAAGGAAAAACACACATATATTATCTGTAGGGGCGAACTGTTAAAAATTTTAATCAAAAATATAGAAATTGATTTTTCTAATAAATTAATAATTTTCACGTCTCACCGATAATTATTAACGTCGAAAACAAGCGACGTTGATAAAAGTGTATCATTGCTTAAAACGGTTTTTAGAAATTGAAAATATCTATTTGGAAAAAAAAACCTGTAGAGACATTTTGAAATTTATATTATATGCACTTTTGCAAAATATTGAATAACGGAAAAATGGTGTAGGCAGACGGTTGAAAAATTGTTGTCGAAAATTACGGTTTGTCTACTACGGCGATGAGTAAAATTACCTATAATTCGAAATAATACACTATAAACGTATAACACTTACTAGAAGCAGAACGAAAATCCGTAAAAGTTTTAAACTCGGTTTTCAACCATTGTATATATAATCGCCTCGAAACCGGTATACTTACCTATCATATAATATATATACGTTTATTTAAAACGCTAAGAAATTATCATATCGAATTAATTCTCATCGGCTGCAGCTGCAGAATACGGATGAGAAGGGAGAGGGGGTAAGGATGTTCTGTATTATAAAACAGCAGTCGGCTTGGAAGACGTAACTTTTTTTCTACACTTTTCACTTATCCGTCGATGCTGCTTTCCCGACTGCATTATGCTTATTATTATTTACTCCTGCTCCTCCCGTTACACAGCATTATAATAATATTATCTTTACCTTTCTAAAACTCTCGCAGAACTTCCCCACAGAACTTTATTTTTATTTCCTCTTTCCTCCATCACCGTGAGAATAATGAAAATAAATTATCCCTCGGTATATACGACACGTCTTAAAGTACGACGTATACACCTAATGTAGTTTTCCTAAGTCCGCGAACTTACTTTTTTTTTTTAATCAACGACATCATAGTACTGAAGTACGTTTTGTATAAATATCCGTTAATAATTTTAATAATAAAAGAAAGCTAATATTACTGAAGTAAGTTTGAAAGTAGGATAAATAGAATAATGTAATTTTTATCTGTACGTAACGATAAAATATTTCTCAACGCGTATTTATTAGTCTTATTTTTTCTCTTGTTGCCAAGGTAACTCAGAAATCGACAAAAATTGTATTAACAATTTCCAGTTTTTCCATCAATGAAAAGAATCACACTCAATATCAAAAAAATGGCCTTCTTAATGGTCATTAACTGGATCGAGCAGTTTACGAGAAAGTTTCTTTAACATTTTTTATAGGAATTAAATTTCTAATAGAAAAGTAGTATACACACACACCAAAAACCATTAAACTGAAATCAATACGTTCTTTTCTGGCTTGCTTAGAATCTAAAATAAAATTGGCTGATTTTTTGATTTCACATATTGAAAGAACGTTGGTAGTGATATATGTAATTCTTAAAACTAAAAATCTAAATTTACCCGGCAATATTTGCCTAGTTTAATAACCTGTTACGACGAATGTAGCGTGTAACCTTAATGATGAATTTACAGTGCAATACGTCTGGGAAGATTCCTGGAAACAAAAACTTTATATACGTTTACTCGTATATAAGTAGCGGTTATATTTTATAAAATAAATTAGGTAAGCCCTAATTTTAAAGTTTAAATGAAGTTTAAAGAAAATCAACGAGTTCAAGTATAGTGATTATTACGACTATGATCTTGTAAACATTTTTTTCTTTTGAAAACATTCGAGTTTAATCGAGTTAAACCGTAAAATATTATTTATAAATAATAGATCGTTGATAATATTTTAATATCGCCAAAATAATAAATTTATTTGAAAATCGTGTATAAGTTATTTCGAATTACCAATTTAAATCAGTACAATAAAATAATACATATTTATCTCAGCAAAGTACTTAAGTAAATTATTGCCATTTTTTTTTTAAAATTTTAAAGTATAAATCATAAAATTATATAACATGAGCCATTTAGTTAAGTTAAGTTAGGTCATTTAAAAATTTAGTATTTATGCCATTATGCCATTTAGAAATTTTCAAAATTTAATTTGCAGATTATATTGAAAACTATACAGGTATATAATATGTATACATATATAGGCTGTCCCACGAAGATATACCCCTTAAATATCTCCGGAGATAATAAAAATAATTAAATTCGGGGTTTTTTTTTATATTATTCACAGGGATCAGGACTACAAATATTTATATTCGAATTAATTTTTTTTTTTTTTTTATTCAAATAATAAAATAAAGTTGTTTTTAAATTTTTTTAACAAAAATGTTTCTGATGACTTCCCTGGTTTCTCCGGGACAAATATATATTATCTAATTCAAAATTATACACAAAATCGTTTTGATCGTTTATATGTATAGCTTCGATACATCTGAATTTTAGAATTAAAATGTTATCGTAAAATCGCAAAATGTAAACGAAGTAGTAAATTAGTATAATAACATATTTGTCAGTCTGAATGTATGCAAAACAATAGTTATAAAGTATTAATTAAGTTGTAGGTTGATTTTAAATTGGTTTTTTTTTTATAACGATTTCAAAATATTGTCAAACACAGAATTCTTATCACCTGTTTAAATATAATTACAAAGTTTTGGTTTCAAAATCTAATTTGTATTCTCTGCACAAACACAAATTATATATGTATATGGTATCAATAAAGAATAAAAATAACTTCCGGGGACACAGAAAATATCACGTGGAGTTTGAAATACAAATCGTTTCATAAGAACAAATGCATTCGTTTATTATTATTATTAGGGTTCGGATTTTAAAGTAAATAATTTTTTTTTAATATATATATGAGATATAAATATAAACTGTATACATAAATTCGTTTCACGTCATTTTATTGCGAAAAACTATTCCTGACGAGTCGATATTACGTAAAGTATTTTTCGATTCATGCTATGAAAATGCATTGGAAAAAATTCGTGTTATAATAACTGATCAGGAAATATGGGTATCTATTGATGAGACTACGGACTCAGCACGTCGTAATGTTGCAAATGTAATTGTGGATACGTTACAACCACAACACCCAAGTAACATGTTCGTTATTTACACAGAATATTTGGATAAAGTTAATTATAATACAATAGTCCAACTATTCGATAGAACTATGCATAGTTTGTTTTCTAGAAACGTTCGTATTCTTTGAATAAAAACATTCTGTCAGACAATAGAGTCAGTTTCACAACTGCAAATCTTGCAAAATACATGATAGTTAATTCTCTATTAATTTAAATTAATTTTTCAATTTTTTTATTCAGTTTGATAACTAATTCATGTTAATTTTTGGACATGCTTTTTTTAAAAATAAACATGCTTCATTTTTGCCTTTTTAAAACAATTTTGCTTTTTTATGCTTACGTAGCCCTCGGTTGGACGAAAAATTAAAAAAAAAAGAGATTTATTCCATTAACCAGATCTATATAATTTTATACTAATTGTTGTCGTATGAACTGAAAAATATCAAGTAAATATATTTTAGATTCTGAGCGGAATGAGGAATGTATTGGTTTTACAATGAAGTTTTTTTTTTTCTATGAACAACTTTTCTACCACAAATTTTATTCCTTTTTACAATCGTAATACTTTTTCTGAAACTATATTTGTCTGGGGTGGTACTTTAAGGGGTTCATTTTTTGATTGAGCTGCTTTCATGAAAAATGGGAAAACAATGAAAAAACACAGGAAATACGGAAAGATGAATGAAATATATTATTTTAATATTATAAATAATACGGCCTTTTAAAACTACATGGATGGAAGTGGTCAAAAATTTAAAAATAAGTGAGAGAAATTATTAAAATTTACAATCAAGTGAATACAAAGTGACTAAGCAATGGTTTCTGTAAAAATATAAATTGTTAACGTTAATAAAAAATACACTTATGTAACATCAATAGTAGTAGCTATTGGTAATAATTATAATCTTATGATAGGTTACTAGGCTAGGATTGGTATAATGGTATACTAATTTCTCATCTACAACAATGGCCCACCTATCGTGCGAAATATGTCCTTTTGTTTATATACATGAAATTTAAAAATATCTCATTCCTTTAAATCCGTATTTTGACTAATATCATCGTTTACAGATAAAAGTATGTTACGTGCGAACAATTTTAAACACGCATTATCAATATCCAAAAAAATTCCGATAACTCCAAAATCATAATTGTTGGTTACGTTTAATATCACCTAGTCGTTTAAATCGTTTGTTGATACCCACTTCTCATCGGATTTCAAACCCGTATTTATAGAATTCTAATAAATACACGCGTTTTTTGGGTAAGTAAAAATCCGTGTTCTGTGACGGGGTACTTTGAAATCCGGATTTTCAAGAATATTCGACGTTTTTCGTTTTGCATAAAGAACGCATTACAATATTATTATAATACGGCGCTGCCTGTATATACGAGGGCCGAAACAGCTATCACGATACGTTCGGCTACCTACCTGAAAACGGACCGCGGAGGGATTTAAAAAGCCGCGCCGCCGGCAGCGTTTGTCACGAGGGATACGGCGGCGTGTCAACTGCCACGGATTGCTTGGGGCACCGGATAACCTATAAGCTTGAAGTCAACCGAATTTTCGTTCGATAGCGGACTTATCGCTGTTCTCGTTCCCGTAACGAAACCCTGTGGACTAGTAACCGGAGGAGATATCCGCGCACACCATAAACCCTTGTTCAGACCGTATATACTTTAGATCGGATCTCGGGAGATCCGTAACATTTTAATCGGATTGTTTTTAGCGGAATTAAAAAATAAAATAATAAAACGGGTTTTTTCGGAGCCTGGTTGAGCCGACGAGTTACAGAGAAAAATTCGGTGGGCCACAGTACAATTTATATTTTTGGGACGATGTAAATAAGTAATTAATATTTTTTTGATATATCATCTGTAGGCTATTTGTAAACTTAGCGAACAAATAAATCGTTCGAATGATTTAAGGCAAATATTACTAGACGAGAGATGGACCGTTTCGACAATTTATAACTAAAGCCTGTTTTATTTCTCTATTCGGCAGTGGGTTTTATAGCAACGGCTGTCGTATAGTAATAATTTTTCACCACACTCAGACACAATAAAATATAGTAGATATTCCCGATTTTGTATTATTATCTTTACACGGATTTTTATTTATTGATTTCCGTTTTTTTCGCGATGTGACCAAAATTCGCCATCGGAGATGTATTTATTTACTTGTTTGAATGTAGACGATTCGAACGTTATAAAGTGCAATGTATGGCATGTGTTTTCGTCGAGAATTTCCGGCGCAATTCATACCTATAGTAGGTATATATTATATATACATTGAAATATGTTCCCCATAAAAGTCTCGCGGTATCTCATCGTTTTTACAAAAACCCGCAGAAGATTGGGCCGTTGGATTTCTATGTAGGAAGAAGATATTATAGACGAGTGTTATACACATATATAATGTTATGTCGGACGAATAAAATAACGAAAGAATAAATTGTTTCCTAGTGCACTATGTGGGGCGCACCAATAAAAAGGGACCTGAATAAAGTCAAAATATGGAATAGTAACGATATCTGGCAGGAGCAGACGATTTCTATATATTATTAGATTAACTGTTGCCCCACATGCACTATTAAGGCCAACAAAAGAAAACAACAATAATAATGGTCAAGGAAGTAAGCAGAGTACTTTATTTTTTCATCGTAGAAAACATATTTATACACACTATCGAAACATCTACGCCAGACAAAAATGTATCACGCACTCTCAAAATTATACCTACATATTTATTTTCAATGCGATTGTGAATCACAATGTGGCCACCGAATGATTTAGAGTATATAGTTTTATTATGATTTTAATGTTCATCACACTCTGTAAAGCAGATAAAAACTATTGTTCTCGATAGAAAATGTGAATTAATACGTTAACACGGAAATGAAAAATGTCTACTTATAGCCCGTGAATTTACTATTCGTGTTCACGTGTTTTAGTGTTATTCACGTATCCACGTAAAATAAAATAATATTTTTTTTTTTAAACGAAAACGTACTAATATTATTGTTATTAAATATATTAAATTGACGACAAATTTTGTTTAATTTAAATTTATTTTAACACTAAAATACGCGAATTCGTGAATATACGTATAGCTAGGGTACATATAGATTCGAATGTTAATTTCACGTGAATACGGCTGTCCTAATAAAAATTATATAATCTATAACGATTTCCAAGTTATCATTAAGAAAGATAAAGGTATACTGCACTTTGCACGATGGGTGGGTCGCTGTTGTTGATGAGAAAATGGGAAGGTAGGGAGAAAGGAAATTTAATGTATATCTGTACGCAACGATGTTGCTTTTTTAACAACATATAATATGTCATATTATGGTAAAATAATTTATTACATAATATTTTTTTAATATTTGTTTAATACTACACCTATTTTGTTGTTTTTCTGGGTTTTTCCCATTTATTTGGAAAACTCCCGGGAAAATCAGAAATTGACCTCTCTAAAGTACCTTAGCCAGATTTCCTATCAGAAAAATATGCTATATTTGAATATTGCTAGTAGAAAGGTTGTTCACAAATAAAAATAAAACTGTTCAACTGTTTTAGCCTTTAGAAGTGATAAATTTGGAAGAGAAGATATACATAAAATAATTTAATATGTAAGCAACGATAAACTATTGCTAACGAAAAACGATTTTGAGTAAAATACTAATAATAGTCATATTTTTTCCCTTGATGTTGATAAGGTAACCCAGAAATCAACAAAAACATTGCCGGCTGTTCTAGCTATGAAGGAAACTACAAAGAAAAATAAAAAAAACTGTTTAAAAAAAAACAATTTAGCAATGTTTAACAAATAGAACTAAAAAAAAAAAACAAACAGAAATAGAAAGGCCCTAAGTCGAGAATCCATTATCGAGGTTTTTGAAGAATTTTTATTGACTGAAAAAGTTATAAACACATTAATAAGTAATAAATAACTGAATTACAAATTATATATTTGTAAAACAAAAAAAATTTTTTTCGCTAATTCAAATCTCAACATTTAAGAAATCTCCAAATTAATCTATTTCTTACTACCTAATACTTATTTAATAAAATATGCGATGGTCATATTATTATTATAGAATATATAGCCGTAGTTAGTTACATAAATACAGTTGAAATTTATTTTGTATTGCTCAAATATAAATAAAAATAAAAAACCGAAAATACGGTTATAAAATATGTTTTTGTGAGTTTCCAATCCGCACACGTGGTTGGGTTTAACAATCCTCAAGGCGTCGCGGCAATCACGCACCGAACCGATTTATTTATTTTTTTTATTCATGCCGAAATTAACTGGGGAAAAAAATACAACTCGGCTTATATATAAGTATACGAAACAAGTGGATAAAAGTTTTATTATCTTTTGTATTGTATACGAGTTATAGCGATCCAAAGCCCGGAATCAAAAGTTTGCCTTAAAAAGTACACCTTAAACCTTTTCTTTTTTTTGTTATAACCGACACCGCCTGTTGCATTTATATTACGCGTTTAAAGTTGCAGTCGTGCGCGGATGTTGTAAATCTAAAACAAAAGGACTCTAAAAAAAAATAATAATAATAACAACAACTCTTTTGTCTTTTGAATAAATGTTTGTTGTTATGTTTTTCTACATTTTTTTTTAGAGTTAACACTTTGTAAATAGATTGGTAGTATATATAAGTAAATCCTGTGAAGAATTTGTGCTATTTTCCGAACTGATGATCAAAGGAAAAAGAGCTGATACTGCTGACATGTGTGCCACTAATATAGGTGAGAAGTTGAGAAGATAGATTAAATAGAGTTATTTAACTTATATATAATGATACATTTTTACTATAGTGAAATACGGTTCTGAGAGAAGTTCGGTTGTACATGTTTTAAATGGTTGTAATTTTTACGGTTTTCTTCAATATTTGAGTTTAAAACCATTACCAAAAAGAAACTATCACAATACACTAAACTTTTACTCTTTACCACTATAAGTACAGATTATGATGAACGCCGTATAAAATTGTTCAAGCTTTTCTGTAGAGGTTAAATGTTTAGTCCCAAGGAAGAAGGGCTCTGTATAAGAATATACAAATAGTTATTTAATTTATATGTTGACGTAAAGATGAATTATTACTAACAAAATGCGATTCTTAGCGAGGTTCGGTAAACCTGTTTTGAAATGCCATCATTTTTACGATTTTTATACTACAATTTTTTTATCAGTAAGTATAACTTAGGATGAAATTTAAATAAAATTTTCAAAGCATGGTTAGGTTTTCAAGGTGCTATACTTCAAAATCTGAGAAAGTCTTCTGGTAGAAAAGTTAAAGATATAAAAAAAAAAATCTTTGTGAAACTATAAGCTTCTTCGTTCCTCTCAGAATCTAAAATCACATCATGCAATACATTTCCTGCTTGACTCAAAATCTAAAAGGGACTGATGACACATACTATATAATGCATGTATATAATTTGTTAACTGCGGAAACTCAATTCAAATATTAGAATGAACGTTTAAATCGATCGAATAATATGTTTAAAACGAATTTCAATTCAATTAACCACTCCACGATAACTAATTCATACTTAATCCGCGTGTTATATACAACTACACAGCAGCAATAATCCCGGACGAAGAGCGAGGTATTTGTGTAAATAATTATAATATTTTTTTCCAAAATGAGTTAATTAATCAAACAACAGGGGAAAAAGTTTAACGCGTTGGTATATATTCGGTGGCCATTAATTAGACCTTTAAGAGTGCTGGAAAAATCTGCTCGTTTATCCGTAGAGAAAAAAAAAAGCCTTCGGGATTATTTAATTTTTAATTTTTTTTTTTTTTTATTTAGAAAACTTTAATTAGCCTGTTTGAAAATTCGGTGCAAATAAATCAACGAATATAACGAGAGAATTATACCTATACTCGAATAACCGTTGTTTTTATCGCGCAAAAAAAAAAAAAAAAAAAACAAATAAATAAATAAAAAATATCATTTCAATTGATATATACGTTTAAGTATAGACGTGTAATCGATAAAATAAAATATAATATTCTTATTGAATTATACGATTTCCTACTTTATTACGTATTTAATCTGTAATGACATTTTAGAATCTGATTAAATCGAAGCATATATTGGCTATTCGTTTAACGAAATTTTGTCTTTTTAGATGATGCACTAGAGAAGTCTTCTTTTTCATTTCTGTTGTTTAAATTTAATTTAATAATTATAATATTGTTATTTACTAGCTGTACATCGTGGTTTTAACCATGGTATTCCCGTGACTAGTTATATTGAATAAAAATACACAAAAAAAAATAAAATAAAAATAAACAGTAATAATAATAAAACGTACCTCCTTATGTTTCCCTAATAATAGCTGTTTTTTCATATGTGTCCAGTAACCTACCCAGAAATTTTCAATGGGAGGGAATGTAGCAAATAAGAACCGTGAATAAATCGTAAAATCGAATTCTCTACCCAACTCGACTATGGGAATTGGTAATTTTAAAAACCGGATCCTAAAAAAAGTCAATTTATAATTAACAAATAAAGCTTTATTAAAGCGTAATGTTAAATTACATAAATAATTGTTTGTATTTTCAAGTCAATAGGGGGAGAAGTAAACCTCTAACCTCCCTCACCTCTGTGCACTTCACTGTACATTCACACAAATGATAACTAATAAATCAACTAAAAAAATTAAATTTTCGTTTCTAAAATACTAACAAAACAAATTCTATTTAGGGTAAATATAAATACAAATCAATGATTTGTAAATTTCGTCAAAAAATGGGCATGCCCTCTTTCTACAATTAGTGATTTGTATAGTTACTAGTCGATTATAATTAAATATAATATTAATATATATATATTATCATTATGTATTAAATACATATAATCAAATACAATACCTACACATATAGAATAACAAACGAAATGCATTAAAACAATAAATACATATTAGTTACAATATCATTATTAATATTTGATTAGTGTGCACCGATATCAAGAAGTGTATTGAGAGTAATAATTGCGTATGATCCATAATTCAATAACGTACAATAATAATACTATTAAATAAATCATACAAAAATATCACTTTATTTATTTAGTGCGTTTTTTTATGTATAGCTCTCTTGAAATTTATATATTTTAGCGAAATAAAATTAAAATAATAATAATAATAACAGAGTTATTATAAGTGTATAATCTTATACCAGGTATATGATACCTATTTTAAATGTACAAAACAATTTTATCCAAATAATTATTTATAAATAGCTAGAACGTTAATAGAACTATAAATAGCTAAAATCGCCAGAACGTTTTGAACATTTCACGACTGCTATAAAAAGTTAATAATATAAATATTCAATGGAAATTTCAGGTCTCTACGATTATTTTTAATCAAATTACAAGAAAAAAAAAAATCGATAATTATGAATCATATTACTGTAAACTGTCTCGTTTTTATAAGTTTTCCCTAGGTTTTAACAATTATCAAAAGGAAAATCAAAAACATTACTTCCTTGACGCACCGACCAGATACTATTTGCTTTTAGAATAGACGCTACGCGATTGAAAATCGGAGCAAGATAACTGGTAGCAAGATTATTTAGATACATGAAATAAAAACACACACGTCATAGTAAAACCAATAAATTCTTCGTTACGTTCAGAATCTATAGTATATACGACAATCGAATAAAGCGTGTTGAACATCACAGTTAGACCTACATCGTTACTATATAATAAAGTGGTTGGGTTTGTTTATTTTGTTATAGTGATGCTATAATGTATTGAGATTTAAAGAGTAAAAAAATAACGCCCATCTTTTATATATATATACTCGTGTAAATATATATAAGTAGGTACATAAAAGTTAAAAGTTGGAAATCTACCAAAATAAACCGTCTTAAGAATCGACCGATCGGCCAATAAAAATAAGCGTAAAACAGGCACTAACCTAATGTTATATTATTACAGTTCTTCCTATACGCATTCAATATTTTATATTCTTTTTAAAAACACGTTTTATTTGATGTGTTTTTTTCTTTCGTTCGCCTCATTTTGGAAAACGTTCAAAATTGGATTTTTAAAACAAAAAGACTTTTGTCGAAGTGGGTTTGGTAGTAAATATAAAATATAATCACAATGAAAAAACGATAAACGATTTTTCAACTAGAAAATGAACATTATAATAATATATCAGTAAATAGAGTTATTGTTGACAATAAAATTGATCGAAAATTGTATACAGGATGGTTCTTGTTTTTCTAAACACACAAATAAAAATGAATTCATGCGTTTTGGATTCTATACGAAGTGAGTAATGTATTGGTTTTACAATGAAGTTTTTTTTTTTTGTATCAGTAAATTATTTTTCTACCAGAATTCTTCGTTTAATCAAAATATATATATAAAATTTCTTAAAGAATTTTAGTTCTAGTGGATGCATTTTATGGTTTTCCTTGTATTTTTCTCAATTAACAGGGAAAACTGGGAATGTTTCATATACTTTTTGAATTACCTAGAATACAAGTGAAACAATACGACTAATACAATATTTTACTCAGAATTGATTTTCATTAGCAAATAGCGATAATTTATCTATGCATAAGATAAAAATCAAATCACTCTATTTATACTCTCTTCCAACTTTCTTTCTAAAAGAATGACATTCACATCCGTATCGCGGCCTTTTTTTAAAAATTATATTACTTCATTTATCAGTAGACCGTAGTAGCTTGATTTATATTATTTTATGCCATTAATTAAGTGTAATGATTAATAGGACAGTAGGTATACACCATTACGTGTTAATTATTTAACCTGACTATTTAAGGGCAACAAAAAAAAAACAGGTTTAAAACAATATAGTGTATAATAGTAGTAAAGGCATTATAGAAAGTTTTTTTTTCTACACTGACCATTTTAGGTTGTATAAATAAATCTGCCTTATCTGCCAGAATGCGGGTCTCCGACAAGAATGATGGGAAAAATCACTTATACCAATCATACCTATTATAATGTCCAATTATAAAGTACAGGAGTTACTGTAAAAAACCAATACAATTGATTTAAATGAAAAAAAAAAAAAAATCCGTAAATGATCTATTGAAATGGTTAGGTAAGGTACTTTGATATTTAGATAATAAATATTTCGATTTTCCGTATACCTATAGATGTTGTATATACCGAAGAGGACGCATGCAACACCCGTGTGTATAAATAGTCGGTATTTATTTTAGTTAATACTAATATTATAATATTACGTTTTATAAGTATAATAATAATAATAATAATTATCATAACATTTTGTCTATATAATCATGTGTGAAATAGCATCACCAACCGGTACGGATTATTAATACGTTTATAGTCAAAGAGAGGTTGTTTTCCAAATATTATTATTAATAATAATATTCGCATAAACATATTAACAACTTAGTAGTTACCTACGTTTTACCGCCACCGCCGCCGCACGCCGTATATTTATAACGACGGAAATTTAATAATATTACGAAAATTAAATTGTTTAATGTTCATTACTTATAAGAGAGGTTATATCCGCGTATATGGGATCGCGTTAATATTATAATAATAAAATATTATTAGTGATGGATGATTCGCGATACCTAACCTTCGATATATTCGATATGTTTAGACGAAAGCATTGAGAACATGATTGTGGATATCAGTGGCGGTTCCAGGAGGGGCGGGGGCGAAGCAGATCGCCCCACCCAAAATACTTTAAGCATGATTGTCATCATAAATTTATGCTTATACATCAATTTTCAAAATCGCCTGTCCTTTCCCAATATTATCTTGTGTTGAATCCACTCCTGGTATATAAGCATATATTCGTTACAACCTGTGCATCTACAATCGTGGTGTTCAATATTGAATCGAGGTAACTTTTGGTATCCATTTGGATATTTTATTATGCTACAGTTTTAAGTAATAACATGATAATCACGTCACGGTTAAATAGATT
Organism: Cinara cedri; assembly: GCA_902439185.1. NCBI lineage: Eukaryota > Metazoa > Arthropoda > Insecta > Hemiptera > Aphididae > Cinara > Cinara cedri. The sequence continues at coordinate 405,022 of CABPRJ010000982.1, read as the reverse complement.
ACCTAACCAAATCCAATCCCATGCAATTCCAAATCGAAACCTTCTTTATGGATAGAGGGTGAGGTGCTATCATACCATGATATAATATAATTCCTCGTGGAACTATGAGGGAGGGTTACTTAATTATAGAGGTACGCGTGGATAAATCACGCTTACATTTACTATATACATTGATATTGGTTAAATTCTATAATATAGAAAAGTATAGTATATAGTATATTATAATTTATAGTTCTCTGAAAAATGAATTTATTAGGTATATATGCATATGGTACCTCGTCCGACAAACTGTGAGCTATAATAAATAAGTACTTATCTACATCATAACTCCATAATTATTAAAGATTAGAACTATATGTACGGTATATTACAATGGTGTATTTAATGAATCCACGTGGAGAAAATATCGTTTTCTTCATAATAACATCACCTCATTAATTTAAAATTTAAATTAAGTATTACAATTATATACAGCTAGTATAATGTGCTGCAGAAGTTTGTTTAAATATATTAAGAGTTTACGAGTGTTAAGATGTTAATTAAAATAGTCTTTATTTGAATTTGACTATTATTATAAATGATATACCTATACGTAATACATTTATTATACGTATATATTTATTTAAAAACGAAAATACACTATAAACCTACGCTAAAAGGAAAAATAATTTTCTATAAATATTTAAAAATACATATATAGTTAAAAAAAAAAAAAAAGACTATTAAATGAATAGCACTGCAATCTGCAGGTAAGTATATTAAAATACTTGTACATAAATATATTACGAACTCTATAACACACAGCTGCATGATACAAGATTGAAAGAAAAACGTTTTAAAAAGAAAAAGAAAATAATAAGTTTGTTGTGATATGCAAATTATTATAATATTTCAATCGGGCTTTCGTTTCTTTTATATTTAGTTTTTGGTGATTACAAACGGAAAATATTTTGTATGTATAGTAAATATTTTTTATAATATAAAATATCGGAAAGATTACAAGAATATTTTGTTGGAACAGAAATTGCAAAAACATAATATAAAAGATGTGACTTAAATTCGTAGACACTCAATCCCTCTATACATTAAAAAGTATAATTTTTTTTATTAATTTTTGATATTATTTTTAAAAAAATCAGTTTTCTTTTAATAGAAACAACATAACCGTTCTATAGATCGATGGCCATCGTAGATCCCCAAGATCTAGATGACACAAAAAGGATCTAGATTCTAGATGATAAGGGATCTTAATGACTACAAAAGTCTAGTTGATTGCAAGTATACTAGTTATCAAAGGATTGTAAATAGCCTAGATCCCCATAGTTATCTGGATCCCCCGTGGATAACTATATCTCTATAGGTTAATTAGTTTTTCACTGTCAATTAGATCTTCCTAAACAGTTATTTAGATCTCTAGTCAACTAGATCCTAAAATCATAATGACACAAGGATCTAGTAAATTGCGATTTGCTTCGGTTAATACAAAGGGATATAGTTAGCCGGGGATCTAAGTCATTTAAATCCATATGACTACTAGTTCCGCTGTCATTAACTAGATTCCAATAGGTCAATTACTTGAACTGTTAACTAAATTCTTTGAGTATTATCAAATAGATATCGGGACCGTTTACGAAGATCTAATGATCCATGGAGATTTAGTTAGAAGGAGATACAATTAATCAATAGGTATCTAGTTATCTATAGATAACCATGGTCCATGGGAATCTAAAAAATATGTCACCGTTCTATATGTGTAAATAAATATCATGTTCAAAATATATGCACTATCTAGGAAAAATATTAGATTCTTAGCGTAACGAGGTTTATTATAAGTTGTATTCGGTGATGAAGGGTTATACTATAGTATTTTTAAGATTAAATTTCGAAAAATCTTTCCTTAGCGGATGCCTTAGGCATAAAAGGTACCTACAGTGAACGTTTCAAGTTTATAAACCCAGCGGTTTAGGTTGTGCGTTGATTCTCAGTCAGACAGCCAATCAGAACAAAGCCGCTCAAAGATCATATTTTTCGATTTCATAATAATAATAATAATAATAATAATAATAATAATAATAATAATAATAATAATAATAATAATAACAATAATAACAATAAAAAAGTGATAATGCTCACGAATAGGTGAATGAATAGTTTGGAAGATAGATAAATGGGAGATATACAGGGTAATTTAGTTCGTATACTGCAACGATAAATCATTGCAAACAAAAAAAACCGTTTTTAACGGAGTAATATTAGTCGTGTTTTTCATTTGTTACTTATGATATCAACAAAGATTATCCTGTTTTCTCAATTATTAAGAAAAATTACTTGAAAAATCAAAAAATTACTTCCCCATGGCACCAACTAGAAAAGTTGTCAACAGATTAAAAAAAAAAAAAAAATTTATAGTTTAACTAATAATGCATTCATCGTTGCGCGCTCATAATTTTAAAATGAAAACATCTATAGAGCTAAAATAATTTTAATAAACTATATTATCGTTAAATTCTTTTCTCAAAGTTGCAAAACGATAAATGTACATAGGCAAGTAGAAAAACACAATTTTTACATGAAAGTTCACTGCACATTCGTATTATTTTCATTTATCCATAAATAGGAAATTGTTAGATTTTTTTTATAAAAACTATGTAGATACATTAAAAAATTATGTAATAGATTTCAATCTTAAATTTCTTTGAACTCGCTTTTAAATGTGTTGTTTGTTTTTGTTCTTTTACACTATATCCTTATAATAGTATTACTTTGTATAATATAAAAATCCAATACTTTTGGTTAAAAAACACTATACTATTATATTATAAGGTTTTATTATTTTTTTTTTTAACGCATTGCGCAGTTTGCAAGCACTTAAGTCGGTTGTTGGCAAACCATTAACTGCAGGTTTTATCGTGTTGTTTGTATTAAGACTGCAGCAAAGTTGTACCAACACTTAAATTTAAATGTCAACTATTTTATACATAGGTATATATATATTATGTATTATTAGCTAAATAATTTTATAATCTTTAAACATTTATCGACAGACATGCAATACTACAGTGTAATAGCTTTAAAATGTCAAACGGTTTTTCACAGCCCAAACTATACTGCTGCAGACTTTGCAGATATTATTATGATAACTGAATTTTAACACCGACACTTGAGTATAAAATATTATAGGTACAAGACAATAATTATTATGTAAACGAGTGTAATTTAAATACCAAATTCAGCGATAAAAATAATTAATAGCCAAGATAAAATTATATTATGTAATTATAATTATAATATAATGTTAATTATATTCTTAGCTTGATTGTATTATTTTTTATTTTTACAATATTATATTACCAAAAAATAAAATAAAAATTTAACCTAACCCCCTCCACCCCAAAACAAACCTAATATATATATATATATATATATAAAATTATATGTAGTTAATAGTTATATTATTATTAAATAATACAGTGATAATTTTAAAAATACGTTCTATCACCTGAATTTTAATACGTTTATTTTTTTTTTTTTTTATCTTTATTTGGCATTGATTTTAGTGATTCTTTAAAAGGAATTTTAAAGGCAAATTTATAGCCATACTTCTTCCGTTAAATTTGTGTTACTACATTGGTATTTTAAATCAAATATTTGTAACAGAATCGTTTTATTTTATTGATATTTCTATAAAGTAAAAGCGGTGGAAAATCGGTGCCAAATCGGTAGAAAAACGTGCAGAGATATGGGTAACAGCGATTAGAGAATACAAAAATGTGTTACATAACTTTAGATGTCAATAGAAATTGGCATTATCATTCAATATAATGTATATGTATATATATTTTAGAAAATTATATTATCTATCAGTACAATAAGCAATAAGCACAATGGATGATTTTTGTTATTAAATAGTGTTGTGGTTTGAATTACCAGAGGGGGTAAAATCAGCCAGTGAATGCATTTCGGCGTGAATTAATATAATATTTAAAACATTTTTTACAGTTTTCGGTTTCGAGTTTATGCACATATGGTTTTACACTATTTAACAATGGTTTTATTTTTTCCGAAAAAGAATGTTAAAATAATATATTTATCACAACGATACGCGATCAAATAGTAAACATATTGCATTTGTATATTTCTTTCGAAAAGAAAATTCTTTCTTCGGTCTCAGAACGGGAAAATTGCTCAAGTTAATATTTTGTGATTTTTTTTTAATAATTTTGTTTTATGTAATTTGTTGGTCTAAATGATATTAAGTGTATGCATATTCTAATATATGAATATTATATAATATACTGATAATTATAATACACTAAATCACTATGATGTACTCTTTGTTAGCGAAACAGACACGATTCATAATATAATACAGAGGCTTAAGCCATTTATAACGGTCATTTAGATTAGGTCATTTTACAATTTAACAGTTGTCATTTAGAGATATTTAAAATTTAGTTTGTTTGTATTGAAAACTGAACAAAATTGACTTCGGCATAGACGCCATGTACAGAGGGGCTGAGGGGCTTAAGACCTCCCATCAGATTTATAACACGGAGCTTGGTCCCTAATATTTTTTTTTAAAAAGCATGCATATCCATCAAGAGCATCCACAAAATATTAACGTTATTTTAAACATGACAAATCGCTCATATGCCCCCCTTCCCTTTTATCTTCACCTGAAGTAGTGAACTACCATAATATTTGAAAAACTTGGCGACTATGGACTTAAGAGAAGATGGCTTCCCTGGGACCAAAGATTTGTACATGTGATAGATAAAATTGAACATTGTAATATTATTTTAGTCAGCGATTTGAAAGTATAGGTAGTGTTTTATGTTTAATTATAGATCGGATTAAAAAGAACATATTCAAACTTTTTTTTTTTGACAAAGAGCTGATGCATGAAAAGAGAAGATGACATGACAAACGTGTCAAACTTTTGGTGTTCGGCACATAAAATAACTTTTGAAGAACATGATATACCTATATCTAAAATATGTTATGTTGAATATCCCGAGGTGTATTTACACTATAGTGAGCAATGAACCGCACATATAACTTCTGTCGGCACCTACACATAAATAAATAAATTATTCGATACACAAGGAAGTTTGCGTTTTATATTTGAAAAAAACAACGAGACTGACATAATATTATGTGCGCGCGGTTTTTTTTTTAAATATATATATAATAGAAAAAATTAAAATAACCCACTACAAATTAAACCTACTCATATAGGGGAATGTCACGCATTTACTGAAAAATAGATTCCGTAGGCACGATATTCGTATCATACATCGTACCCGTATGAAACCCAGTACGAATTTATCATCAAATTCTTAGCTAGCGACCATTGAGAGTGAGTTTAAACTCCGATTATTAAATGCAAGTGCGCGCGTCGATGGGGGAAAAAAAATCGATCTCCGTTAGTTTCGGAATCTCATGTCTGGGAGTGAAAAATAAGTGTCAGTAAGTAAAATTCAATAGTATTTCACATTAATTCATGGATAACCGACGAATATGTATTCTCGAATTTGAACTTTCAAACTTTATAAAAAAAAAAAAAATCGTGAGTACAGATTTCCAATAATTTTATATAGGTATTGGAAAAAGAAATAAAGACATTTTATTGTATAGTACTATACGTATCAGTGGCGTATTTACGGGAGGGTGGGTCCGTGAGATCCGAGCCCCCCCCCCATTGACCACATTTATACCTATCTAAACATCCGTACTAATATAAGATGTAACTATAGAAAATGTTATTTTTTTCGGAATCACGAATAAAAATGTAACCATAATTGTTATGAATGGTTGTCACTTGCTAGTTGAAAATTGATAAGGTGCAGTAATAAAATTCTTCTAAAGTCTAGAAGAACAATCTTTCTAAAACAACCTGCCTGATATCCGTTATTAACTACATACATATATATATAATATATATTATTAATCCACTTAAAACAAATTTAAAAAAATAAAACTGAAAATATCAAAAGGCGATACCTCAATAATAAAAAGAATATTTTAAAGATTGTTTACCACGTCTATAATGAGCTAATATAAGTATACGGCCAAAATTTTAGGTCTACCTATGATCTGTAGAGTTCCTATTTTTTTTTTCGGTTATTAATGCTGAATCTTGGTTTTTTCAAAAATGATCGCTCGTACCACTTTGATTTTTATTTACATTTTACAATTTTATAGTTACTATACATTTGTAAAACTACATTCAAACGTTCGATATCGTATCATTAATTGTACACTATAGTTAAAATTGATTAAATAATATTATTATGATCAGAAATATAACAAAAATTATATAATATTATTTTAAATATATATAATATTTAATATTATACCTATGGCTCGCGGCCCACAAGTGAGCCACGGCCCATGGGTTGGGAACCGCTGGTATAGTATATAAGAAACAAAATAATAACTATTTTTTAATTGATTTTTTTGTATACAAAGTAAACCTTTTACACGCAAAGTAAGAATTTCAAAAACCACGCATTATTTATTACGAAAATGTATTGCATATTTATTATTATTATTATTACAGTCACCGGAATGTTTGAATTATTTTTTTTTATTATGGATAGTCGCGACCGTTTACGGTATATAAAAATATAATAAACCCGGTGAAATATATCGTCACTTTGGCCGCTAAAATATTGATAACCCGGGAGCACCTTGTTATTCCCTGCGGCCCCCCCCCCCCGGGAGGATTTATATAATAATATGTAGGCATAAACGATACAAAAGTGCGTTTGTTAGGTAGTTTGGTTTTTTTTATTTTAATATTTATGTTTTATTCACGAGGACTTGAAGCGTTTGCAGCAAGCGAATGTAATGCGGACAAATAATTATCAACAAACAAAGTAAGCCGTTCAAACTGCAGATCTAGCAAAATCGCGCGGTATCTCATTCGAATACCGGTTTTTCAAACTACCCCACCCCCTCCACGAAATACCACGACCGTATTTCACTCGGGTGAAATTACAAAAAATAAAAAAAATGTGCTGCGCCCATAGTCTTACGTGTATATATGGTACATCTGTTTTATAGACATTAAATATTTATACTGTTTTTTTTTTTTTTGTTTTTTTTTCACCGTAACGTTTTTGCCTTTTTAAATTTTCATGTATATGATTAAACGAGAAACCGCGCGTTTGAGCTCGTTTTTATTTTATTTTTTTTTCAGCGTACCTACACACTTTATTTGATTGCCTTATATGACTAATACACATTTTTTTTTATAATTTAAAAATAAAACGATTTTTTTTTTTTATTAATATTTAATCAACATGCGTTTTAATTATACTAATAATTATATTTAAAAACATATTGTATAATATACAAACGTGTATTTACTGCAGAGATCCTGTATATAAATTCGAAACCCGGGGGTTGGATTTCAAACACTACGAATTAAAAACTACCGCGAGTTAGTCGCTCGTGCACTATATATTTTATTATTGACACTCGTAATCGCACGATCCACAAAGACTCGAACCTCTTCGGCCCTTATTATATATAAGTGAACCGTTGTGATCCATTACAAGAGATTCTGAAACAGTTTTTAAAACTACCCTGTAAACCACAATTTACAACCTCTGATATGCGATTTAATAATCTACCGGAAACTACCGGCCCTTCGATCGTAAACCATCAACGACTGCGAATTTTATAATATAATAATAAAAATAATTCTACGTAAATAAAAAAAGTAGACAATGAAACGTAGGTATTTTTGGATATAAAAAATAATTTAATTATATTATATTATGATAAAAGATTTGTGCTCGTAGAAAAAATTATTTTAAACTACTGTCAAAATACTTTTGTTTCCCTAATTCGGTGAATTTGTAAACCTCTGAACGTTCAACTTTAATTTAACCTATAATTTTCATTTAAAGTTTACCTATGCCCAAAATTTAAAATTTATCCGAAAACCGACTAAAAAATAAAAAATTATTATGTGGACTGCAGTTAACACCGTTAAAATAGAATAATGTCCACAATGTCGCACCCGAAAAAAACTATAGTCTCGAAAATTGCACGCACAAAAGACACACACACACAAAACGATGAAAAAGAAATAATAGAAAACCATCCGCCGCATATAAAAAAAAAAAAACGAAAAAGAAAAGTGAACGAAATAAAAGCTCAACCGTTAAAAAATGAAAAAAACGTTAACATTTCCGATCGTGCGACGGAAACGGGCGCGTCACTACCAGACTATTTTATAATAATATAATAAAAATGATAAAAAAAAACGCAGAAGAATTATGAATATGACTTTACTATGTACAACAATACCAGATTATTAAATAGTATGAAATATTATATTACAGCTGTATACTTAATTATTATGAATTATTATCCTGTCGTTTCGGTAATTAGGTATAACAGTCGTCGTTTTATATTCAGAAGCGTAATTGTGTATATATAAAAAAAAAAAAAAGAGTTTGATGATAAAATTGTTCAAGGCCCTCTGAAAAGAAGCTCCGGAGGACCGAGGCCCAGGTCTTGTTAGTATTTACTTTTCTTCTAAAACCCGCAAAAGAATCCAACAAATTAATAAAAACAAAAAATTGCTGATATACTGATGATGGGTGTGCTACTGTTATAGGTGGGAAGTTGGGAGGATAGATTAAATAGAGTTATTTAACTTATATATAATGATAAATTTTTACTATAGTGAAATACGGTTCTGAGAGAAGTTCGGTTGTACATGTTTTAAATGGTTGTAATTTTTACGGTTTTCTTCAATATTTGAGTTTAAAACCATTACCAAAAAGAAACTATCACAATACACTAAACTTTTACTCTTTACCACTATAAGTACAGATTATGATGAACGCCGTATAAAATTGTTCAAGCTTTTCTGTAGAGGTTAAATGTTTAGTCCCAAGGAAAAAGGGCTCAATTTAATTTTGTGTTGTTTACAAATATAAGCAAATTCAACTTTAAAAATACACTTGTATAAACACAAATACGTTACACATACATACACCGATTTCATTAAGAAAATATACACACGTATATGTTATTTAGGCTAAGAAGAACAAATTACACAAGAAGACAAAATTATATATATAAACAAAAAAATTAAATCAAACCTTTAACCCTGCAGGGTAAATTATATATTATGAGCTATGATTTATTTTTACATTTTGTACATACAGGGTAGGAACTGACACGATCATTTTATTGGTGTCTGTGTAGTTAAACGCGAGAATGTTTACAGGTGTTAACATTATTTTCATTTAGGTTTCGAACGTTTCTGAACGGCCTATTAGATATAAATAACCAAAAACCGACCGTCCTTTTTGTTTTGTTCGTTATTGTCATATTTTGACCGCGTGGGATTATATAGCTACCGCGTTGTATATTTATACGAGGCTCGTACAAATTATTTGCATAGGTAATCAAATTATATTACACGATATGAGATACACGATACGATATTATATTTTAGATTACTACGAGTTAATACCGCGATTGCATATTAGTAAATACCTATTATAATCCCCATTATTTAAATAACAAATGGACATACTTTTCACGATGGCGATTGTTGAAGGCTAGAAGTTGAAAAGGTACAGGAGACATTTAATATATATATCTGTATGCAAAGATTAATCATTGCTAACAAAAATATGTTGAGCGGGGTTCGGTTTACATTTTTTTGAAATGCCATAATATTTTTACGATTTTAAAATTTACATTTCGTACATTTTGCCTATTTGCCCGATTTCTTTCCCAGTTTTTCACATTTAGTAAGAAACCTCTGGGAAAATCAAAAAATGACTTCTCTAAAGTACCACCCCAGTCAGATTTCATATAAACAAAAATATACATAATTTTAAAACAAGAAATGTATTGACATTCCTCTCTCCGCTCAGAATATAAAATATATATCTATATTTGATACTGCAGCAAATAAATAGGCCATTGCGTGTTCCATGCGGAAAGTTGGAATAGTTATAGATCGGTTAGTCGAAATTAAAATACTCAAACGCAAAAAAAAAAAAAAAAAAAAAAAAAAAAATATATAAAAAACATTGTGTTTAACGTAACATTTTTATTTTATCAGTATTGACTGACGAACTTTGAAGCAAAATATCCAATTTTTTTACCGGTTCGGAAAAAATGGTACAATAAATAAAAAAAAATTGGAATATTTCAAATAAAATAAAAATAATGAAAAATATATTGTAAATTATACCACGTTCGAAAAAATATACGTATAATTAGGAAAAATTAAATTGCTATCAGCAAACTGACTAGAACTGAAATTTTACACACCCGAGTTCTTATAAAGTTTTTTAACAGAGCAATGAGTCTTCCGGTTGAAAACTTATTCACGGACTGCAGAGGCGAAAAAACACGCTTGCTTTTTAAATTCATTAAACATTGTTGGTATGTAATTATAAATAATAATTCATATTTTATAGTATTGCCCCGTGAAAATATCATGTCGAAAAGTTTTAATATAACTTTACCGCGGCGGCGGTGTGAAGTTTAAATGAAATAATCTCCACCGTTTAAAACTGCAATATACGTGCCTGCCTATTATTTCGAGCCAGACTATATGACGTATATTTATATATACGCACTCGCGTTCCATTATTCAATATTACAATATTCAAACAACAAGAACAAAACGCAACTTTATGGTGAAAATTAAGAAATCAAAAGAGAAAAAAATAATGTCGAATTTTGAGGAGGGGGAAGTGCAATAAAAAAAAACGGGACGTTAAGATATCACTGTCAACCCCCCTTAACTCGTTTTATTGTAATAATGCTGTCGATAGCCGTAGCGGTAAGAAAATATATGATGACAACCTGGCTCCACACCAAAAATCCGATTCCACACCTACTCATTTCCCGGTGTTTTTTTTTTTTTTTTAAAACAAACGCTTTGGTGTACATTATTATTGGATAAAACGAATAAAACTAATACGTTTGACCATAGAAACGTTGAATTGGTGAAATGATTGTATTATTGTATACTGTATAGAATTATAAGACTGTTGACTGTTAGTGTGCGATGCCGGTTGCACAAAGAAACAGTTCTTATCTCGGGAGTGAACCTCGACCGGTTATTAAAGTGGACTGTATAGGTGATGTTGACAAGGAGGAAGTATACAATGTTACCAGTAGTGTGATAGTCAAAAAAACAATTATATGGATCACGGTGAAACACCGAGGTATGAAAATATGTGAAAATTGGCGTGAAACAAAATAAAACAAAAAGAACAATAACAAATGGTGATACGTATTTGTGTAACAGGCGGGACGGTTACAACCGGACGATTCAATTAAAAGTGAAAGAAAAAAAAAAAATTAATAAACAATATTGATAAAGAAATCACAATAACAGAATATTGATGACAGCGTGGTGACGTTACAGTAAATTACTTGGTACGACTTGGTTACCGGTGACTGTTTTTATTCTGGGCGAACTTGTACCACGGCTGTTGGTGACCGCGGTGATAACGGCTGTCTGTAACGAATACGGTGGTCGTACCGGAACTGCGCGTGCGGGTGCGACCTGTTTGCGGTGGTAGAAGATGGCGGACGGCGGCTCCGAGGATAATGTTGCGCGAGCGATCACGCGCGCGTCAAAAACGTTGGACCGGACGTTGCGTCGTAAGCGCGACCCTTAAACGAGCGAGAAACACAAATAACGTCCGAATGTGAATACGGCGACGCCGCCGATTGAACGACCGGTCGGCGGCAGGTGCCTATTATACGGGATGGTCGATAGGCATCGGGACAGCGCACGAGTAAAAACGAACGGCGGCTTAATGTGCCGTCGAGCACGTACGTTTTGGCGGACCGACGTCGAACGATAAAGGCAAAAACACGGAAAATGCCCGGCGGGCGATATACGTCGGCAACACGGTGGTAATCCAAACGGATAGGCAAAAACGCACACGCGACGGCGTCGGTGGGACGCGGGCGACACACAAGGCGAAACAGATTCGCAAACACGACGAATATCAGTTCGTATAAACCGGGACGCGAGACGTCGACGGCAACATAAACGATGGCGGCACACAAGGTCGTGCAGACGGTTATGCGAACGGGCGGGCATCGCGTAAACGGACTGACGACGACGGAACGACTACGGCACGGCTGCCGCAGGCGACGAGCGTGACTCCCGATAGGTGTAGATTTGGTTAGGCAGGTCCCGTCGCAACTTATTGGACCGCGATACCGGAGTTTTGTGATCGGTTGCGATCGCGCAAATAAGCCGCGCGCGCGGAATTCAAATCGAAAGATCTGTACACAACAGTTATCGATTATTATACTACCATTTACCATCCGTAATCGGGTGTAAATGCGTGATTTAATATCAAAATATTGAACAAAAAGTAAAACTGATAGCGTGACGGGTGACGTGTTCTAAGTGCGGCGTGTTATCAGTTTTGGCACTGTTCAGTGTTCTGAAATGATTTTCGTGCAGGTTACGATGTTTCGGTTAAATATGCACTTATAACATCAGTCGAAAGAAGTTTTTCTACATTAAAACTCTTATATCTGACAATCACCAATCCTTTTTGTTTGAAAATATTATGTATACTTCTTATCGAATATAACACATTCAATGGTAAGAAATTATTTATAATTTAATATTTATTTGCTTAAGTATCTAATTTTAATTTAACTTCGTCGAATTTGTACAGTTTAATTGGTAAACAAATAAGAAAAAATGAAAAACGAATATTTATTTTAAACAAAATAAAAGGTTTTTAGTATTATATTTGTGTGATATTCTTAATTTAAATGAAATATTAATTTTAACGTAATTTGTTGATGGTATTGATGCATTTTAATTCTTTTTTTTTAAATAAAATAAACATTTTTAACGTTAATTTTTTAGGTCATTAATTCTAGGTTTTAATTATTAAAGTTTTCGATTATTTTACAAAAATTATTTCGATTATGAAAAATAGGCGTGGAAAAAATAGATTCTATATAGTGACGGAGCTCTGTTGCTCACGGGTGCAGTTTTTCAACTCTTGTTCGTCGAACTTGTACTATTATAATAAGTGTATACAGTATATTATATACTCGTATCGTAAGATGTAGATATAAGTATTATAATAATTTTCGTTTTGATTATCTCGCGGAAAGTGTTTCTCGCTCACATCGCGTACACGTATACAGGGTGTCCCACGAGAGTTAACTAATTTAACGTGCAGAGCCTCTGCTCCGATACTCTGCCGAGTATAATGCGAACTTCATTCGCATTATACTGCGCCATCACATTATAATAAAGGTAAGTATAGTATAATAAGTAAACCGTCATAGTGGGGAATCTCGTACGGCATATAATCGTATGCGTACATGTATAACTTACGTATAGTGTAGAATATTACGTTTCGGAAACGTTTATATTATTAGTACCTATAAATTAGTTAATTTTCGGGTTTTTAACCGCGTAGTACTTCAGCAATGACTCACGAAGTTTTATCTCACCGAACGCGAGTTTCAATACGCGTGATCAGTGCGTACATCATGCTTCTTATCATTCTCAGTTATCAATAATAGTTCAAATAGTTGGATTATTTAGCCCCAAGCAATGATAGTTTCATTGAAAACACACCAAATATTTTTTATTGCTAGTATTGTATTAAAATGTGAGTACCTATAACCTAAGATTTGACTATAGTTAAATAAGAAATATTAAAATGATGCTTTTAGTAATAAAATAAATATTCTAGTAGTTAAAGTGTAGAATATAATAATTGTAAAGTTTCACTAAATTACACTGATATTGTATATTTTTATTTGTTTGTATTCAACAATTAAATAGTATAAAGATCTTTAACGACTATGAGAATATGACGCAAATTATGATTTTTACCCGCCTGAAATTATATGCAAAACTAGACAGCACAGACGTTTAGGTGTGTGAATAAAATTTGTAAGACAATAATGTTAAGTTCATTTTTTTTTCCCCCAAGAAATAGTTACCTATTATAGGTTATTATTCTACTATTATAGTAGTAGAATAATAGTATAGGTTTTTTAGAAGTGTCATGTAAGTAATAAGCACCTATAATCATTCGATACGAATTTTTTAATACCTATAATTTATAAGTATATTGTCGTTGTACAAAAACTGTTGGAAATTTGTATGGATAATTGCATAAGATTTAAAATAATAATAAGTATCAACGTGGTTGATTTTTATCATACAACATGCACAAAAAAAAAACCCATTTTATAAAACAGCCTATGGCAGGTGAAATAGAGGTGAAACGGAAGAAGGGGGATTTTGTTAATCTCGGACGATATAAGATATTTTCTCCAGCACTCTGGTAATAATTATATTATTACACCGGCACTAAAAAGAAACAGTCCATATACTATAAGAAACCCGAAGGGTTGCAGTCGAACGAGAAAAGTCATACCGGACTATTATATCCATTGTATACGTTTAGTAGTGAGTTTTATCGAGTACCATTGTTCCGGGGACCCCCGTGTCGCACTTAGAGCCGAGATCATTAGTCTCGAAAATAAAAATACTATACATATACGATCGTATACAGATGGACGTCAAATTTTATTTTATTTTTTACTCTTTTTTTTTTTGGTATTTCGGATCTGACAGGCCACGCGTCCGAAGGGTCGAATAAACAACCGGCATTACGTTTTTTTTTATTATTATTATTTTTCTTTTTATAATGGCTAACAACAAACGCTCAATTACCTATTATCGGATACCCGCAGCAGGTATTCTTGCAGTCCACGACTCACTGTACATGTAGGACACGAGTTTTCATTGGGAGGGGATATATTGAATCATTTATAAATTATGATTCATAAATAAATCTCAGAATCTTCTTCTATTACACCCGATAGTAAGAATTTAAAAGTCATATCTAAAAAATCCAATTTGTATTCAATAAGTTAAGATTTTTTTCTTTTGGTTTGAAATATTTAATTTCATGACAAAATTACTGAATAAAATGCTTATAGTTGTTTAATTGTTAAGCTACTGGAGAAGGGTGGGGTATAAATCTTAACTTTTACACCCCTGTGCACGATATTACACATAAATACCTATATGTATCGAATTATAGTCGTCGTGACACTGTACGTCGGGAAGGACCGAGTGTTTTATTCGGGTCGTGACTGATAATTACGTCGTGACCTTGTTGCGGGAGAGACAACGACTGAGACAGCCTCTACGATGTATCGTTGAAAAGAGAAACACAAAAACCCGATATAGAATTCCTTTACCTTTTCAGAATAATATTATAAGTTCTTCGTCTTCGAAGCCGGTTCAAAGAACTCCGTCGGAGGTATCCTGTTTCTTTACACTTGTATATAACACGACAATACAAAATACCTATACGACATTTTTATTTTCCCACCAAAATCCGTTATATTAAAATAAATAACGAGGATTTTTCGAGAATTTTTTTGGTGCTATCGAAAATACTGTTAATAAATATTTTTGAAATCGTAAAAGAAAAGACTAATACTGCTGACTAAACTATTACTGAAGAAAAATAATGTTAGCAATCTGAGCAGAGTTTTAATAGTCGCGATTTCCTTTCTTACCTAGGTAACCCTGAAATCTAGAAAAATTATCGAATTGTCATTTTTCATTAATTAAAAAATTACAAGTAAAATCAATAAATAACTTCCTTAATAAGGCTAACAAAAAAAACCTCAAAATATCAATAAGATTAAAAATAGTGTAATGAAGTTCCTATAAAGTTTTTGATCGGAGTAATATTTCTGATAGAAAAGTTGTCTATAGACACACAAAAAACAATCAATGCATTTCTCGCTTTGTTCAAAATCTAAAATAAAAATTTTAATATATTTTAAACATTAAAACATCTGTGTTTTAGAAAACGGCGATTTCTGTGTTAAAACGCAAACTATTCTCGTGGCCGTGAACCTATCTTTAAAAGTCGAATTATTTCATTTTTTGGCATTTTGAATATTGTCTGGAAGTATTATATTCCCTGTGTTGATATTAATACAACCTTTTTTGGTTAAGTAGTTAAACCAATAAAGCATTTCAATAAGTTTAACTCGTTTAGTATAATTTTCTACTCCGGCGGAGTTTCACGGAATTCATTACGAGCTGAATTGATTATATTGTTATTCGTCAAAATCGTAATTTGTACAACGAAAAGTATATTAGGGTTCTTATGACCTATTATTCATCATCTCACTACTTTCTTTTAAATGTGCACTTACTTCATGTGTATATCATGTTTTTAATGACTTATATTTTGAAATTTAAAACTATTTTATAGTTGAAGTAAGATGATAGTAAATTATTTGCGATAATGTGATACTCCGTCTAATAGATGGAAGAAGAGGCGGAGGAGAAGAAGAATATTTGTATTTTCAATTTGATATTCTTCTCAAAAAGATGTTTTGATCGTTTTCCCGTACCAATTGGTCGAATTATCAAAACGCATAATAGTATTAAAAATAAAATAATAAAGAAAATCTAATTTAATATAATATATTAGTCATATACTCGTATTAAAGTACTGAATATTATTATGTGTGAAGTCGTTCGTATATAATCGCGATGATTGACAGTCGTCGGGTATAAACAAACCATAGGTGTAGTGTACTGCAGCTGGTGGTCCGCGATAATATGATAATAATACAATAAAATAATTATCAAAATATGGACGCGTTCTCATATTCACGTGGTGTTTATTTTTGACGACTATCGATCGATCAACATTTACGTCAATAGATAATAATATAGTATATTATCAACGTTCTAAACCGATTTTTCTATTTCAGTATAGGCCACGACTGCATAATATAGGTATATGCTTTGTATCTGCTTAGGTATAATATTTTTGTCTTTTATATAGTGTTATTTTGTTAATTTTTTTTTTTTAAAATTGCTTAAAAGCATTTTTTTTCATTTAAACGATAAAAATCTTAGTAAATATAAATCAATAGAAGTATTAGTACATACAATGTATACCAAACTTGTATGGGGTTTTACTTCCAGTGAAGTAGCCCCATTCTTAATCTAATAATTAAACTCAGTCAAATGGCTTCAGTCGTTTAAATCGTCTGACTTCCTGCGAGTTATCGAGGAGTTGTATGGCAGCCGTATTAGTGTGAAACTCCATGTCCAGTCTTCTTGCATGTTTGCGAGCAAACCGGGTAATTTCATCTTGCACGGATGACATTTTCAAATCTATGAAACGAAGAGCGATGTTCTGGCATCGTTGTATTATTTCGATATTGGACTTACTGGCACAACCCCACAGTTGAATACCATAAATCGAAATCGGTTTAACAATCGATACACACAAGAGACGTTTGCTGGTTGAGTCTAGCTCAGGGTGTTGTCTAACTAGCCAATACAGTCTGTGTATTTTTCGTTTGATTTGCAACTTTTTATGGCGTACATGATGTTTCCAGTTAAGTCGTGAGTCAAGGTGCATTCCCAGATATTTCGATGAATCATTATGCAGAATTATCTGCTGATTTAACGTTACTGGGATGTGTGTGGATTTACGTAAGGTGTAGTTAACGTGCACCGACTTATCTCCATTAATTTTTATTTTCCATCGTTTCGTCCAGTTGTGAACGGTGTTGATTGTCGTTTGTGGGATCTCAGTCGCAGTTTGTTGGTTCTTCTTTGTTGATAGTATTGCCGTGTCGTCGGCAAACATGGCAATCATAGTTTTGTCGTTAGTTGGAATATCAGCTGTATAGAGTAGGTACAAAATAGGTCCGAGAACGCTACCTTGAGGTACTCCTGCTGATATACACTTCTAATTAGTTATCACTTCTTCGCATCTGACGCGAAAATGTCTTTCAGCCAGATATGATTTGAGGAGCGCGCACCACGTGTGCGGAAGCTGCTCACGTAGTTTTAACAATAAGCTTTTGTGCCAAACTTTGTCAAAAGATTGGGCTACATCCAGGAATACTCCACAGCAATAATTTTTTTCTTTTAACGCTTTACTGATCATGTTCGTTACGCGATGAACTTGGTCGATAGTCGAGTGTTTTGTAGAAAATCCAAACTGGTAATCTGGTATAAGTTGCTTTGCTTCAATAGTTGGGTTAAGACGCTTAAGAAGAAGTTTTTCAAATAGTTTTGACATGCATGATAGAAGCGATATGGTCGATAGGAGGAGGCTTGTTCGGGTGGTTTCCCGGGTTTGAGCAACATGATTACCTCCGATTAGATAAATTAGAAATAATTACTAGAGCCATTATCTGAGATAAATAATTAACTCATCTTAATACATTTTTTCAATTTGTATTTTATATATATAAAAAATAGAAATAAATAGGTAAAAAAATAAAAAATAAATAAATAGGTAAAATATTTAATTTGCATCATTCGTAATTAGATTTAAAATTACAAATATTCAAGAAATTTTGTATAACTATTAAATTAATTATTTATAAAGTATTTAATAATTTCAGCGTTTATTTTCATAACAAGCAATGAACAAATATATTTTTTATCCAAATAAAAAGTTCTTGATTATCTTTATTTAGACACTTAAATTTGTATACATCTTTTATTAGGATAATTATTATTCTATAGGTTATTATCTCCTATCGTTATTTATATATTTAGATATTTATCTAGATCTAGATATTGTAAAATGTATATTTATAATTTATATACAACACCGGCCACCCCGAACCCATTACTGCATTGTGGCAATAAAACGTGTATATTTTCGATACGACAACGCGCATTCTCATTGAAAGTCTCTCGCGAGGGCCCAATTTATCGACGAAAGTTTTAATTTTTTTTAAATTTTTTTTTTTTACTTCTCACCCCGCAATCTCAGTACCACCAGCCCTCACCGTTTTGTCGCATATCTGGGAGGCACGTCGTCGTTTTCGTTGGCCATTTGTTTCTGCTCTCGTGAAACTGTAGTCGATTTATCTCGCGGCACTTTCTCCCCTAGCTCCTCTCCCCGCGGCCGTTTAATTGACCGGCGGCACCGGAGAAAAATAAAACGGAAGTGTCCGAGGCCGCGGATGACACGCAGCGACTGTATAAGGCGTGAGGGCGAGGGGAAACTCTTCGGTTTAGGAGGGAAAGGGGGGATGGGGAACCGTTAAATTGCCACCGATCTGTCTAAAGTGCCAAACCCTTATTAAGTTTCCGCAACTTCGTACACGACCGTCCCGCGCCTCCGTCCACCACCGCTGCAGTGTATATTGTGTAATATACATTACATTATATTGGATACCGTTCGGGCTAGCGTTTTCTTCGCCACCATCACCGGGGCCGACCGCAAATTGGCTCGCCACGCTCGTTTTACTTCATCAACACGTGACCGCTGCGCGTATCGTCCATCGATCCGTCACCAAACGTTTCCAAATGACAATTTTTTTTTTTTTTGTTTTTCACTCGTGCTCGCCCGTGTCGCAACCACAAAGTGTGGTCATCATCATCATCATCATCGTCGTCGTCGTCGTCGTTATAATCTCCAGTTTTTCATTTTCTATCCCGTCTGGCTCTCTACCTCACTGTCTCTGTCCGTCTCTGTCTGTTATTGCAAACGGAGTTTCGACCGGCGGATCGCAAAGCGCGCATTATAGACACGAGAAATCCGACGAAATTGAATATTGATGTCTGGGCGTGAGGAAAAAACCGGGGGGAAAATGTGCGCACCAGCAGTGCGATCGCCATCAATCGTCCTGCCGCAGGTGCTGTGGAAAACGTCTCGAAAAAACTTATAGTGCTTTTGGCGTGTAAATAAACGGAAATGAAATTCCAACGCGGACTTTCATATTATAACTGAGCGTGTATCCGTCATTTCATCACTCGTTATACTAATATTAACGTTTTGTCACTCAGACGAGTTCGAATGCGCAATAAAGTTTCCGGAAATCTTTGACATTCATACACATAACTAATTGCGTTATTATATTGTATTTAGTCGGATTTTCGAAGAAAAACGAATCTTATTTCAAATTAGGTATCACGAGTGGTGCTCTCTCAAAAAATATCTCACGGTCAAAATATACCCCTTGGAAATATCCTGAACATTAATCAGTCGAATCAACTGTAACGCAAATTCATTATATTCACATTCATAATTCATATTATTTTGTAATTGTTTCCTAATGTGTCGCATGAAATGAAAAAGTTCGATTAAAACGT
Organism: Cinara cedri; assembly: GCA_902439185.1. Classification (NCBI taxonomy): domain Eukaryota; kingdom Metazoa; phylum Arthropoda; class Insecta; order Hemiptera; family Aphididae; genus Cinara; species Cinara cedri. The sequence continues at coordinate 384,855 of CABPRJ010000982.1, read as the reverse complement.
TAAAGGTTACACGAACGCTCAAAATTCAAAATATTGTGCAACGTGCATACGGAAATACTATGGTATTAATTGAGTTACGCGCGCGCGGTAAAATAGCCCTGTATTCTGTACATACTATTTACCGCATTTAATTGTACAAAAACAATCAAGTCTAATGCATAATATATGGGGGAAAAAAACAAGGCAAATGATGTAATATTATATTGATGTGTGATGTGCACAGTGAACCGCGTTGAAAACGATTCCTATTAAAAAAAATACGTAACACGAGAGAATATAATGTACAAACGTATATAAACATTTTTCATTAAAAAAAAAAAATAATAATTTTATTTAGTGGTTTTTCCTTTTTTTACTATATAATATAATATAGTGAATTGTTTGCGATAAATTTACATACAAAAATATGGAAATATACCATTTATCATAAAAATTAAAAAGGCCAAACGATGATGACGAGTTTGTTAACTCGGATGACGGTGGTCTAATTCAAAACGAATTCCATAACATTTTAAAATGCTATGCACAGCGGTGGCAGTTTATCCACGAACGAGATCAAAAACAGTTTTTGTTTAAGTATAATCACTACGTTGTTTAATCTTTATTTCCTTAGGTTTTAATTAAAACGCTATTTTATTAGTACGCTTATACGTGAGCCACAGTTTCATTTGGATGGTATAGTTTTTCAAGAATTCCGGTTTTACCTATACGTTGATGAAATATAATATTTATCGTATATATTTATCCTACAAATGAGTAGGATAGAACAAAAAATAATATGTACCAGAGAAATTGAAAAATGAGTTCACTGACACTGCTTAGTAGGATTTTTGAAGACAAATCTGATTCTGTAATCAGTTCGTTTCAAAACGCATAAGAACAGGTTAAAATTTAATCGGAACATTATTGGTTTGTGTCAAAACTAACAAAACGCTTCATTGGATCAACCTTTGAATGAAACTTTTCGATACTAAATCCTATGAATTATGTGAGTTTTGATATTGTACTCTTATTTTTAAACCCCTATCAAAAATCAGAGCTCATATGTTTCAAATTTTAAACCTAAAAATATAAAGATAACGGCGAATAAAATCTTAACTTGTATGATAATTTTGAATTTTGAAGAATTATTAAGAAAAATGCATTTTCGATTTCTTTCTTTCACAGAAAAATCCTTTCCAGTTTTTCGTTTTCTGAAAAATTTGATTTTTGAAAATGTGGGTCTGATTCTAGCCTAGAAGCTGAAAATAATTAGAAAATGGAAAATACAAACTTTGTTGTCAAAATAATATTCTATCATAACAATGAATTTCAATGGTTCTAATTATTTAATTAAAACATCTCAAATATTATGTCGTTGAATTAATATTATGCAAAGTTTAAAAAGTCATAAGGTACCCGAAGTGGATACCAAAAAATTGATATATTTTTTTTTTCTTTTAAACTATTTTAATAATATTTGACAACAATAACGAAACTCAAACAAACTTATTCAACTTGCAAATACATTAAATTGTATTATTCTTCGAGGAAGAAATTAATTCAAACTACTTTTTTCTCTGTTCGTCGTATTTTTTTTTTCTATTGTATTCGTAAAAAAAATATACATACATATATATATATATATTATAATAGGTACCCCTTATACTACAACACTTCTGCAGATCTCCGATATCGCGGTATATAATAGCGGTATGCATTCAGTGAATCCAAAATAGAATAACCGAACCTTCGATCCGCCCGTCAAATAATAATAAATATATACAGGTATCTTGCCAAAAGTGGGTCCCAGTATTTTTTTTTTTTCCTATATAGAGAATATGTTTTAAGTCTGATTTTGAAAAGTTTATAGAAAGTCACATATAAAATCGTAGTTTTCAAAAAACTTTCGGTTAACTTAAACTCAAAATTCATAATATTTCTTACATTGAAAAGTCATTACACTATACCTATCTGTATACATTTAATAATTGTTACTATAAATTCATAATATTATAATTTTCAATAAAAATTAAAGCTAAACGTTTAGTTAAAGTACAAAAAAAATAAAATTGAAATATAACTTATTAGATCCACTATTGACTTATTAGTTTTGCTCAATATCATGTTTTACGGAAAAAAGGTCTCATATCTTGTAGTTTGAACCGATTTCGATCAATCATCTTTTTTTTTGTCGGAAAGGAAAATACTTCTTACGAATGAAATTTGACTTGAATTTTGAATGCTATATTTCTAAGCGCTATAAATAAATTTTGAATAAGACCAATTTTTATCATTGTCTTAATAAATTATTTTGTGGTTTTTGGTTACATATTAAAAAAAAATCACCCCGTATGAAGTTTAATTTTTCCAACAGAAAAAAATCTATAAAATTGGACCTCTCTTCGAGGCATGTGAGTTTAGCTTATAGATCAAGTTTCAAGCAAAAAAATTCAGGCCATGCGCATGCCCAATATAAAAATTCAATCTGACTGGAATATTCTAAGGCTTGACAATTATAAATATTAATAATTTGAAAAAACCATAATTGATCGTTGACGGATTACGAAATGATTGATCACGAAAAACTCAATATTGTATATTATATAGACAAACCTGCAGTTATTTACTGAGAACGCGCTGTATTTTTTCAATATTATAATAGTATAAAATATTGAAATGAAATCAAAATTGAAATCAAACAAGAACGCTTTATTATTGTTTTTTAAATATCGTAACTGCACCAGTGATGCGATTTGGCTTTCATGCGTGCCAGTATGTCGAGTATTAAGAATATGTAGGTCTAATTAAAATTATATTTATTATACGAGCTAATGCACACACACGACATTCTCTCCGACTCGTTTTAACCGCATTTGGAGTTTATACGACCGTTCCGGTTCTCGGATAGTAATATTTCAGATTTCTTATCGAAAATCTATAAAGGCGTTATATTTTTATTTCGTGTTTTTTATTCTATCTCCGAAATTCAAGTGATATGATGAGCCATTTATGAGATAATACGGAATTTATAGAAACTTAGGTTGATTTAGAGATATTATTGAGTTATTGTGTATATTGTCATTTTTAAAATTTAAAAAAACCCGCCCATGGGAACCTAGAAAGACATTTTGAATTAAATATCAGGTTATGGATGTATGTGGTGTGAACATGTTAAGGATTGTATCTACACGATAAACCGATCAGGACATTAGATAGGGAAAAAACCGCGACACGATTGGAACTTCTAAAAAATATGTCTAATGAAAATTATGCAGGTCGTATCTTATTAAAATGGTTATGCATAATGCAGTTTCTACCCTCATTAAACTTGATGCAGAATACGCCATTATAAAGACGACCACCGACTGCGTCTAAAGGGTGCGATCGTATACTGCGATAAGAACAAAAAAAATGAGATTTAATTAAAACAACCAACGAGTGCACGTCCTATGCAGTATAATATTATATAGCTAACTGGTTTCAGAAAAATAGCTGTAACTTGTATTTTTTTTTTTTTTACAGTTAACGATTGTTTTTATATATGAGCAACGTTCGGTTCGTTATTTCTATAATTGTTATTAATTACATAAAAATTACCACGAGATTCGACGAATATCACGACGTATTTTTTTTTATATTATAATCTTACAAAAACCAACCGCGTATATTACAAATTTCAAATATTTCAACAAGCGTCTGCAGACTGCAGTTCTCATCTTATATTATATGATATTTATTTAATACATCGTTTTCGAGTGCGTATATATACAGTGACTACACTACACAATATACATACATCAAATAAGTAATGTTATACTGTTGACATATTATATGATAACTGTTTAATCAGTATTTTACGTTTATATATTCGTAAATTGCTTACAAAAAACGTCGGAGTCTCGACTTTGCAGCTACGGTAAAAAATCAATCGATTTGATTGGGGAAAAAATTCAAAAAACTTCGAGAGAAAAACAATATATGACTGAACTAATTATATAATACGCAGAGTTGAAAGGTTATTGTTATATACAGGCGAATTTTAAGGTAAATCCCACGGAGAAGGGAGGATAAAATAAACAATTCTTGTAAGATTGCTCGAGGCGGAATTGAGACACTAGGGAAGGTTAAGGGATATTTTAGTACAAAAATATATCGTTGTCGATAGAAATGTCTTGTCATTTAATGGAAATTTATATTAAAAACCACTTGTTTACTTAATAATAATACAATGTTTTGAAACTACAAGTATCTCCTACATCGATGTCAACAGTATATACAGCCCCCTTCAGACTATGACCGTAATCTAGGCATGAGTTTAGCCCCCTCCTGAAAATCATCCAAACACCCCTTGAAATTTGTATTTTATATAATACGCTAAAATTAATATAATATATTATATTTGTGCTATTGTGACCCCCGAAAGGTTATTAAATCTTCATTTAAGCTGAGGATTTGCACAATTTATTGGTGACCAACACAATATACAAAACAAATTTAATTTACTTGATGTACAGGTATATTATAATTTGTACATAAACAATGCATGCAATGATAAGTACCTAATAACTATAAATACCTAGGAACGTATTTTGTGACGTATGGACCATCATACGGCGAACGGTAAGAGGGGGTTGAAATCATTCCCGTTTTTAGGGACACGCGTGGTTTTATAGAAATCATATAAACATATGAAATAATTTGTCTGAAATGTAATGTTATACTATCCGAATAATACAGCCAGCCTCGTATTTACGGGGGTAACAAGATTGATGGGAATTGGTATTCAAGTCGAGTTTGTCGAATATTATGTAAATACATAAATATTAATAATGATTATAATATAATCAAATTTAAATGTTTATCTTTTACATCAGAGATACCGGTATTATATTTTTACCAACCATTGACATTATTACTTAATCCCTTTGGACGCGGGAGATCTCGTTCGACGATTTAAAAAAAAAATAAATAAAAATCCTTAGTACGCCGCCCACCATCGCCACGATTACCATAAATTACCATTAATGAGCCATTTAATCTATACGCTCGTTTTACAATCGGTTAGGTTTGAATAATAATAATATTATTATAAAAAAACGAACATAATATGGATTGTATATTGTTGTAGTTTCTCGTTTTGCTCGAATATCTAAAAAAACAACACCCGCAGTACCAGACAACTTGCACAGACCGTCGGCATTGCAAAACACGGACGCTTTAATACGAAACCGTACTTTTTATAATAACATCTATTATATTGTATTACTGTTATGGAAAACGAATTATATTATTTCGTATCCGTGATTAAAATATAAACTGGCTAACTGATAACGTGGCTCAAGATAAAATCCCCAGACATGACGATTTGAAAATAAAAAATATCATGCCATCATGCGAGAAACCGCGTATATTGAGTTGAAAAAAAAAGGAAATTAAGTCGGCATATATTTTGAAAACCATACTGCGTTTAGATAAAATGCAAATACGAGTGCACGATTCAGATTTCTATATGATTATTCTTCACCGAATAACATAATGTAAGAAACAAACGATTTTAACAAAAGCTGTTATATTCCCATTATTACGAAAAGAAAATTTAAAAAATTGCTTCTCCGATGCACATATTAGTAGAAGAAAGCACGTACGTTTTCAATTATTAAAGCAAGTCTTCTGGTCGAGACTGTTTGCTTATAGACTGAAAAGAAGTATACACATTAAATAAAACTAATGATAATTTTGTATTTTTGTGCAATTATTGCTGCGAAGCACACAGAAAATCGCGGAATCTCTCGCCAGATGGGCAAAATCGTAAAACAGTTTCGACTTCGCATAAACACACGCTTATAATATTATTATTTTTTTATAACGGCGATGATCGCTAGAAAAATTTCCACCGCACGTGTGTACCCGAGATAGAAATATTACCGGTTTTATGACAACAACGGCGGTGAACTATAATAAACCCGAGCAAAAAAACTCGCAGACCAACGGGAGACATATTGCAGCGATTTTTATTTTTTTTATTCTGTAAAAAGACCACCGCGTTACACTACATGTGTGTGCGCGTTTGTGTTTTAACGGACTTGGCTCGGAGTTATTGGTTTTTATTTTGAAAAGTAGGTATACCTAAACGTTATTAAAGTAGCATTTACGACCGCTTTTTTACGGTGACAAGACGCGTAAAAACATTTGCACTACATGCGTATGTAATAATAAGGACGATTTGATTAATTTTATGTGAATTCGATGGTGATTCTATCGACAGCATTTAGTGTAAAAATAAAATAACGTACCTAAATCAAAAAGAGAAGAAATAATCAAACATTTTAAAAACTCGAATAATTCGAAAATATTTAAAGGGCTACGGGGAAAACTATCATCAATGACGGAAAAAAAGCATATTCCGGGGAAAAACAATCAGTCACTCTTTAATACTTATTTAATTTTGATCTGACATTGATTATAATAGTTTTTCTCTGGAACTTTTTAGAAACTATTAGAAGTGCAAGATATTTCAAAAAAAAAAAAAAAATGTCTTCTCATCAAAGCATTAACTGTGTACCAGATAACTAGATAAAATTTGATACTGTATCATATGACCATTGAAAGTGTAATTTCTGGTCGAAATTCTGTTCATAAGCTGAAAATAATAAACTTTTACATAGTAAATCACTCAGAATATCTTTTGCTATGTCTATAAAGTTTGAAAGGAAAGCGCCAAAAATAATCAGATAGTATTAGTTATTTATTTTTTGCTTGTTTTCTGCGTATATGCTGCGGATAGTGTTTTAAAGCGAAATTAGGTTTCACGATGTTTTAGCATATAAGAAATGCTCAAGTATATGTGCGATGTATAACTTCTGATTTTATCGAGCAGATAATATTCGTCGAAAATACCATCGGTGGAGGGGGTGGCGACGACGACGACTGAAATTAACTTTCGCCACTCAAACATAAAAGGATACGGGAAAATACTCATTCGCGTTTTCGGCGCAAATTTGTCATTTGATTAAAATTTAAAATTAAATTTGTAACGTTTCGTTCCATCAATCGCCCCACGCCCGCCCGAGTATAATATTACACTTTTGAAAAACTTTTTGAACACCACTGCCGCCGCCCGTGGCAAACTTCTTAATTACATTAACCGTTATTATTTAAAGTTATATCTATTGTTATTTGTTAGTAGAACAAATATTAGGATTTGTCGTCAAATACACTTAAGTATAATCTCTGGTGAAAGAGAGAGCGAACTACTGTATATTTTTGTAACAATGGATGCGAATAAGATAACCTCAGCGTGTGCGCGTATTTATGTTGGATTCACTGAATCCGAACAAAAAGGGAATGAAAAAAAATAAATATCTTGTCGATGCAAACGAACGATTTTAAACAAAGTTGGATAAAAACACACTTTTGTGACAAAATACACTACCTATATATTTACTGCAGTATGTCACGTGGTAAATCTTTAGCACCGGCGTTTACTTTTACGAAGTTATCGATTGAAAGTCTGATACTCGTCGTCGTCTTATATTACGATGCCGCGAACACGTGAATACATAAAACATTTTTATCGAAAAATATGTGAGAAACTAATAAAACAAATATAAGGCGTTTGTTCCATGTACAAAAAGCCATTAGTTACGTATTATAGGAGAATTAGAGAATAGGTTCCTCGGAAATGTCTCAAATACACCATCATCGAAAAATTATATTTAATTACAATTTCAAATATCGTCGCGGTGTTATAATATTACGCGATATAATATTTTAAACGAAAATAATATTTTATATAATTTTTTAAAAAACGTCTGATACAGTTGATGGAAGGGAAAATACATTAAAATAATTTAATTTGTATCTGTACATAACGATAAATCAATGCCGATCATAAAATCGATTATATAATTTTATTAGTTGTATTTTTCCTCTGTTGCAAATAAGGTAATCAAGAAATCAATAATAATAATACAAAAAATTGTCAGCTGTTCACACATATTAAGTAAACTGCGAAGAAAATCAAAAAATGACCTCCTGCAATGCACCAACAGCATCAGCAATTCTGTACAAGAAAGTTTCTATAAACTTTTTGATTCGAACAAGGTTTCTGATGAACATTTTTTTACAGATACAAAAAAAAACTACAATATGGTAAAACTAAAACATTTGAAATGAAAATGAAATGTACAGATATATCTCGATAAAAGTAATTTATTATTTTACACTTATACAATCAAAAAATATCAGACAATATTCTAAACATAAATATACGTAGAATATATTATATATAAAATATAATTTTATATATTGGAAATATTTTTTTTATATGGTGCGGTTACATTGAATGTTTTTATATATTGCCGAACGAACAAAACGGTTTAAATTTGCATTGCAAATTGATTCATGTCTCCTTTTGAGTAGATTTTATTACATTTTTTGGGGGGTTCATCAATTATATTAATTTGAAGCTAAAATATTTTATTTAAAAAAACAGTGACTGCACTCGTTTTTAATGAGGTTTTCTGCATTCAAATAAACACAGAGTTCAGTCCATTGGATACCTAGGAGGATAATATTATGCTTACTGTATGTCCATTAGAAAATAAATGGTACATTATTGAATCCATAGATTTTGTAATTAAATATTTTATTTTTTATAGGAAACACTCTCGCTGGTTAGAGGATTGATAACTAGTGAATGTCCAAACGTAGGGAGAAAGTTTGATTAACTATACACATACAATATAGTCTATTCGCTAAAGTTTTACTGATGCATACTTGCATTATACGTATCCACAATATATAATGTGTTGCTTTATTAAGTGCGAAACTATACATATATATAATTCTCAGACCGCCGTTGAATGAAAATATATTGTAGTAAATAAGGGCTTGAAAAACCTCTCACAAAAAAAAAACCAACAAAAAACATACCACCAATTTATTGGAGTACAAAGGATTCCCCTAACTCCTCCAGACGCCATGCATTAGTAGTCTCAAGGGCTTGAAATATTTATAAATTCAGCTTATTTTATATTTATATACATACCTATAGAAGGTACCCACGAAGATGTTATTTGGGCCTATATATAGTTTAGGAATTGATCAGCAAAAGTAAAAACTCACAAATATAAAATGCTTATAAACAGCTTAAAAATCATGTTTTAAACATTTTACACGTTTAAATAAGGCTATATGCCAAAGTTTTTTTTTTTTTTTTTTATCAAATTTCAAGTCTCTACAAACATATTTAACTGAATTACAATAAAAAAATAAAATAGGAAATAATGAAACCATTAATTCCGTGAACATTTTCGTTATTTCTACGTTTTTTTTTCCGGTTTTGCACAACTATTAAAAAAAATACTCGGAGAATCATACAAACGAGTTTCTTAATCACCGACGAAATCCAAAATAAAACAAAAAAGTTGTCTTGGTATTCCATGATTTTGGTAGAAAACATAGTGCATTAGTGCGTACGAATTAAAAATAATAAAATCGGTAATTCCCCGGCATAATAAATTGATAATGAATATAATAAAATAATATTACATAAAAGATATATTATATTTTAATATAATAAATAAAAGCCGTAAATATTTGTCATTTTTTATATAAGTTTCCGGTTTTAGCAATTATTTTTAAAACCCCTTGGAAAATCAAAAAATTACCTCTCTAATACATAAACTAGATCAAAAACGCAACATAAAAGTTTTCATTTCATTTTTCTATTATAGTAAGTTTTTTGATGACTTCCCTAGCGCATCAACTAGTTCAGGAAAGGACGTACGACGTTTTCAATTATTAGAGCAAGTCTTTTGACCGAGACTGTTTACAGACAGAATGAAAAACACACACATCATAGTAAAACCAATATATCCTTCTCTCCACTTTGTATCTAAAAAAGTAAATTGGCAAGTACATATAGATTAAATTAAATTCAAAAAAAATACTTTTAAAAATATGTAACGTTTCATTATATTATATTATTTACGTTGATGTTTTAAGATATTATATTATTATATATGTTTCATAAATTTTAATAAAATGTAAATAAACTTAAGATACAAAAAAAAAAATATATTTTTAGAACAGTAAGTCTATTGAATATGTATGGACGATAGTTGTTATTTTTTAATAGAAAAAAAAATGCGCATCAATATTTTCATTGTATAAGAGGTTTGCGCGTATAAATTGTATTGGATTTAGGAATAAGGCTTAGAAATCATATATCATATTGTTGTTTATCTCAACATTATTGAACATCTATCTTAAAAAATCTTAACTGGATAGTATAATGTATAGTAATAAATAATACACTTCGATTTGATGTTTTTCTTAATATTGTATTTTATTTTATTATTATATAAATATTATATTTTCTGTGAGTACGTCTATACGATATTTTGCACTTGGACTGGTGAGTTTTTAATTAAAAATAATTTCTCTCATATTATATATTATTATTAATATTATTGACCGTACTCAAAAAAAAGGTGCATATTAATGACACCACGTTGTTAAACATTATTATATATCAAAGTTAATTATATTATTTTTACAATTTCAACCTGAATTTAAAAAAAAAAATTATGAGCATCAGAGCTCCGTCACTAGATTCAAATTATTCAAAACCTATTTATTAATAAATAGAAATATTATTTGCAATATAATAAATAACCGAATACTGTCAATTTACTTGAATTAATTTAATTCCTTTTGATTATATACGTTTGAATTTTATACGTAATAAATTATTTATAACAACTGCCAAAAAAAATAAAAAGTAAATTTGATTATAAAAAGATGGACATACTTCGCACGATTGATAGGCCACTGTTGTAGGTGAAGACAACTTGGGAAGGCCGGAGAGGAGAATTTAATGTAAATATAATTCTTATGAAAAAAAAATTCTGCATTACAATTAATTTGAAGGGTCGATTACATTTTTAAACATTTCTGTTTAGTCTAACAATTTTATCCATTTACTGAATACAAATTACGTAAAAACTCGCAAAATTATGCCTATAAATAGCTCAAAAATGGCTAAAATGTTTTGAAAATGTTAACACGTCTCTAAAAAGTACGTATAAGTTTTTGTCAAAATTTCAAGTCTTTAAGAATATTTTTAATTGAATCATAACAAAAAACGAAATTGAAAATAATACAATTCGTAAATGTTCCGGTTTTTCTACGTTTTTTCCTAATTGTTGAAAAATGTATTAGAAAATCGAAAAATAATCTGTTCAATAATCTGATTTCATTTCAGAAAAGGTAATACACTTGATAATTGGAGCAAAATTACTGGTAGAAAAGTTGTTCACAAAAAAAAAAAACATAAAACCAATACTCCCAAATATCATCGATACTAATGCCATGTATATATTATAGTTCACTCCTTGGCTTCATTAGAAGTCTGTAGGGGTGTAAAAAGCTAAAAATGGATGGTTAAATTCATATTGAAATTCAACCTAACTTGTACCACTTCTATCCAACCATCAAAAATCAAAAAATGCACAAATCTTATTCTTGAGTTTGAGTTTTTTTAGCCAAAATAATGCTACTAGAAGTGTTCAAAATTATCGGGAAAAAGATATACATAATATAACGGACACAATATAATAAACTAATCCGAAATATGAAAAATTAAATTAAAATAATAAATTTGAAATAATTTGTCTCGCTTGTTATTATTATAAAACAATTGCGTTTATAATTTTTAGCAAAGAATCATTGTATTTATATAATAATGCTAGGGGGTCATTTTAAATATTTTGAGTTGGCTTTTTACATTAATCAGTTTTCAAGTACCTATAGGCATAATGGATTCATGCGAGAATATTATATGAAGTGGACCGGCAAATATGAATTTTCAGCAGTTAGAATTTATTTCCTCCATCAAAAACACATTTATTTTACAAGTGCTTATTATAATATTACGTATAAAACCGCCCAAAACTTGTTGTAAAAACGAATAAATCATAAATCAATAATAGGTGTATAATATTTCAAAATCGACTGACTTGGCGATTGCATCATAAATCTTTAACATAATCCTAATATATTATTATATATTATAATAATACTATGGCAGTAATTTGTTTAAATATTAAGAAGATTAATTATTTTAATACAAATATTCCGATATTACACGTTTTATTAACAATATTATAGTATATAAGGTGAATATTAGTAAACTTATTTTTAAAAATGTTCATCAATCATCATAACTATATAAATGTATAATCGACAACTTGTAGTGAACCCTGGCCTTGTAGGTCAATGGTGCAAACAGAGGTTGGAGGATTATAATTCCCCCTCCCGAAATTTGGGATTTTATTTACAAATTCTGAGTAACACGAATAGTTACATATCTAATTCATTTTATTGTAATTATAGACAGTTCCTTGTGATTTTAAACACGAGTACGTCATGCGTACTATTCATGTAATAATGTATTATGACAATAATACTCTTACTAGACATTTTTTTGAAATAAATAACGCTTTCTCCCTCCCACCGATCAAAATTAATCCCGGTTGCGCCACTGAATATACTTGGATATTTAATCAGTTCAAAAATGATATTTTGAAAAATATTGCAGCGGCGTGTAGGGTATAACCTATTATCTCTCCTCTATGAAACTATTTTTTAAGTGTTTCAAAAGTACGTAATATATTGTTTTTTGCTACAACCTATTATTTGATAGTTATAATCCGATATATATATAAGTTGTAAATATTTAACAAAAAGTAATAATTAAATTACAAATAAAGATGTGAATTATAATAATTAAGAGAAAGCTAAATCCTCATCTACTATATATATATATATATATACGTTGTTTAGTGCGTGCATTGTGGCGTTTAGATGTAAATTAGAGTTTTAACAAAAATAATAACAATAAAAGAGCAAAATATTTCCGAGGGCCGTACATAATTTTTTTTTCAAAAAAAAATAACAGCTATTTAAAAAAAAAACCCAACATGGTAACTGTAATAGTTAAATTAATTCTATCATTTCTGAACCACTAGAAAAAATGGAATATTAAAAAATAAAAAAAACAAAACTAGCAATTCATATATTATTTTATACTATGCTATATACAACAACCGCTTTTAAAAGTTTTAAAATAAAACATTTACCGAATTATGCTCGTATAGTTTTTATACGAGGGGATTATTACAACTATACTCACGGAAATTGCTGATTTCTTTATTTATGTTAAAGTATTATAGCAATTATAAGGTGCTTAAAGTAAATAACTACTTTACTTGAATGGTTTGCTTTTTTCAGAAACGTGTATAACTATATCATATCAATCATACGGTATCCATTTATTGAACTTTTAAATTATTGGTTTTATGATATTATTAAAAATATTAATAGCCACTAACCATAAAAGACATAACTAAGTTTTTTTTAAGTTTTTCTTTTTTTCACATAGATTTTCTATGATCAACAAATACGGGGAACATTTTGATTTTTAAGTACAATTATCAAAGTTTAAAATTGTTTACGGTTTCAACATAGTGTACAAATAAAAAATCGTTATGGATAAATTATTTGTATATTTTCTATAATATTAGATATATCTATACTGTCTACGCATACAAGGTGAGTTTCTTATCATGAACCAGCAATTTTCTCGGAGGGTTTTCAGTGAATTGGATTTCTGGTTTTTTTTTTAATCATCGTGAAATCGTTTAAGTTTTATGTTAAAACCATTTTTAATTTTTTTTCCCCACTCCATATACCTTAAATAAGTACTCATACTCATGTAACACTCCTCACAGGTACGGATTTTTCAGTCGAACGTAGTACCTAATAATACTTACACAACTATGTACTTGGTAAAACTATTAAGTTGTAAAAAAACACAATGTTTCAAATAGATTCACTATTTCGACAATTCTCTGCGCTTTCAGTAAGATACGAGTAGGTTAATTATTTTATACAGCTGATGAACATTTATTATGTTTTCAACATTTTCCAAAACCCAATCGTATCTATCTAAATAATATGAAAAATAATATTCTCGACTTGTATACGGATATAAAACCGTCAAAAAATATCTTCAAGAAAAAAACATACTTCATTATCGATTTATTTATATCCCCCATCACGCGATCAGTGCACAGGGGGGGGGGGTCAACTACGTATATATTACGTATATTATATACCTCTACTCATGTTATTATATTGTGTTCTCGTTCTCTATCCACCGATACTATCCACATACTGCACCCCGGGCTCTCACGCATCGAAATCGCCCATATTACACTACCGTATCGCATTCATCCGTCGCTATTAAACATAATATTGTATTCGAAAAACGGTCAGAGGTGTGTCGGGTGAAACCAACCGTACGCACGTTGGACCTTACGGAATACAGTGCGTGTGACATCATAAATGACATGCGTTTTAATATGTATACGTACGCGCATGTAGTGCAGTGTGTAGTGCTTTGGGTCTGTTTCCGAGTCACTCGGTGATCGCTGTACACTCTCAGATTACACGTTTCTGATAAATATAACCCCCGGTATCGTGTCGAGTGTGTACGTATAGGCGCGTATTATAATACATAAACGCACATCTGATGGATATTACGCGTCTCGTGTAAAAGTTTTCGAGAGGAACACTCGTTGTTATCGCGTGTGTAGATAATTATAAATGTAATATATTAACGCGATTTTAAACGATACGAAAATACATTAGGTATACACTTACACTTGTTACGGACGGCGGACGGGCACGTCGTAATGGAACGCATATCGGTTTTTACGCACATTATATACACCGGGCTACAAAAAGACCACTGCCGATGTTGTAACAAACAGCGTACGCATAGTATAATATAAACCTCCCCTGCTCCCCCCCCCCCATCGTGATCAACTTATGCTCGTATTATACGAATAATATCATGATTTATATATAATAATGTGTTCGTAATAATTCTACCGTCCCTAATTGAGTATAGCCGCGGTAACCCTTAATGTAATATTATATTGGTGAGAGCCCATACCATTTAGGTACCGGGTGAGATTTCGCAATACACGTATTGGTATAGTCGAGCAGAAATCAGCTCGTTAAAAAAAAAACAAAACAAAACCAATAATAATATCTCTGCGATAGTAGTTATTTGTTTCACGCGGCCTATAAAAAACCCCAAGTTTCGTTATATAATGTGAGTGTAGATTTTTTTTATATTTATTATTATATATTATTACAGCGAAATTGTGTAAAACTATAGAGTCTATAGTTCATAGTCTATACTACAGACTATGAATATAAATTTGTTTACAAAAAAAAAAAAAAATTTCCCAAAAGCAATCAAAACTCGGTTAAATTGATTGAATTCGTGAGAACTACTTACACGGGGAAGTTCTTATTAGATACATAACGTTATAATTATAGTGATAATTTTCAACATGAATACTAATCATCGTTTTAGTAAAATTAATTTCTTTTCGCCCAGCAAAAGCGGATCTAGGAATATTAGACAAGAGGGTTTAAACAAATTCACCTAACATATACATTAAACATTTATTTTGAATATAAGTTATAATTTATATAATTTAGTACACGTCTTATTTTTAAAGTAGATACCTACATACTAAGGGAAGACCTCAGTCCCCATAGTCCCTATACTGTTTTATCGGCCCCTGTGACGCCCCGTATACGAATAAATCTTTATCCTAGATATTATATAAGCCTTAAAAAAAAATGTACAAAGCTTTATTTATAGAATGTTGAATTTCTACTAACCAATGTATTTTCACGTGCAGGTTAAGAGGATTTTCTTTTCGTATACTAATATTTTTGTTTTTTATTAACAATACTTTTAAAATGAAATAAAAAAAATCAGCCTTCTTAAAGTTTTATGGAATTATTTTCATAGTGCGTTAGTAATAATAACGATGTTTACTTTTATTATTTTGCTGTATTTGCTTTTTTCGGCAAACCATATTTATTATTATATAGACTATATTATTTTGTTTCAAATACAATAAACACGGTTACTGCACTAGGTAGGTAGGTAGGTAGTCGAATTGGAGGTATATTATTTTAAATCCCCTTCGGTCAATGTTTACATCGATATTATATGCCGCCGCAACCGTCGCCACTACCGCCTACAGCTGCGGTAAAACATATTCTACGGTGTATGGGTGTACGACGGAGGTCGAAATAATATCAAAACGAAAAATCCTAAGGTTTATTCTGTTAAGTTTTCGAAATCCTTATTTACACTATGATGCGAATCCGTTTACAACGTTTCTCAAACGTTGTTGACGCGCGTAATACGGCAAGTTAGTGATGCCCTTTGACAAATAACTACAATACTTCGTTTCTACATAAGACACGCTCTTAATACGGTATAACAGTTTAGTTCCACCTAGTTATATAATTTATTAAGTCGTGGGTTGTTTTCCTGTTCAAACAAGTTTAATGTAATCGATGATTTTTCATATTAGTGTAATAGATAATCATTTCAATGATTATTTCTTATATATAGGAACGATATAAAACTATTGCGAGTAAGTAAAATAAAATAAATGTTAAATCGGTTGAAAACTATTTGTTTTATACTACAATTATATCAATAAATTGGTGTAAAAAAAAAACATATTTTTAATGGTCCACTTTCTGATTTGAAAAATGATTTCTCTTCGTGTACCTCTTTTTTATAATTAAGAGGGAAAATATTTTTATTTTTTTGTGTGTGAGACACTCTTATGTACAAGTTTATTTTAAGAAAAAAACTTATTTAAATTCACTATGAACTTTAACTAAATAAAACAAAATAAACAAATGTTTATTACAAAACAGGTAAAAAAAAAATCAAAAAATTATATTATATTTTCAAAATTAAAATAAGATGAACAGTAGTGGATAGATTTTATTTCAGTTTATTGGTTTAAAATATCGTTATTTGTCTGTGAAAACGGCTGTATCTTCTTAATGAGTATTGGGTATTAGATTAATAGAAATATGGCATCATTAAGATGGTCATCAAAAGGTAAAAAAACAATTTTCAAATTTTACAAAATTGAAGAATAATTTTTAAATCTTATCCAACCCCCATAACTTACACATATGCGTTCTAAAGTATGATTTATTATTATGATCTATATGATTTATTGTAAATAAAATAGAATTATAAACTTTGTTAAGTCAATGTATGGTTAATAATCGTAGCATACTTATACAGGCAAATAAAAAAAATATCAATGGAGGTAAACCAATTTATATTCTAAATAATCATGAGAAAAGAAAAAATTATAATCAAATCTTGAAAACTAATTTGTAAGTATTAAAAAGTTTAAAAAGTACATTTTTATCCGCGTAGAGTTTATAATAATAATAATAATAATAATAATATACCATTATAATGTATTAAAATACGTGAGTTTTTTTTTCTATTTTTTTATCGATACGGTCGGTTTAATAATCACAATTTCCCTTTATTACGTTATGCGTACCTATACTGATGCAGCAGACTATACATAAAAACAAGAGAACCTTTTTATTTTAAATTTAAATTTTAAAATTAATTTAATTCGTATAAAGGTATGAAATACTACGCATTGTTGGGTATTGTTGGGTGTGACATTGTTATATAGGTGGAAAAGTGGGTAGGCACGATACAATTAACCAAATCATTGTTAACAAAGAGCGACTCTGAGCGAAATTTGGTTAAACATGTTTTGATAAATTGAAAATTGAACATTTAATTAATTTGTAACTATACTTAAAAGTACAAAATGAATAACAATTGTCCGTGTTTTTAAGTCTCAAATTGTTGGGATTTTTTATGAGTCCATGAAAGTTTTATCGGCATCAATTAATCAGAAAACTGTACGCGAAGTACGATGACTTTTTTCATATTATACAAAAATTTGAATTTTAAACGCTTGTAAAAATCGTTATTCATTATTCTGCAGATTTCGCTATTTTTCTCTGTGTTTTTCCCAATTAATAAGAAAATCAAGTAATGACTTTCTCAACGCACTAATTAAATACATTGTCTATCAGAAAAGATCAACCCCATAAAGCCGATGATCGGAGACCGATTTCTGGTAAAAAAGTAGCCAAACTGGAAAAAAACCAAACAAATTTAATATATATTTATTATTTATAAAAATTAAAAAAAAAAACACGTTATATATATATATATATATATATATATAATATATAACGTCATACATATTACTATCAGCAGGAATTTTATAAAATATTATTCGATCCAATAATGACATAATTTGAATAAAAGTCCAAAATTCTGATATTATTATAAAATAATATTTCGAAGAACAAAATAAAAAAAAAATTGAGATAAAGAATTCACTGAAAATGTATTATTTTTGTTTCTTGGCGGTGATATTTAAATACAATAATTCCAAATATTATGGCATTCTGTTTAAAAATTTACAATAAAAAATAATAACACGAAACTAAACATACGATTGCTTTTCCGCAGAAGGCTGATGCAGTCGTTTCCTTGGTAAACTAAATGAAAATTTCAAAAATGTAAAAAAAAAATCGGAACAATTTAATTTATTTATAATAGAAAAAAAATATACCGGTGTACAGGTATATATTTCATGTAACGAAAAAAATGTGTTCTTTATATATATAGACAGATACCTGCTTTAAATAACATTATTCACGAAGCAGACGAAATATTTATAATTACTATTTCGGTATATTGATAATTCGCATTGATACTGGGTATTTTTTACATACAATACACGACGACGGATCCATTTTATTGATATTCGATAGTTTGGTACTACCTATCAGTAACGGATTTAGGAGTTTTCCAAAGAGGGATATTGATAATTTGTGTCATGTACCTACTACTTGTACCGACGCAAGTTAAAAAAAAAAAATATTCAATTTATCTTATAGTATTGTACGTAATTCATTATTCAATCTTTCTAAAATTATCATTGAAATCAAATAACTATTATAGGTGTACCCACGCTAATTAATTAATATAATTATTATTAATTAATTTACTATTTTGGTACTAATCTAATCTCTCTCATATTGTAAATTGGTTCGATATAGGTTTTGTATTTAACGGGAACGTATTGTATACGTTTAGGTTTTTCGAATGGTATTTATTAACTACTCGTATATTATAGGTACAAATACACACCAAATTATTGATTTTTCCGACTGAGAAGTAAAGTAAAACAAATTTTACTCGTTATTCGTATACATAATATCGGTAGGTATAGGTACTTACCAAAAAAAAAAAAAGTTCAAGTGGAAGGTATAAATTCCTAATCTTCCTCCGTAAATATTCCGCTACTACAGATAGCCATCGATAAATCCACGTTGTTTGTGAAATTAATTGCAAACAAACTTCAATCTCATACAAATTTTCGACACAATTCAACTCTATCGGTCTGTAATAATAATAATGGTACAGGTACTGATGTTTGTATATAATACCTTTACGATTATGCATATAAGTTCTTGTATCAATGTATTATAAATACTTAGATGTGAATTTTATTTTCCATCGTCAGCAATATTACGCAACGTTTATATTATAATATTTTATCCTACACGCCGCAGCTAACGAAATTGTTATTTTTCAACAGAATCGAAAAACGTGTGTCTAAAACATTCAACGTGACTCGATGTTTAATTTTTTTTTTTTTTTTTACTCAACCCTCTATACTCTCGTACCTATATAATAATATGCTCGTCACGTCCACGAATCACCATGTCCGAGAATGTAAATATTAATGTCTATATACCGTCATTTCTCTCCGACCCTAAACTATACAATATCGTTTTTTTTTTTTTTTTTTTTTTTTTTTTTTAAAAAGCCTTTAGTCTATATTATAATATATACAATATACATACGAGTATAAACGACGACGGCGACGACGTAATAATATGTATTGTAGGGTAAAAAAATTAGATGTTTCATTCTGTCAAAAAAAAAAAAATCAAAAAAAAAATTCACCGAAAACAATAGTAAAGGACCACCGCCGCAGCCACTAAAAACCACCAGGGTGGCACAATAGTCGGAACAATACACAGAGATGACGACCGCGAGTGATGTAATAATGGTACAAAATGTTTGGGGCATTGTGCAGAAACAATGAATGATGTCGATTAGAGTATACGGCGGTAACGGGCCGGTGGATCCTCTATCGTTTTGTGAGATGGTTTCAATTATCGAGAGAGTGAGAGTGCGTGAGAGTGAGAGTGAGCGAGAGAGAAAGAGAGAACGATCGATGTGGTCGCGCAATAATTTTGGGAGTACAATTTAACCGTCGAGCTGCTTAGCGCTGAACAGTAGCAATAATAATAACACGAAAACACCAAGAGATCCCCCCAAAGGGATTCGGTTCAATATAGACATCTTCACTATATAATCTTTATATTATTATTATTATATTATATGATGACGAATCCAGCGCGCTTGGACACTCGACGAATTATATGATGTATAGATAAGACGGCAAAAGTGTTGTTTGCTTTTGTTTTTGTGCCGCAGGAATTTCAAGCGTTCAATGAACCGTGTGACTTTAGAATGAGAAACGACTATTTCCCATCCCCCCCCCCCCCCCGCTCAATTTATATCACATCGTCGACTACAAATTCGATCGAAACTGTCGAGACGAGCGATTTAAAATTATTATTATATTATCCGTCTCGCATATTGTACACAATATAAACAGTAAACACGACGACAACGATGACGACGCGCATACGATGGAATAAACCGTATGAAAATAAGTGGCCGGGAATCATAACTAAATAAACAACATTAGACATCGACGTGACGTAGAAAAACATCCACTGTTTTAGAAAAAATAAAAATAAATTTCCGGTAAGAACAAACCAGTTGCCGGATTGATTTGTAAGTATTATTTATTGAGCTATTTATAGTTGTATTACTAATATTAACATTGTTTATTACACGATATTGTCATATTTTATTCTAAATCCGGCGGGATCGTATATGATCTATGATGCACATCAATAACGAAAATTACATTTTAGTTTACATGGCTGTTATTTATCTAATCATGTCCGCAAATTGTATAAGTATACTTTAAATATACAACTTGTAAAACCAAATTTTTTTACAATTACTATGCGTCCATACTTAAACAATAGATATTGATGATAAATATTGTAAATATCAAATAGAACGTCCGTCTCAGAATTTTGAAGTATTTTACATATTTTATATACAAGTACTTATGATATACCCAAGCCGTATTTTTCAAAATGGTGTAATAAAAATAATACAACATCATATTATTTAAAATTTCACCGCCCATTGATTTTATCACATTGAAAATGAAAATTCCAAATATTAATTTGTATTTGATGGGATGTAACGTAAAAATGTACATAATGTTAATAAATCACCTGCAATTATCCTTGAAATATATTTATGCAATCTTCTGAATTTTTTTTTTCATAAAATATCATAATAATAATTGGTATTGTCACACTTGAAAAAATAATAAAATATAAAGATACTCCCGCGAAAAACACACAATTATTTTCGATCCAACCAAATATATATACATTATTTTATCCTCCTGTACTTCCAGACACTTGCGGCTCCCTCTGAAAAGTTTTTTTTTTTTTTTGCAGACGATTTATTTATCAACTTTTAACTGAATTTCAATATGAACTCCATTGTTTCGTTGTGTATTTTTTTAACTTTTGTACATGTCAAATGAAGCCAGGGTGGTGATATTTTGTAAATGCATGGTGTAAATATCAAATATGTGCATTTCGGTAGTGGTTTCAAATTTCAACCCTCTTTCCATTCATTTTTTGATGCTCAAATTTCGCGATTTTACGGGAAATACTAGGTTTTAAATACTCCTTCACACTCATAAAAGTAAATAACTGGATTAAAATATATATACTATGTAAATAGTATTATTGTCGAGTATGTGCCTTTAGAAAGTTTTAACTTCCAACCCAGGTTCCCACAGCCTATATGTTAGCAAAAATCTTGAGAGTTACTTTATCTATTTTAGTGAAATTGTTTTTGTTTAACTTCTTAACGTTATTTTAAAGTAATAAGATGATGAATTGTATACCTGAAAGAGAGGAGTTAGCACTATAGCAGACCGTGGTACAGGGTAGGAGGAAGTGGTGGACATAGCAAATGAGTGCCAATATATTTAAAAACCGAAACAAAATCTAAAAATGGTATAAAACTAGCAACTGTAACTATTTTAAATAAATTATTTAAAATTAATATTGTCATGACAAATGTGCCGGAAGAAAATTTATCACTTTAATGATGAAACTCTGTTGTTCACGGGTGCTTTTTAACTTTTGATTTGTAAAATTTAAATGTATTTATAGTTTTATTTGATTTTTAGTTGGAAGTTATATAAACATAACAAAACTAAAGTACTGAGTTTAAGTATTTTTTTTTTTGAATTTATATAGTAGTGTTTTAAATCGTGAACAAATTAGAGAAAAAAAAACAATTATTAGTTCTGATGTAGTGTGACTTTATATATACCCAGGTTTTTTTTTTTTCTTAGCAAGCACTTTTAGGGACAGTAAAAACGTTTTAAAACTACTACTCAGCAACTTTATACATATAATATATATATAATATATATATATATATATATATATATAGAGAGAGAGAGAGAAATAATTATAATTTAACGTTAGTGATGGTACTTTAAAAATGTCATTTTTTTTTAATTTCCCAGTAAATATCAAGAAAATAGTGAAAAATGGTGTAAAAAAATAATAAAAGAAACGTTGAGTTTCATATATAGAAAAGTTTTTTTCGAATGCAATAATTGAAAATAATAAAACTGAACATATAACAAAAATCACAACGATAATACGAAGTTTGAAATGTAATATTA
Source organism: Cinara cedri (assembly GCA_902439185.1). Lineage (NCBI taxonomy): Eukaryota > Metazoa > Arthropoda > Insecta > Hemiptera > Aphididae > Cinara > Cinara cedri. The sequence goes on along the minus strand of CABPRJ010000982.1, from coordinate 361,981 downwards.
CATGCCCATCACAAAAAAATACTTGTTCATATTTTAACGGTTTAAAAAATAATAAAACTTCAAGTAATACTACGCATCATGTGATTTACATGAATCTATGTCTAACATATAAAGTCAAATATATATATATATGCATGTATGCATATTATGTATAAAGGTTTCTATTCGATTTATAATTAAAATTTAAAGTCGAAAATAATTCAAACAAAAATAATATATGTAACACTATCACGTGATTTTTTTACCACTGTACTAAAAATAAATCCGAGCCCTATTGTAGATATATAACAACTTAAATTTTACCATTTTAGATTTGGAGCGTATTTTCGTTTGTTTTTACGAACTAGTAGGTACATTTAATAAAAAATCAAAATAACATAGATTTAATAAACGATATATAGATATAATATAATATAATATATTTTATGAATAGTTTAATAAAATAGTATCTTAACTTATATCCGCTTTGTAGTTTCTTTAACTTGTTTATACAATTTAATAAAATATCATTTTTTCATGGCCAAATAAAAAATGGTCCTTGAAAAAATATCCAGGTATATATCAAAATGGTCAAATGAAATAATGACCTAAGGAAAATATTGTCGAATAAAAAATGATCAAATGAACAAATGTAATTTAAATTTGATCTTTTTTGAATATTAAATTTTTCCCATGGCCATAGACAATATGGAGAATAACTCTGGTCATTTTTGTGTTTGGTCATAAACATAATATATTCCTTTTAAAAAATATTTTACATCTGGCTTTTTTTTGTATTTGACTATATTTTCTTATGGCCACATTTTCTTCTGGCAATTATGGACATTTTGTTAGTGAGTGTTTTTGATTTGGCCATGTTTATCTAGACTCATATAGATAATCACTGGTTCGTGATAAAAGAATCACTCGGTATATAATATTCACACACAACGGGAATCTCAATATTCGTCAAAACCACAGGTTGAAGTTTTTTTTTTTTTATAACGCCCGCTTCTTGTCAGTTATTTCGAAAGCAACGCTGTACCGCATTACATTGTTAATGCCGAAAATGTTATGACATTTCCCGATATACCTTTCCTTTTTCAAGGGTCACACGACCCCATATAATAAACTTCTAGAATTTCGCTTTTAAAACCCCATCATCGTCTCATCGTTCAGCCCGAATACCGTATACAACGAACGTTATTGTATACCAGAAATAATATATTGTTGGTATGTTATTTAATATCTATACAGCGAAAACTAAATATTAAATTCGTTGTCGAAATACGTATATTATAATATATAAATATATTATTCAAAAAACTATGTTTATTATTATAGCGTATAAAAAATTAGGGTTACATGCATTAGACTAATTATAATATGGTAACGTACAGTAAATTGAATTAGTGTAAACAGATGAATGAAAATAATAATAAAACAAAAATAGGGTACTTAGTAGTATGAGTAACAGTGAGTAATATTAATAAGGTAACAAAACAGTATATTTGGTATTAGAGTTTAAATTCTAGTTCCCCCAGACATTTAATAAATGTGGGAGGAGTTGCAAGACAGTCGATTCTGGAACCTCGATAAGCGTGGATAGGACATACAAAAGCTTTGTGGTAGATGGTCTGCTTCTCCGCTCCACAGTCACATTTTGGTGAGTTTCTCATGCCCCATTTGTGCAAGGAATCTGCACATCTACCATGCGAAGTTCTTAATCTATTAAGTGTATATCACAGATTGCACTGTAGGTCAAATTCTATGGGTCCTGGTGATATGTTATCTATGGTGTTATCGTTCTCTACCATGGCTGCCCATGTTTGTTTCCAGTTCATCATCATATCGAAGTTTGTGTTGGTTAGGTCCTTAGCTGTCAAGATAGCCATATTCTGGTGCTAGGACAACAGTTTATCAGAAATTCAGAGTGCATTCCATCCGGCCCTTCCCGGGATCTAAATCCTTTAAAGCTAAAGGGGGGTATTGAAAGATCGCCTCCTCGTGGTACCCTCTGGACAACGTTCAACTTTTCAAGACGAACGGCTTAAGATCTTTCAACTCGGTGGCAAAACTAGTGTTTATAACTTTCTCCCGGCCCAGTTACATGCAATCATACTATGTTTATAATTATAAAATACAAATAGAACACGAATACGGGGAGAGTTTAAATATATTTTCGAATTTGGTTTTTAATATTGTTTAGCAACGGGTAAATTATATTAAACCAAAACGCTAGATTCGTTCTTTGCACAAAAAGGACGACGACGGTTTTGACGACGTTGTTACATAATATAATAATATCTTTCGGTTTGATTAAAAACTTTACTGTGCTCGTTTTATTTCGAAAAAATTCAATTAAGCTGTGCTTTCAAATTATTTAATCGCATCTAAAGAAACTGTTAATATATTTTTATATTTTGGTTATAAAAATCGTGTTATTTTTATTCGTTATTTACTTTTTACTCGTATATACAATTATATATAATAATATTATGTAGAAATTTAGTGTTAGCAGATAATAATCGTTAAAAAAATAATAATAATAAAACATCAGTGGACAGTAGAGCTCTTCCGAATTCCCACCCCCTCCCGTCTATATTTTTAAATTATAGAATTGTGTAAAACAATAAATAAACATATTATTTAATAATATTATACTACAATACTATACTATACTTCACTATAATACTACACTATATTGAGTGATGTAAATTTTCATAAACATTTTTTTTGGTATTACTCGGGTTACCGATTTTAAGCACGTCTGATTCACTATGGTTCACTATAGAGCCACTAAAAATGTCCAAAAGTAGGAAGAAGGAAATGTATACAAGGTGTATTTCAATTAATATTTTATGTTTTGGTAAAATAACTTAAAAAAATAACTTAATACTTCATTATTTTTGAAAAATTTGAATACAATCATTTTATAAAGTTTATTCTTCTGACAGTTTTGACCAATCAACTTTTTATTTTCATTAAATTCTTGATTTTTAATATTTTATTAAAGTTCAGAAAAAAATGTGTAGTCAACTAGCCATAATAATAATAATCAATTAGAGAATACGATTTCAGCCTGCTGCATAATTATAAGTACTTTTCTATTAACTTTAAAATGATTAAAAAACTCGAATTTAATGAACATAAAAGTCGAGTCGTCAAAATTGTCAAACTCTATAAAATGGCTTTCTTTAAATTTTTCAAAAATAAGTAATTTTTTTTAGCTTTTTACCAAAACATAAAAATGTAATTCAAATATAAATATCCGTAGTCCTTATCTCTGCGAGTAATATAAACAAAACAGAATTTGATTATTTTTACTATCTCAGGAGATATTGCAACGGATATATTGTGACATCGTGTGACATCCTGTACATGTACATGTGTTCGTAACAGACACAATACAGTGCAAAAGTCTATTTCAGGGAAAATTTGAGAAAAACTAAATATTATAATTTGAAAAATTATTATGTGTGAAAACAAGTAGTATATTGTATTGGTATATTGTATAACTGTAAAAAGTATAATAATATTGTTATCAGCCAATGTAATTTTATATTATGTATGTGTAGCCAAAATTCGATTTCGGTGTAGAGTTATTAATTATATAGTATAAAATCGATCGTGAACTACTCGTACTATATATACGAAAAAACAATGTAATGAAAATTAATTGTAGGCACTACACGGTAAAATCCGCATTATTTGCATTTAGACACATACCAACTATAGTTAGTAGTAAACTATAGTAAATTACTGACTAATTATCCTTTTCGAATCGAGTACATTATGTAGGTATACATGGTAAAACAAAAAAAAAAAAAAAATCTACTTATTTTAAAATATTGTTACGTAATATTAATAAAGGTTTCTTTTGGAATTAGTACCTACGTGTATATACATACCGCAGCCGCCAAACGGGGAGAATGACTCGGAGGGGAGGTGAGAGGAGAAAACTTGATAGATCATCAATTTAAGTGTTTCCGAAACCTCGACACGATTAATTATCATTAATAAATCCGCACCTACTCGAATTTGACATGATAAATTGCCGCGGCGTGGTCCGTTTTGCGCCGCCGCCGTTTCGGAGGCATCACGTCCGCGCGCAGCGGCTTTTTATATACATGATAATAGTATAGCGAGTATAAGTGCCTAACTACACGTGTGAGCGCTTTGCCGAGGAAACATGTAGGACATCTCCGCGCGAGATAAGTCAGCCGGGAGATCGGTATTCGGCGGCGGTGGGTGCAAAAACGATAAAATCGCTTTACAACTGTTTAACCGGAACGGTATATTAGTAATACATACTAAATTGGTTTACACAGTATAATGGCGCCACAGCGATTTTTCTACACCACTCACCGTGTATACCAGTTCGATATTACGTTAACACGGCCCGCACCACGGCGGCCACTAAAATTCGACACTATGTAAGGATATGGCCATAAACCGAAGCGGACTACGGCATTGCTCCTCTCGCGAAACAAATTTTCCGAAATATAGATAAAAACGAAATATTATTCCACCGATTCGATGAGATTAGGCCAAAATAAAAAACCAACGAAAATCGACATGACGTATAAAAAATAATCGGACGCGACATGATTCGCATCGTAAATACTTATACAGTGTATAGCGGGCTTCACGGGCTTATATTTGTAAGCCCATCCGTCCCAGATTTGTAAAGACCGACTCGCCCTGGCTCAACTTGACTTAAAAATCAACAATAGCAAAAAAAAACTGAACCTAGGAGGTTGATTTATTATTGAAAACGTCATGAATAAAGTACAGAAAAAGTGTTTCGCAAGAAAAAAAAAACCCCCAAACGTCTTTGTAAAACTGTAATATATGTATACATTATCTTTATTGTTATACATATAACCAGAGTCTAATATGATTTGTCCGTGTTTATTGTATACAATTTACAAACGATAAATGAAACGTTTACTAAACTAACGCGATCACTTGAAATAAAAATAAAATTCAGAGTCGGGTTTTTAAGATTTCTTGTCACAGCACAATCTCAGATTGTATAGCCACCTGGCTATATTTTTCACCGGCTACCAACGGATTCGATTATTAAAACGATATTATTATAATTACCATCGTCGTCGTCGTGATACAAATTGGTGTTACATGTTTATAAATAATTAATCTTGGAGGGACAGGAACGACGGCGACAAATAACACACTTATTTCGCACAGTGGGACGACGGCGTTCGCGCAAAAATTGTAAATCTCGCGGCATTAAGGGAAATAAACCGTAATTTTAAGTTTACGACCATTTCCATCGTGCTCACGTAATGCTATACATAGGAGGCACGTTAGGAGTGGAGACGACGACGACCGTTGTTCTGTGCTAATGAATAGAAGGCCCGGGCGATCGCCGAACACGCGGCGAAACTAATGTCCCGAGCGCGCGCCGCCGTCTCGTTCAAATACAGGGTGATTTTTTTTATCGAAGAAGAATTAAAAATAATAATGAGGTGGTACTGCCGATGGACGTGCCACTGTCGTAAGTTAGAAGTCGAGAAGTTAAGATACATTATAGAGTTCTTTAATTTACGATTAATACGGTTCTAAGCGACGTTTGGTAAAACATGTTTTGAATGCGAATGCCGTGATTATTAAGATTTCTTTGAACTTTATACACGTCATAAATATCACAAAAAACTATTACACTACAGCTAACTTTTTTTTAATTTGAACGCTAAATACAACTTATGGTAAACCTTAAGTAAAAATTGTCGAGTATTTTCCACCTGGTCAAAACAATTTTATTCGTAAAATCAATTAGAAACTAAAAAAAAATGTGAAATAACAATAAATAGTTCAAAAATCGAGAATAATAAAACCATTAATAGTGCGTTAATTTTCCCGTTTTTCTTAATTTTTCTCTCGGTTTTTCCAAATTATTAAGAAAACTACAAGGAAAATCAAAAAATGACCAATAATCATTTCTCTTCATAAAAAATTGTTTAGACACAAAAAACAAAAGCTGCACAAACCAAAGTAAAAGTAATATACATTCTTCTGTACGATCGGAATCTAAAATAATACGAGTCACCGTGTATAGAGAAACAGCAATACGTGATGCAGTTTCGGTACAGTATACGCAATATCATGGGTAAAATGTTGACAATATTGTGTAAAATAAGATCGATTGACTGCTACGTATAGGGGAAATAAAAATCAAAACCGTAGATTTACGTTGCATAATCTTCGTTTATAAAAGAAAACCGCCGGGTTCGCGATACGATAAAATAATCACCCTGTACACGTACTTTGTCTGAAAGCCTTTGCAATCGCACCCCTCTCGAAATGCGCGCCATTACTGCACCTCAAAACCACTACCGCGCGTACGGACCGTTCCCGGTACACCGTGGTACATACCCTATACAATACATACATATATATAGGTATCTAATCTGATGTTGAACGATTTTTAAAGACGAACCCTCTAATACATAATAAAGACCCGTACAATAGCTTTCTAGTATGCATATATAATGTGTTAAGACAAATAACTCCAGTCCCGCCATATATACGTCATGTCCTGCAATAACGTACCGCATACAAGGATTTACAAATCCCAAAAGTTAACAAAATGTATACACAATAACAACTCGAAACATTACGAAAATTTCCATTGAAACTTCATTCTGAAAATAATCCCTTATAAATAATCTTCTAATCGTATGTCAACAACAATCACCTACGTTCCTAACAAACCGCCGGATTACCGGAGAAAAAAAAAAAAGTCGACTCTCACTTGAAAAGAAAGAAAAGAAATCTAAATATGAGATAGAAGATGAACGGTTTCCACGCTTATACGCTAGGTAATAATAATAATTCGTCACCGGTATCACGGTCAAAGCAAAATAATAATATTATGTTTTATTGAATCTTGTCGACCGATATTATTATCGGAATCTGATAATATCATCGAATGGGTTTACGAATAGCCCGATTCGAAGTTAAAAAATACGATGTAGGTTCTCTCACAGGATCGGTTTTTCACCGAACGGACGTCGCACGACATAAGTGTACGGCACTTTAGAGAGCCAATATGAAAATAATCAAATCGACGTGATATACTTCTAGGTGATAAATTAATATAATTTCCGAAAGAATGTATAATGGACGTACACTTGAGCCCGTCCGAGATTCGAGACGTATACGTGAGTCTCGGAGCCGCCGACGTCAGCGACGACAATAAAACACGTCGAGTTATAATAGCATATAGGTACCCGGGAATGTGAAAATTATAAATAATCGAGACTCGTTTCGGGTAATCGCGGTTTATAATAATGTAAGATGTTGTTACGGGATATCGTATAAATATACAATACCGTATCGCGACGAGGCACGATTTTAACGACCGCGGGTAATGTAACAGCTGCTTCCCAGACGCGCATGTCCGTGCGAGCGCACACGATTCGAAACGGCCCGGTTAAGCGGCACGTGTTATTATAATATATTATATACCGTGGTCGTTCATAATAATATTTTTATCATAATAACAGGCGTACACAATGCGGTTACATCACGACTATCCGGCGAATGCGATAATAACGTGATTCCGCAGCGGATGTTTTTTTTTTTTTTTTTTTTTCCTATGTGGCACTCTTCACCTTGTGTCATGTATAGGTGGTATACGTGGTTTCCCTATAAAAGTGCGTTGGACACTCCTCGCGACGTTTAAATTAAGTATCTACTGACCGCAAAACACATCTATAAATTTTATAAAATGCTGTTTCTGCGATTTGTGTAGTTTTTCCGTCGGTTTTTGTAACGAGACAAGTTAGAAAATTCCCTCGCGATAGTGCCATAAAGACGTCCGAATATTTTATAAAGCGATAAAACAATATCTTCAGGACTTTCCACAGCTTTACGAGAAGCTCGCGGCTTCCACAGTTGTATAGTATAATATAATAACAATTAAAAAAAAAAAAAAACCCGTGAGCAGAACACTTTTACTTGAGGCAAATTTTCCACCAGTCTTCTTATATTTATTTTATTTTTATTTAACATAAATAGTACAGATGATATAATATCATAAACATTGACCACGTTTATTATCTTCCCGTGTCTATTATATCAAGGTATACTACCCCTCTCCATTTTTATACATTAAGAGATTCTAGAGTATAGCTCTAGAATGTTCGCTAATATTTAAACAAACGGAGGAGATGGGCGTTGAAAATTGAAACCACCAAAAGGCACATCCTTGATTTGGTACTAACGCCATCATGCATGAATACCTTTACTTTCATATGTGAAGGAGTCTGCAGGGGCATGAAAAAATAAAAAAATAAAACATACTCTACCCGAAATAACATTGACTCGTTAAACTCGTATTGGAATTCAACTCTAATAATAATTTCCGAGTTAAAGCTCATTTGGTCCAAAAGAGGTGGCCACTAGAAATAGTATAGATCAGTAATTATTATCTATACTAGAAATAATAGATATGTACAAAAGTAGCGGAAAAACAATAAGCAGTGTAATAGTTTTTTATTTTCGAAGACGATTCGATAAAAACGATATTTCGCATTATGGAATTTACGTATACAATGCCGTGCCATAATATTTTGATCGGGTATCGCGACTAGGTCGATTTTATAGGCAGACGTCGTCGTCAAAGACTTGGTCCCGAGTGGAAAGACGATAAAACACCGAGATAATAGTATCATTATAATATTGTTCTGATTAAATACACATTCCTGCAACAAGTTTAAGTGTACCGAATCACAATGAGGATAATAGGTTCGTTGTATTATACACGCGATAATATTCGATATGCGAAGTCAACAACAGTCATCACAATACGGTTTTCGAGACAATGACGTGCCCTCTCCTCGCAGACGACGCAATGCTACAATATTATGTAAGTATTTTTGAGCCAACCCTCCCCCTTTATTATTTATATTTTATTCGTATATACTCTTGTATATAGCAGTTAACTCGTTATACAGTACACTCGTTCGTGCCCCGCGACGGCGATTTATCAACAAACGTAAATAATACGAAAACTTTTCTCCGTGACTGGTCGATTATTATATCGGTAGGTAGTTTTTACAACGAACGAAACACAATAATAATAACATTATTCCAAGCATTGTAACTACAGGTTTACAGAATGATTTAAGTGTTATCGTTATCGCATTTAGAAAACTGCAGTCGTTGAGAAAAAAAAAAATGATATTTTGACCAAAAACCTAGACAAAACTGAAGAGATTTGAGTTTGGTGGATTTTAATTTTTGAAAACGAATTTCAGCGCTAATTTTTGAGTAACACATTTTAGCATTATAGCGGGAAGTATTTTTAGTATTTTTCATGTTTCCACTAAGTTGAAAAACAGCAATAGCGATAACTCGGATTTGGGATTTTAGTATATTCTGAAAGCACCAAATGTTGACACAATAGCGAGAATCAGTTCTTTTCTTGCTCCCACTGCATGCAATTAGCTGGAGGTTTTTAATATCGTTGATAATCGATGGTAAGGTTGAGTATTAGTTTTTATATTTATATGTTCTGAAATTGAGCACTACATTTCGGCACTATATAAAAAAAGAAAAATGTACTAAAGTGGTACATATTATTTTTTGTTGCGTTTAAATTAATGAATTTTACGATTTAGTTAAATAATTTTATTATGTTATCTGTAATTTTGTATAATATAATATTCATAATATGCATCACTTCATATGCTAATTCAGTAATTCATATTGTACATAAAACATTTCGTAAAACAATATAGGTGAAACAAATAGTATGTATTCCAGACATTTGAATCGTTAAAAAAATTTGTTTTCAAGTGCCCATATAAACAATGTTATACATATATAAATACACATATTAGATTTCGAGTTTGGATTGTTCGAAATGTTTCAATAATATGATACGAAAAAAAAAAATTGTACTGTTGTAATTTGTTTTTATTTCAATTAATGCCGAATGCGATAGTGGTGACACCCGTTGGTAGTAGTGGCGTTCATTTACTCGTGCGTATAATAATATAATATGACATCGCAACACGCGGGCATCACAGATTAGAGTTAAAATATATCTCATTGCACACTGTATAAATATTATAATAATATTATACCTATAGATAATCTGCGAGATGACGACGAAAGCGCACAACCGACCGAATGCTTACGTCAATCAAAAACTATATGATATGATTTGTAAGTATATTGTTATAATAACGAATTTGTCCTTTTCAGTATAGCTGTATCGAAAAATATTTTACACATCTCTAAACTACGAGTACGATCAGTACACAAATTTACCGATTTATATCTATAAGCAACGATAAACCATTGCTAACGATTCGAAGCGAAGTTCGGTTACACTTGCTTTGAAATGCCGTAATATTTTCGATTTTTGTCAAAATCTAATTTTAAAACTCTTATCAAAAAAAAATAATAATAAACTACATTACATAATCATGTTTTTTTTTTTTTTTTTTACCACTAAATACGACTTATAATGAACCTTGTGCCAAATTGTCAAGCATTTCTGTTTATTCTAACAATTTTTGAATTTTATTCACAGTGCCTCATACCAAATACAAATTACGTAAAACTTGTGAAATTAAAGTGTCCGTAAATGCTCAAAAATTGTGTTTTGAAAATTTAACCATTTCTAGAAAAAGCAAATATAAATTGTTTGTCAATATTTCGTGTCTTGGTGAATGTTTTTAACTAAATTTTAACAAAAATACAAAATTAAAAATAATAAATGCATATTTTCGTAAAACTTTTGTTTTTTTTCGGCTTTGCTCAATTATTAAAAAAAATCTACTAGGAAAATTAAAAATAGTGAGAATCTATAACTAAATTATTTTACGAAAACTGATGGTGATTCTATGTCTCTCGTGAGATACGAATGGTTCTAATGTTTTTGTTGTCTACCTGTAGCTCTACCACCTACCCCTCTCGAGTTAAAAAATATATTTTTCAAAATATAACTGATAATCGGGCAGCAGAGAGGAAAAAAAACGGTGTATCGGTGTATAGAAAACACGATGCCACTATCCGTTCACGTATTGACAGTAATATAATTATTTATACGACCGCACACACACATTATGTCTGAGATTCCACTAATGAATGATCAATAGCCGGGATTGAGCCGGTGGTAGTGGTAGACAGAGTTAAGAGTTTTAATACGATTTACGCGAAGCAACATGTGTCGCTCTCTCCCTAATGACTCCTCCGATATATACACAGCAATATTAAATTATTACCCAAGTATAAAGCCGTATGAACGTGTGCAATTTGCATAGGGTGTCGTGGGGGAAGGGATGTCGGTGTGTGCAGTGAGGGTCATGTGCCAGACGAGGAGATATACAGCGACAAAAGTTTGAACTATTATTTACGGATCTCTCCCGCGGCCGCACAATACGATTATTGCAATAATATAATTATAATGTGTCGGTTATTATACTTGGCGGCTAAAAAATTAATTACGATTATTTTAAGTCTGTACCCCTGTAGGAGGATATTCGCGAACGCATATTATTGTTATGATTATGATAATGTAAACGTGCGGCATTATTCAGAGCTATACGCACAAATTGCACAATCGTCCACGTTATTAATAGCCTGAGGCAACGACGACGAATACAGCGTTATTAATATTTCGTTGCGGTGTTTTTTCATCGATTTATTGTCCGCGTTTGTCTGTACGAAATATACGGATAAAATAATAACATCGACAAAAAAAATAAACTATTAAGTATACTCCAGCAACAGAAAACCTAAACTTGGTACAGAGGAAACATCGAAAAGCTAAAAATATAAAAAATCCCAAACGATTATTTTTAATTGAATTGCAACAGAAAGTAAATTTAAAAATAACAGAAACCATTCTTGCGTAAATAATTCTATTTTCCGACGTTTTTCCTTGTGATGGTAATATGAAAAAAACTACAGTGAAAATCAAAATATGACCTCCCTTGGAAGCAAGATTTCTGTTAAAGAATTAAAATTAAAATAAAACACGTTAGAGTAAAACCAATACATAATTCGCTATACGACCAGAATCTAAAAAAGTCTAAAATTTAAGTACGAGCCACGATGAAGCAATTGCATTATGCAAATATCCTTGCATCAGGCAGATCTTTTATAATCGTGTAAAAGTTTCCGAAGATTTTCACTAACCGTGAAAAGCGGTCAAACGCGTAGAAACAGATTTTATAAACCACTCAAAATTTTAAAGAGATAGAAAAAAAAAAAGTAGCTGTAGCAGTGTTTGAAATCAAATACTATTATTAATAGGCGCCATATACACGGGTGCACGGGGGCTTGAGCACCCGTACAAATATTTGGGAAAGGTGACAATTAACCGTCAGATATTAGATCAGATGATGCAGAATATGGATTTAACGTAGATGTTTAATTTTTAATGTTTTGAAAAAATGCAATATATAATTTTAAAGATCATAAACTATCGTTTATTGATTTTCGTACATGAAACATACGGATATTTTTTTTCTCAGCGGTGAGAGCTATTGGAATTCATGGCACCTAGAGAACCCGTTAGATTTCTAAAATCCTGGCGTCTGTGATTATTATTTTGCGCGAGGCTATGAAAATATTATTTCGTCCGATAGGCACGTATACAAGGATTCGCATACAATAATATCACGACTGCATTTCGGAGCACAAATATAAATATGTTTACGGGCAATACGATGAATGTATTGCCGTAAAAACGTAAATATTATTTTTGTAAAAAAAATATATAATTGTATAGATAGTCAACGTAACCACAATAATAAAAGACGCGTGTCTTGCCCGCGGCACACAGACGCGCACGTACTGCTCGCACACACTCACAACTTCTGTCCGGCGGCGATAAAAACTTAAACTGCGAACAGATACTTTGACGACGCGCAGAAAACCCTCTCATCGTGTTTTTATCTCTTAAATTTTCTAATGAATGTTTTTTTTATTTTTATTTTTTTTCACGCGTTATTACTATAATATCTCTTATTCAGGCCGTCACCGTTCTCGTTTATACCTTCGAGCACCAGAATCCATCACGACATTAGATTGCCCATCTACTTTACCTCATCCACTTTACCTATATATATATATATATGTATATGTATAAATATATAATATCTAAACATAATAAACGTTCGGTCGGTTGAATATTATAAAAAATACCGAAGAACATCCAAAATCTGAACCATCGTTTATATAGGTACGCCTCGGTTTGTTGGTAATAAAATCTTAAACCCAGCAGGCACGTTGAAAAACATCGCTCCACTTCTGAAATTCACCGAATCAAAATTTAAAATCCGGTCTGTGAAACCATAGATCGACCAATCGCTTCGAATTGTAAAGACATTTAAATAATATTCATCATCATGCATTATTTTTATCAATTAAATAAATTAATACGTGTTCGATTCATCTTTGTAAACAAGTTTAGTAAGAGAAAAAAATGATTTTATTTAATAAACCTAATGATTGAGCACAGCGAAAATATTTTCCTTGCTTAAGATGAAGCCACACCCACATATGCTGTCTCAATTTTTCTAATTATACCGAGCAACATCGCAAAATTGTGACGTTTATATTGAAAAAAGAGCTAAAACACAAATTACGAAAGAGCTAATACTGCTGATAGACATACCAATATTGTAGGTGGGAAATTAGAAAAGTAACATACATAACGTCATTTAATTTAATTTTGTACGCAACGATAAATTATAATGAATTACAATTTTGAGCGCAGTTTGGTTAAACTTGTTTTGAAGTGCCATAGTTTTTATGATTTTCATCAAAATTTAGACTTAATAAAAATCATGTTAAAAAAAACTAAATATAGTTATGACGCTAAACTTTTCATTTTATCACCAAGTAAAACTTATAATGAACCTCGTGTATAATTTTCAATCATTTTTGCTTGGATATGATAGAATATTGATTCTATCATATAAAACCAATTAAAAACTAAAAACGCGGAATGTTAAATATCTATACCTGTAAATAACTAAAAAATCATCAGATTTTACTACGTCTAAAAAATGCCAATATAAGTATTCAATAAATTACAACAAAAATACCCCTTCAAAAATAACAGTTGTCGCTATTTTCGTAAAGTTTCCCATTTTTCCTGGTTTTCTCTAGATATTAAGAAAACAACAAGGAAAATAAACGATGACCATTTAATGCACCAACTAGATTCAAAATGAGAAAATGAAAAGGACTTTTTTGTAAAAAGTCCTCTTTTCGTTTTTTTTATTGGAGTAAGATTATTAAGATTGCTGATAGAAATTTTTTTAGAAATAGAAAAAAAAAACTCACATCATAGTAAAACCAATTCATTCCATGCTACGCTCAGAATCTAAAATGGAAAAAGGAGAGTATTTTTGTACGTAGTTTCTTTCCATCAAGTTGTGATTCAAAAAAATTTAAGCCATGTTAGTTTTTGTTTTAAATAACTTACTTTTTTGTATACTACGATTTTTTTTAAAAAAAAAAAAACATCCCGTAATAAAATATTCTCTCTAAATTGTATTATGTATGTTCAAACTCTAATTTCAACTTAAATGCCACAATTTACGCTCTTAGAAATGTAATTTTGCTATGGTGCCCGTTAGTGTTAGACCGACAAAGCAGATGCGGGTACGGCGTTCTCTTAAATAGTTTAAGATTGAGTCGAACAGCTTTTACAAACATTTGAAAACTGAAACGATGCCATTGGAATACGTACGTAATATACAAAATGACTATTCTGGGGCGTTATGGAAATTTAAATCGTGTAACAATATATAAGAGTAGTGAATATATTCAAATATCCGACAACACGAATACAAATTAACAAAATATCGTCGTTGTCTACAGCAATAAAAATAAATGATATGATTTAAAGATTCCTGTAAGTTATAGTAGTAATTAATAATTTTTCGTAATAATTGACGAAATAAACTCAACAATTAAATCAAATCGACGAGAATACGAGCAACCCGGTCTACAAAATGATGTCGTTTTCTTGACATATATACTATTGTTCGCATAATGCAACACGATTTTATACAATAAATGTCAGAATAATTTGAACAAAAATTAATGTCAAAACATTCGGTGAAAAAAAAATGTAAACATATTTTAATATTATATGTTAACATAACGTTTTGTTTATTATGATGATTTCATTTGTGGAATTAACATTTTTGCCGCGGTGAGTAAAAACTTATCAAAATCGATTCGCATGTATTTAAAAATATCGTATAGCGTGTTTTTCAGGACACATATTATATACATATTGAGCAATTTTATTTAAAAAAAAAATATATATATGTATACATTAGTTTTTAAAGTATATAACGTTTAGTGAAAAATAAAAGCTTTTATGCGTAGTGAACGATTTTAAATTTAATTTGTATAAGCGAGACTCTTAAACAATATTGATCGCGGTAAATGCTGCAGTACACGTCAATTAAATGGCCTGCTATAGCTGTATATAAAAACGAGTAAAGAGTAAAGAAATGTAGGTATGCGCGAAGGTGTTCTGAACAGCATGGACAGGGAGAAAACCGCAAATTAAATATTTTGTATTGACAAAAAAAAAAAAAAGTAATAATATCATTCGAAAAAAATAGTGTTTAAGATTCGAATTTTAAATGGTGTTTGTAAAATTCCGTCATAAACTGTGCACACACTATACGAGTATAGATAGCTTCGGCGATGCATGTTCTACGGCTCTACGCAAACTTCAAAGTTCTAAATAAGAAACAATTTTTGAAATTCGAAAATTTAGCGATTCTTATATAACTTGAATTTATAAAATGTATAATCGCGCACGAATCGGAAATATAAATGTTCCTTGAATTAGAAATTAATTAAACTATAGGTAATTCATAGTGTATTTTTTTCCTTTTTATGCCAAAAACAAAATCTTCAATTGTATAAAGGCTGACATTGCTGATGAGTGATATGTCACTGTTTTAGGAGGCATGTTGAAACAGAAGATATATAGAGTAATTAAATTTATATCCGTACGCAACAATAAACCATTGCTAACGTAAAACGATGCTGAGCAGAGTATTATTTTTAGTGGTATTTTTTCGCTTGTAATCAAGGTAGAACAGAAATCAACAAAAATTGCCAGTTTTTCCCATTTAAAAGCAAATGTCAAGGGTAATTAAAAATGGCATCTTCAATGCACCGAATAGAAAAAAATTAAGAGCTTTTATAAAGTTTTCGATTGGTACAATACTCCTGGTAGAAAATTAGTTAACAGACACAAAAAAAAAAAAAATACATATCATAGTGAAACTCGATTTCTAGCATTTTACCCAAAATGTGTCTTATTGCTATATTAAAGAAGTAATTTTTTGGTTTTCTTTATAGTTTTCGTATAAGTTGGGAAAAAATAGATAAAAACATATAGACAAAACAGACACATTTCCAAAAGTAAAAGTTTAATGTTTTGCGACTCTGTTTTCTATTGGGAACCTTTCTACCTTGTTTCAAATTTTAAGGGTAACACTTTCTAAAAAAAAAATTCTAACTACTTGAAACATTGGGAGATTGTTTTTTAATTTTCTTTTGAAACTTGAAGTTGTGTACAATGTTTAAATACAATAGCATCCCGAAATTATGCTTATTAAATGTTTTCAATAATATAATTTGGTATCATAAAATTAAAATCACTTATAAGATAATTTTACAGACGAAGTTCCTACGGGTGTTGGTTTTTATATATCACTTGGATAACTTTATAATGGGCTATTAAATATTAATAGCTTAATAAGGCTATACTTCAATCTTTGAACTGAACCGAGCCTCAGTCATAATACTTGTAATCTCGAACGAAGTAAGATAATATTTAATACACATCACAGGGACGGCAATCGGGAAATTCCCGATGGGGCGCGTACTGACGAGTTAAAATGGGTCGATGGAGCAAGAATTATTTAATATAAAATATATATAGGGATAGGGACGGGCCTGAAAACTGGAAGTCACGGAGAAACAGGTTTTTATATTTTTTTTTCGTTCAATACAGATACGGACAAAGCCGGGCGAGACAACTAATAACAATAATACATATTAGAAAATGAATAAAACTGTAGATAATCATAAAATCAACCTGTGTAAACTCTAAACAGTTAAATGTATAAAAAATAATAATCACATGGGTTATTTCAGTTGTCGTTTTTTATTAAGGTACAATTTATTATTTATATTATTCCACCATATATGTCAACAAAAATCGACCACCAATTAATGGACTAAACAAATTGTCCCTCCGGAAACAAGTTACTCTTATCCCTCTAAAATACGGGTTTGCTAGTGGGCCGATGTATACTATGCATTTTCCGCTTAGTTCAGAATCTATAGAATTATACCTTATAAATATTAAATATCTATCTATATTTAATCGTGCATACAATTCGAATAAAGTATAATATATACTTAGCCTAGAAAACCGAAAGGAAAATAATTATATAGATTATGATGATAAGCGATAACTATACACACGCTATACCAACAATAACAACGTGTTCATTAATATTAAACTTAACAATAATATTATATTATTTTTAATAAACGTTAATTCGTAAATTGAGTTCATGCGAGTTTTTGTTGATAAATTATGCAATTAATTTGTTTCACACAACAGGTGAAACACATTTAGTTTTCTGTAATTCAGAGATGGTGTTCTTCAAACATACGTATTATAATAACTACCTAATCACATTAATGTTTTTAAACTATAATAAGAATAATATTGTACATCATTAATTTTGTTTCATTAAATACTTTTAATGGAATGGATTAATTCAAATAATTATAAAATAAAACAAAATTCTGGAAAGTATATTACGTAGGTCGTAGGTACATGTTTTAGTTTCATTTCGGCTATAGCATGAATTACACTCGATTAGATCTCACGCTTACCCAGGGGCGTCCATTTCACATTTTTTCATGGGATGCAAAACCTATACCAAAAATTAAAATCAACTTGAAATCGGCTCGAGTAGCTTATTAAGCGAGAAATCAATAATTTTCATACTCAACTCTATCTTCAATGATCGCTTATTCAAATTTATAATATAATTCAAAAACGTTCGTTAAGGTAATTCAAATTAATTTCAATTTTGATTATTTATTTTATATTCAATTAAAATATACAAGAATTACCAACCTAATAAGTTTATTATCAGAACAAACAATATATTATGGGAAGTATAACAAATATAATAAGTTAAAACAAAATCATATAGTAACAACTCAACAATACTTATAGGTATTTTAAATAATCATAATTTAATTATGAGTAAGTACCTATCTCCTGAAACAATAAAAAAAAACCCAACAGTATTAAAAAATGCTTTTTTATATATTTAATATGTTTTGTAGTGCATTAATGAAAATCGTCTACGCTTTAATTTATCAAAACTTATTATTTGTAACGGTGTTTATGTCTTCTGATACTGTTAACATTTTAAGTGATAACAAAACAGTTTTATGAAATTACAAAATTAGCGTTTTAGAATACAAATAATATGAAATTAACTGCATCTACATATTTTAGATGTGCTAAAAAAAATTCATGGATTGCATTTGCATACCCTTACATCTCGTAAATGGTACCCCTGCGCTTACCTATACTACAAATATAATATTCACATCCTAATGTAGGTATACATAAGAAAAACACATATTTTCTCCCCGGGTTTATAATCGAAACGTTTTCTAAATAAAAATACTGTATACCTTTTAATATTTTCCATACGACTGGTATATGAATGTGTTTCGAATTGCATACCTGCACGATAATAATAATTATTGTAAAACGAATGTTTCTTGAGTGCTTAATAAATTATGTTACGCGTTGCATGTGCCAATAATAAACGTAAAACCATTATTTTAATGTTTAATCATAAATTCGTTAACGGTAGACCGGCCCTCGGGAATGGATACAGCGAAGTAGGTATACTCGTGTACAATAATATAAGAAGTGCCTCTAGTGAAAAATGAATGGGTTTTGAAAACCTATTTGTTTATATATAAAGTGCTCAGCTGACGGTCGGTAAATCAAAAACATGTTTGTTTAGGGTGGTGAGATTAGATATACCCAATCATGGGCGTAACGTATAGTATAACAATATTGGACAGGTAAAATACGGGTACGTGGAATGCGACTATTGGTATATATTTGTTCTACTCGCGGAGTATTTATAACGAACAAATAATATACGCTAACTAACAAATATCAAACATTGTACATAAAATATACCTATACACCTGTACAAATATTACTATTTGATACGAGCGTGTATTTTTAGAAAATTTGGAGACGATAGTAACCGAAATATCTTCGATATTGAAGGTATTTAGGCATGTAAATAATAATAAATAAAAAAAATTAAAAATACAAATGTGACACCGCTGACAGGTAGGCTATTGTTGTATAATTGTATAGTGGTAGGCGGAAAGTCAGGAGATTAGGTTAGGATAAGCTGATTTAGTTTAAATAAAATATTGTTTACAAAAAAATATTCGGTTCCGAGTGGAATAATCACGTTAAACTAAATGATTTTGAAAAATAAATTACAAAATATAAAAATACAATTCATGATAAAAATTATGAAATTACTATAAATTATTGCAAACAAAATACGATACTGAGCGTGATTTTACTTTATTTTTCACTTTGTTGCCAAAGTAACTCAGATATCAATCCAAAAAACTAGAAGTACTAGAAGTAGGGGGTGAATTGTCAAAAATATATATAAATGTTTCAAAATAAGCACCGCCCGAAAAATCCGGATCCGTTGTACTTGGAACGTTATACTTGGAAATTACAAACTTGAAAATTTCAAACAACTATAAATACAATGCTCAATATAAGAGGGGAAATTTTTTTGGAAATTATACCATTACGTCTAGTCTATAAAGACATGCTAAAATCGAACAAAAGGAACCGTATACCTAAGTAAATTATGTACACGTGGGTATACGTAAATACAAACACCGTGATAATATTACGAGGTACTTAAGTTCGGAACGAATTTATAAAGAAGTGATGTTTGCGAAGACCCACTGATTGAAGAACATCGAATACATTTTATTCAACTATACATATTTTACTGAAACAACACGGATCTCATAACGTGATAAATTTTGAATATTATCGATATTATTAAAATACAAGTATTAACGAAAATATATTATTCAAAAATTGTTTTCGCTCGATTTATGGTTACACTGTTAATCACAAAAACGATGACACTACTTATATCAAACCCTTGTTATCAATATAACGTATTTCAGCAATATTATGTGTGCAAGGTTTATATATAATCATTTATTTAAATCGTGTTATTGTAATAATCATTATCTGTATAACCTTTGATATAAATATATAATACAACACGGTTATAACAGTATGGTATTTGCGAAGGCCCTTTGTCGAAGGGTTCTAAAATTGCATGAAACTTATATTTTTTGAAATATTTTAATGTTGATGGAAGTACGAAAAATACATTTAATATATTTTTTAATTTAAAACCCTAATAGTAACAACGTCAGACATCTATTAAATGCGCTGAACGGTCCTGCTCGTAAACTTTTGAAAAATTCAGATTCCACAATGTTAGTCAATATTATGACTTAATAAAACATAATAAACATAATATAAACCCAAACCAATAAACATATAATTATAGAGGGAAAAAATATATTTTTCAATAGTTCATACCCATGACCACATATATATATATATATTATGTATATATATATCTGTTATCTCAACCAATAACAGATGTCAGAATAAAATTGAGAATATGGAATCGTGTTGTTTTCTAAAATGTTTTTTTGATCATCCCGTAAAACTAAGAAAACTGAAATACTAATACACACTGCTGTAGTATAAGTGACGTTACGTTACTTTGGCCGGGACATTCCCGCGGAAATAAGTTGTTCGCAATTAAAAACGCATTATACGTATTTACGCGGGATCCGAATTCACGCCGCGTATAAATGTCTATAATACATTATTATAATATTATTATTTGTGAAAAGGGTCCAAAGTTTTCGTATAATAATATTAAACAAGTAATGGTGTACGGCGATGAGAATATTTCGAAACGAGACGGCAAGGATGTTGTATAAATGACGCATGCACAACGATTACCCGTAATCCCCATTACTCGATGCATCGCATTTCGTTAACATCATCATCGACATTGTCGTTGCACAAAAAAAATGGAAATCTTCGGTACCTAAACGTATTACTATGTAATAGTGGTTTTTATTTTCTACCCCGAGTGGACGTTTCGACAGCATTTTTAAGCAATGATCCGTAACATAATCATAATATGGAGAGAGAAAAGAGACTTTTCATAGAATATCCTAGGATATTTCGATATACTACGATATCGGTTATAAGTGGACATTTTACTATCGAACACAAATCTAATCGTATGAAAAATTAAATATTTTCTTCCTGTTCGGTCTCATGAATAAATTTATCATTTGTTCTCAAATAATCAAATGTAGTTCAAAACTCGAACAAAAATTAGGCATCGAACGTGTTTTATGTACACAATATGTAAAGCGCTAAATGAAAAAAAAGGCTTATATTCAAATTTTTAAATTTTCAAGAAAAATAAAAACTCTTTTAAAAACACTTAGAGCTTTATAATATTTCAATTATTAATAAAATTAATGTAGAGACGTATAGATGATAACTAATACTATAACAATAGTTATAACGTAACATTTTTTTTTTTTTTTTTGCAAAGATATTAAATATTAATATTTTTTCTTGAAAAAATTGAAAATATGCCCTTGCTGCATTTAGCTATTCATGCAATATAGTTGAAACCGTTGAGAGAACGAAAAATGAAATCAGTAAAATATATCAGCGTACTTATACATCGTTACCGATGTAACCATCATGCTCTGTTTTATAATGACTGAAAACACATAATGAGTATACCTACTTTTTTTTCTCCTTCAATCACAGATTGGTTCAGTGAGTAATATACCTATGTAGTTTATGTAATACAAATATTATTTCGACAGTATAAACGAACGGTAAAACAGTTTATACGGCCGAATAAATAATTTGTCTATTTTTATTTTCTCTATAATTTCAAAAAATACGCGCCTCTATGCGTCTTAGTTATTGATTGCGTCCAATCGTTCACAGGTTAATTAACGCGATTCATCGGTTTAATTAATAGATATCCGGCATCTATTTTAGATTTAGATTATTAAACACCAAAAAACCTACACATAATATAATTACATTCGAGTTTTAGCTACATGCCTTGTATACAGAATATATACAGTACACGGTACAACTTCTATAAATATAATATTATGCTCTCACATTTAATGAGAAAATATTTTTTTACCGTTATGCAATAAAATATTCGTATTTTTTTTTTTTATAAATACGTTAGTGATCGATTTTACACGAATAATAAGCTTTCAGGTCAGTGGATATGCCTAAATTAAATTAATTAAAAAAAAAAAAAAAACGAATGAAATCAAACGTAGGTATACATTCCATAAAAAAATGTTTAAAATAAGTAAGAAAAACCCACTCTGTAAGCATGCAAAGTCCCAGGTTTCTAAACGTACCAATTGTAAACAATAAACTATAATTCCATGTACAATTTTAAAAGAATTTTGTAATCTGGTATAGAGTGTGTAGAAACCTAAATAAATTGAATACTTTCATTTGTAAATGGTTGACGGGGCATTTTTTAAATTCTTGAAGCACTTAATTATATTTTGGTACCTTGTTTTTTAATGTTAGGTAGTACGCATTTATAATTAATATTTATAATGATATTCAAATTGATAATGATAATAACATATACTATAATAATACTATTTTATAATTATAATAACGTTGCGAAAAAATGAATTATATAATATTATATTTTCTTGTCAACTATATCAACAACTGTGACTATGTACTATAATAGAATATACAGCCATACGGACGGATACTACCGGAATATAAAGTGTTCTAAACTAATGTTTAGGAACATAAAAACGACAGAGTAAAGAAAAAAAAATGTTGATTTTTATTGTATACCTATACTGGTATAAAATGCCAGTCAAACACACGATGTCTGCGTTAGTTTTCAGATGTCTTAAATAGTAAATAAGTATCTTCATAAGTGTTTTGTCATAAGTTTACCAAAAATTGTCAATTTTTATTTCGGCGTTGTCGTATGTAAACGGACGAACCAAGAGGCGGTTTTTAATAATATTATTAAAATATTATTCAACGCGATTAAACGCAATTACGCGTGCGGGAAAACTTTTTTCGGCCCTAAAGTACTCATTAAAACTTCTATATTTTAATAGCCTATTTTCTGCGTAAACTATTGGACGTGGCCTCCGCCGTTTTCACCGCAGCGATGAAAACGTCGGCGGAAATGTTATTACGACGGCCGCGGGAAACTGAAAATACACGGCGGCCTCTTGAAAACAATCCGACTGACGTGTCTGTGCGTTCAAGCACGTAGCCAAAGGGAAAGCCCACGAGGTCCGGACCTACAGCTCTTTCTCTAAAATTTTTCTGACGATATACATTTATTTTTAACGTTAACAAGGCATACTATTTATTAGTGATGGGCAACGATATAATTTTGAGCATCGATACCATATCGAAAATATCAAAAATATTTCACAATTTACACCGCGAATCAAATTATTCAATGGAAATAATAGGTACCTACCTCGTTCAAATGTCAAATGTATTTTATCAGTGAGAAAAATATAATATTGAATACAACAATATAGGCAAACCGAAAAACAAAAGTATTGAACTTTAAGAAACTACGTAATACCTAACTTTACAGATAACATTATAACTTATATAATAATATTATAACTTTAACGGTGGACAAATATTATATAATATTTATCATAGCTACAAATAATTCCCGATATAGGATATAATATCGACATCAAAATTTTGTCACGATATTGATATCGTATAAAATTATCGATATTGTTGCCCATCATTACTATTTATACTATTTCGATATTTTGTAATTTTTGAAAATGGACCCCCCTCCCCCATTACAATGGAATCCCGGATACGTGCATGTATGTATCCGCTATAGCACATTAAATAGTCTTCGAGTTGAACGCGTAATAAAATAAACGCATTCGAATTAACTACAATGTCATTAAATTATTTCAACCCGAACGTATAACAATACACTAAATTATCTACTCATCAGAGGCGTAATTAGGAACTTGTTCTGAAGAAGAATAATTTTTAAATCACATCATTTCGCCGACACCGATAGTCAGGGGATAAATACACAAGGATTATGAAAAAAAAACTCCAAATTTGTATTTTTAAACTCCCAATATGTTCACTCTTTAAATTCAATTAGTCGTATATACCTATTGGAATCTTAATTTTTTTTTTATCGGGTATGGGAAAATCTTTAAATTTGTTTTGAACAAAACAACGAATGGGTATTTTAATGTATTTTTTTTTTTTTTTTTTTGAAATTTAATTACATTAAATTAGAAATTATAATAATTCACGTGAAATAAATTTTACTTTTAAAATTTGAACCTAAATGTAACTTGGGACGTTAACAAAAAAGAAACGGTTTGGGCGGATTTCTATTAAATTGAATTTTTATTTTAAAAGACACTTTTATAGACCCTGGAACTTCAATACAATTTTAATATTACACCAACTTGGCTACTTATTTATAAAACAAAAAGACTCTAGGGAAGAAAATCTTTCCCCCCCCCCATAATAACACCACTAATACTTATACAGTTTTCCGCGTACCCCAGTCGTCACATAATAATTATCCATCACAATTAACAGCTCATCGGTTAGCGTAACAACGTCCTCTATAACTTGAAACTAGCCACAGATGCAAACAGAATTCTCTAATTAATGCCACGTTATAGCGTTATTCATTTTGAGTATTTAGGCACTTACTTTATCACATAACTCTATATATTAATCCTCAAATTCGTCCAACATTTTGGCCATTAAATTAAACGAGCTCTAACATATTCAGTCAACCACCCTCTGTCAAATCACAGGTAAAGAAGCGACTGGTTCGTCAGGAATCACTTAATTCGCCTTTTCTCCAAACATTTCACCATCGAAGATGAACTCGACTAAATTCTCATTTAAACTCAAAGCAATAATACGTAATTATCCCTTCGATTATCTTCGAAATATAGCAAACACATTCTTCGCTTCTTCTAGATTTAGATTCCATATGCGTCTGAGGCGTTACAAATAAAGAACACGTTAATACGCCATCGGCAATACTTTCCTGAAACGACTCTTACATGATGACAGACGGAGACTGTCCATTGTCCAGCCAGCTAAAGTAATAATGTAATGACGGCGGCCGAACACAAACGTTTTTATAATATAATAGTGTCAAAAAGTCAATTACTTGACACGGAAACAATTATTTTTTCTCTCAATGCGTCTTCGCTATCTTCTCCGTATAAGTACAACAGTTTCCTCGACCACCCGACCTGCGGTATTATATATACGGCGGAAGAACCACTCGGTGACTTCTCCGTTTAAATTTTCGCTTCAATAGTTTTATATTATATATAACATATAATATATTATGTAATTATAATTATTTAATCAACGTTATGCCATGTAAAGAACCTTGAATATGTCTAAAAAAAACAATGATTTTTGGACACTAAAAAAAGAGGAAAAATACATACAAAAATATAATTTATTTTCGATGTAACTACCTGAATATATACGTGAGTTATGTACTTGGAATAATTCTCCTAGTGAACCAAATATAACCAAATATAGTATAATATATTATACTATGCAAAAAGAAAATACTCTCATACCCGTATATTTTTGTTATACTCTCTTGAACTCGAGAAGTTAAATGGGGAAAGGGTTAAGGGTCCGTCTTAGACAGCGTGCGTCGGGACAACAGAGTAAATGTTGACTTAATCAAATGTACCCGGAAAAAGTAAAAATAGTAGATAGTGTAGACAGAGACAGATGGAGATGAGATGAGTGTAAATAATCGAGGTGGCCGGGGTCCTACACTATAAAGATGACTGTAAAAGTTTAAAAAGAATAAACAGATATAATCAGCTAACCGATTTCGAATCGTGTACCACAAGTGACACATATGATGCACGAAAAATAGGATACAATATTGTTGTAATCGATCTGTCGTACCTGTACGCCAATATAACTGCAGGGGACCCTGCAGTTTTCTAAGCCTTTTTCATTCGATTAAAAACAAAAAAAGCTCCGTCTTGCTAAAATAATAACAATAATATACGATAGACGGATAAGTATACCTATATACTGAAAGAAAAAAAAAAAAAAAACATCAAACGCTGTATTATGCGACCGGTGTATCCGATATTATAATACGTTCGGCGGTCCACGAATAATATCCACGTTATGGTATAATAACTAATAATAATATACTCGAGTGCAACCGAAATATTTATCATAAATTGAGTGTATAATATAGGTATTATAGATATATAGCACGGCCTACGTAGGTAATGTAGCGAGTTTTAATGCGATTTGTCGTTTTTAAAAACGCGCGTCGTTAGCGTTTTCGTGTGGCAACATATTATAATGCCGTGCCATTTTTCCGGACGACACACGGGTTAGTTATCCGCCGCGGTACATTACTACTTACGTTATTATAACGTATGCCCGTATGTATACATATATGAATGTATGTATTTAAATTATAAATAATATAATACTACACGCCATAAATATAAAAAGCTTTAAAAGTAAATGTTTGAATTATTTTTACCGCCACCGCCGCCCCCGCCGCCGTCGGGTCGGTTTGTTCAGTAAATTAATGTTTCGAACAGATTTCCCTCGGATATAATGTAATGATATACATATAAATTGCAGGTATAACATTGTAAATCTACAGCAGTGCTTGTGAATACACAACAGCGCCGTCAAATTATTAAAATGTTCGTGATATTTTGAACGTACGCTATAAACACCTACCCCTAACGAGTTACGAATCCAAAAACTGCTGAACGTCGATAGCTGATGTTTACTCGGTTTGAAAATGTAAAAATCCAATAGTCGTGTACCAGTCACTTGAACGCGAAATAAGGGTTTTTCGGGAGTAAAGGACAGATCGGGGTACACAGAAATATACGGTCCGAGACGATTTTCGAAATATTAACCGATGCGTTGAGCGCACGTGTGAGAATTACGACGTTTTCTAATCTATGATTTCATCGATTTCTGCGTATATCTCGAGGGGAGGAGGTACATTTTTGAAATAGAATTTCACACTGTTACATAAAAATATATAATTGATTTAACGAAAATATGTTACGTCCGCGGCAGTAATAAAATAATAACGGTGATAACTGATGAGCATTATTGTTATATTTTATATGGCGTAATATTTAAATTCGATTGGCACTCGCAGTCATACGTATGAAATGCACGCCGTCGCACCACTGTCCGAGTTGTAAATTAGTTCTCCGATACTTCGCACGATAGGTGGTCCGCTGTTGTTAGATAAGAAATTGGTAAGGTAGAATTTAGCGGGAAATTCAATGTATCTCTGCAGTGCACAACGATTAATCATTGCCAACAGAAATCGATTCTGAGCGGAGTTTGGTTACACATGTTTTGAAAGACAGTAATATTTATGATTTTTGTTAAAATACGATATTAAAATTCTTTTGAAAATAAATTCTACATTAGACTCAACTTTTTTTTTTTATCAAAAAGTACGGCCTTAAGATGAACCTCCTGTTAAATTTTCAAGCATTTCTATTTAGTCAAACTATTTTATCTACAAAGTATCTACTGTTTAAAATTTAGGTAAAAACTCCCAAAATTAAATTGTCTATATATATATATAGCTCAAAAAATCACGGTCAATAACCACGAATATAAAAAGATTAATTAAGCAATTTTTAATTATTAGATATTTCTTAAATTATACATATTTAAAAAAATTGTATCCCTCATTAAAATTACAATAGTTGCCGCTCACTGTGTTCAGATTTTCGGTTAAACTGATCAGAAACAGTCATGTTCATAAAAATAATTTATAAAATAATACACAAAAGGAAGAAAAACCTGACGATTATTAATTTACGAACATTATGAATCTAATCTAATTTAATTTAAGTGTAACCCACCTAAAGCCCCACCATACACTATCAGTCTTGAATGTCGTAATTGTCATTCAAGACTGACCGTAGTATATATATTTATATATATATGACTAATAATTTCTAAAATAGACTGACTAACAAATTTTATGGCTGATGCAGTTCAAACCAGTGGCGCAACTTGTGGGTAAGTTAGCAAAGTGAAATTTAAGGGCTCTGATAAGGCTATACAAAAAAAAAAGCCAAACATCACCGACTTTTTTCAAAAAACCTATAAAACTTATGTACGTCTGAATATATATATATATGTAAAATTATTTATTTTTCCGATATCTTTTACCTGTTTTTCGAGTCGCCGCTTATAGTGATTTCCGGTTATAGTGAACAAAACACTCTCGGACATATGTGATCACTATAAACGGCGACCACTGTATTGTTACAAAGTCTGTCTGTTTTGAAACACGCCGTATGAACGTCGTATTATTTTAGTTTTATTTTTAAATTGAATTTATTTATCTGATATAGCCATATTATGTTCGTTAGCTAGCTATATTGAATGTTGAAAGTATAATAGCTATGTCAATAAAAGCCAGATAAATCATATACAAATAAATAAACAAAAAATAATAAAATTAAATAGTAATAATAAAATTCTAAATAATAGTATATAATTAATTCTTTCACTATATTATAAAGTTATTAGTAACGATAAAATAAAATCTGAAAAAGAGATGATTGAATGTTGAATGCGGTCGAGAATGATATAAGGAAAGCCGGTGTATGTGAGGTGGGAGATCGGGACGAGTGGAAATTTAAAACGAGAGTGGCCTATCTCAAACAGTTGCGATGAAGGTGAAGGAGAAGATGAAGTAATAATAAATTAAACGATGAATGTATGTAGCACAAACAAATTATTAACTGTTCAAAATCGTTTAATTAACTTGTTTATATTCGTGGTTCAAATCGCCCTACATGATCAAATTTCCCGGACAATGTGCACATTTCCCGAGATTCCACAGTGCCCATGAGATATAATATTAAGTTTTGGTTGGAGGACAGTAATAGAGTATCATTTGTGCGGCGTATTAATTATGCACCACTATTATACTCTCCTCCAATCTAAACTAAAAAGTGGAATATCTCGTAAACGGCTTGACAGAAATCAAAAATTGCAACACTCGAATTTGTTTTAGCTAATACTCCATCTATTTATGGAAATTTTAATATAGGTTGCCATTTAAAAATCAATAGTAGATAGTTGTTTTACCCCCAAAAGTAAGGGTGACGAAAAATAACATAAATATAAAATTGTAAAGCAACTCGTTTATTAAATGTTCTAGAAAACAAATTCCGGAAAAATTTATTACTTCCTGAGATAATGAGTGTACCACTTAAATCACTTAAATGAATCACCGGTAATTTCCTAACCCTGATAAATTCACAAAAATGTTATAATAAAAGGCTTATAGCGTTTAGTCAATATAACGTCATACAAATACGACGTAACTACAAATATATATATATATATATATTTTATAGACATGGATGGAGAGGGTGAACACATGAATAATGTTATTTTTATGTTGTGTGTATAATTTATGTAGGTATTTTTTTATTTTTTTTTTTTATTTTGGAGGGGTGCTTTTATTATTATAATAATGATATTGTTAAAAAATAACAAATTATTTAATTTATATAATACTTCTATGATATGATACATACTCATAGGTAACTAACGTAACTAACGTGACCATATAATAATTGAATTCCTTTAAAGCGGGACGCCTGCGTACAATTTTATTAATGTAAGAAAAACTCGAAAGTATTTTATTATTTTTCACGTAGAATGACAAGAGTAAACTTTTTGAACCTAAAATCAGTA
Organism: Cinara cedri; assembly: GCA_902439185.1. Lineage (NCBI taxonomy): Eukaryota > Metazoa > Arthropoda > Insecta > Hemiptera > Aphididae > Cinara > Cinara cedri. The sequence goes on along the minus strand of CABPRJ010000982.1, from coordinate 331,950 downwards.
AAACACAGTATAACATACCTAATAAAATAAATTATTCAAAATAAGCGAAATAATGTGTTATGCTTATTAATTAAAAATCAAAAAATTATTGTTTTATAATATGACGTGTTGTATTTTATTTGTATATATTTACATGTTATAACTACAACCCATTATAACTTGTTACTGCTATAAAATACAGTGATTCGTGCCTATTCAGAATGTTATTCCGTCGCACGTGATAAACATACTCCCGAAAAATCCCTTGTAACCCTAATTAAAGGTTAATGGTAAAACTAAAAAAAATTGAAATCGGCACTCTTAATAGCATTTAAATTTGCATACAATATAATAATGTACAGTTATGCGAACATTTAAGACAATACACCCAGAAGCCCACGAAATAATAAGCAGTTGGTTTCGAAACCGACGTAAAATTTGGGTTCAGCGTTAAATTTCGTGGACACTTAAAAAGAACTCATCCCACTACTGTCCTTTAATTGAAGGGCATATTTCAAACAGTTTGGATTCCGTGACACAGAAAATTGTTAAACTCAAATAAGAGATATTAATATTAATGTAGGCTAGTTTTCATTTCAGACTATACTAGCTGTTCGTCATTGACGTCGCCGAATTCTGCAGCAAAAAGTGTACACGCGATTTCAATTGGACCAAAATCGATGCGAGTAATACTACGACGAGGCGTAATAATTTTCAATTCACCGGAAAAAAAAAACAGTTCGATTTTTCAAATTTAATTAGTTTCGACCTAAAAAATATACACGACGACCACGCCCACGCCTTTATATATATATGTATAGGTATGTTATGCAAAATTAATTCGACATATTATATATTATTAAAACGCGTATTTTAATCGGTTTTTTCTTTTTTTTTTTACGGGTCAATCCGTTTGTCGTGCATCGCGTTCATTTTTAACATACAGGATCACGGTAAATATAAAGTAAAAAAAAAAATACGAAAAAAAACGCTATTCATACCGCCCATTTACATACATGTTAAGTATCGACACACGTGCATTGTAGAGTAGAGGTAAATTTTAATCTATTAAAAAAAAAAAATTCCGAAATCTATATATTAAAACTCCGTAAAAAATGTATAAATACACTAAAATAAAAACAGTATTCCCAAATAGCATATCCGTAATGATAATATTACATTAATATCAATTTTTCATCAAAAAAATGATATCGTTAGATAAATATTAATAGTATATCAAATAAATATTTTGTAAAATAATAATGTGAATATATTATTAATATAACAGTATAAACCGAAAACATATAGAATTTGTAATGTAGTTGGCAGTTAAATTAAATTTGTATTATTATTGTATTTAGTCATTACATTATATTATACAGTACCGTAGCCAATTTTTTTTTTTTTTTTGGAGGGGGGGCACTTATCATTTTTATATAAGTTACCAATATTTTGTTAAATGATAAAATACACCGAAATAACCAATAAACAAAAAAGAGGGAAGCAGGTCCCCCCGTCACCTCCTTCACCTTCTCTCTGGCACTGGTGTGCACTATTCAGAGGAGGTTAAAGTTCCTGTTCTCAAAAAGTCCTCAATTTCGAAATTTCATTGTATATTATAATATTTTGAAATTTACTTATATAGTCATAAAATCAACTTCTAAATAATTAGGTAGATAATATAGTGGATAGGGCGTTGGGTTAGATTATGTAGGATCTCGGGTTCAATACCCGACTGTGGAAAGTTACAAGATTTTTTTTTTTTTTGCATTTTTTCTTATTAATAAAATACTATAAGAACAAAATAATTTTTAAAATATTTATTAAACGAAAATACTGTGGCCATCCGTTATTTTATAAATATTTTCTAAATATTATTTAAATAAAAAATATGGAAAAATAAAACATTTTATGAATCATTTCATTATAAAAATAATATTTTATAAATCTTAATAAAATATATTTTTGCTATTTAGGTTACATTTCCAATTAAAAACTTTAGTATACGTTTGTTATTATTATTATTATTACTATTATTAAATTTTGTTAACATTAATATTGCATTAATTGTAAATAAAACGACGGTTGTACAGTCGTTTTATATGAATCGTAAAAAATCAAATCGAGTAAACATAAAGCGTACTTATATTTGTATGAGAGGTACTCTACAAACATACGAGTAATTAAAACGTACAACTATATAAAAATCCGAAATGGATATAGTTAAAAAGTATTTTTTTTTTTTTTTTAAATCGCAGCTCTAGCGATTTATTTTTCTAGATGATTTTATGTAAATTCGATTTTTGTATTTTTTTTTTTTTTCAACCATGACGGAATAATCGTTTATGTGTATTCACATCGCTCTTATACTTCTTTATTCACTTTAAATGGATTGGAACTTTTGATTTTTTAACGCTAACACCTCCTGACAGATTAGAAAAAAAAATTGTTCTCTAAAAATGTCGACACTATTACTACCTCTGAATAATCGGGACGCAATTAATTTACAGAATGATATCAATATTCTAGACTCTAGACTCTAGATTCTAAAGGAATGGTCCGCAAATAACTGCCTTGCTTTAAATATCGAGAAGTGTAAATTCACGCCCTACATCCTAAAAAATAACACAATCCTATTTAATTTTTCTATATCAAGATCAAATCTCGAGTTAGTTCACAATTTTAAAGATCTTGAGGTATATTTGACTCTCCCGTCTCATTGAAATGATTAAAAACAAAGCAATGCGTAATTTATGATTCATTCAAAGAACATGTCGATCATTTAATAACCTAACCGCCCTGAAAACACTTTACTGCTCTCTTGTCCGTTCTAACCTCGAATATTGCCCTCTAATTTGGATTAATAATACAATTAAACAAAATGAAACCATTGAGTCAGTGCAAAATAATTTTTTACGGTTCATTTTTTATGAGTTCAATATCCATAGACCTACTCATGAGCCATACAACAAGAATATTCTTAGCTTTTTAAACCAATCTACTCTAACGGCAGGCGTTCGTTGTTGCTCTCCAAATCTTTATACAACTTAATATTAGATTTTACTGATTGCTCAGAACTCCTCTCCCTATTCCGATTCAGGATTAATTCCATCAATATCAGAAACCCTAAACCCTTTTACCAAATATTCTCAAATAAGAACTATATTATGAATTCCCCTGTCAATCTCCTTATGACTTTGGGTAATAAATGTATATTTGATTATCATTAGCAACCCTTGAACTTAGTCTATTTAAATTTATGTTCTAAACCAATATCATAATTTGTTATATCTTTTTATTATTTTTTTTTTTTTAGTTATAAGTTAACTCATAATTTTACTTTGTACTTATCTATACATTACCTCATTGTAATAGAACTAACTGTCCGTTTATTTAAAAAACAAATAAATAACCTTTTATAGGATATATTATATTGTTTCATATCCATTTTTAGACAAATGTTCCCTTTGAAAATCTGAAAGTGAGGGGAGGAAATATATATGGGCAGATTCGCCGTTCTTGTTTAAGGTAAAATGTCTAATACGTGCCTTTTAGTTAAGTTGTTTTAGTCCCGAGTGGGGACGCTTTAGTTATTGTTACTAGAATATTTTTAATGACATTTTTCAAATTCGAATTTATCTGATTCTAAACATAGATAATTTAATACCCATTGGATTAAACATAATCGGACTACGTTTTACTTTATTTGTATTATTAAACGTGTTTTATTTTTGGAAGATAATACATTTGAGTGCGTCGTAGTATTTTCTTAAATCCTATTAGCATAATATGAACAAATGTGTATGGAAGAAATATATATTTCGGAATTCCTGTCTCTGTAAACGGTTTTCCCGTAAATTTGGTTGGGTCGAGTTTGTTCTTAGGAAACTCACCTCAATTATTGTAGCCCCACCACTCAAAGTTTTCCTAGTTCTAACCACTAAGTTCGTATAAAAAACTATATATCGTATTTTACTGTATTAGAATAAAAAAAAAAAAATTGAAAATCAATTTTGCTCAAAATTTCGATAATCTTTGGACCACGATGAAAAAATAAAAATAGAGACCGTGTACACCTACACGAAACGAGTGAACTTCGCATAATATAATAATGTAGTACACAGTTATATCCGAGGGACTGCGGGAGGGGGAGGTTGTTTTTAAACTTTTCGCGGAACGAAGTAACGGTAAGTACGAAAATTTGCCGACAACCGAACAACGTGCAACGACCGGAAACAATTTTATCGAAGTCGAATGCACGAAAGCCACCCAGCCACACACATACACGTATTGCAGATTTTACTCTACGCCCTTTATCGCGCGGGGTATGTTACAAGTGTAAAAAATCCATAATTATTACACAGACCTATATAGGTTTTATATATGGCCGAACAGCAAAAGCCAAACAACGGAGATGAAGTCCACAACACCGCCACGGGTCCTATATACAAACGTCGCGCTTTAGTAATTCAATAATACCAAAGCGAATATTTATTCGCTCTATTTATTCGGTTATTTGTATTATTTGCATCTTTTGGCATTTTTCTTTTTAAGTTTTACGGCATATATTTATTTGATTTCGTATATTTTTAAGACGTTTACGATTCGACGAATTGAAGATTACTGAACAATCGTTCAAGAATATTAAAAATTTCAGTTGGCTAGCCGATAAAATTAGTAAGTATAGGTATTACTTGTGTTACACATAAAACATTATTTACTAATTTGTTTCACTCTAATAGGTTGTTATAATAAAATCTATTAAAAAAAAAAAATCGGTATTTTTAATGCATACCAGCATGTATTTATATAAAGTTTTTTAGGGCACATGTATCTTCCCTGATAATAACCATTAACTAACGAAGTGACGCGTGGAAAATCGCTTTATTTTTTAGAATGTATATCGAAATAAAATAATACGTTCGATACCGGTACTTGCTGCTCCCCGGGGCGCTGTGTATATACAGTAATAACAGACTAGCATTTTCCGAACCCTCGCAAATGTATAGCGGAAATGTCGACAATTTCTAATGCGGTGAGGAAATGATTATATAATATCACTGCCACTTGTATGTACCTGTTATCATTTCCCAACGGTAACTACGGACGATTACTATAGGACCCTGCTGGATTATACTACTTTAACAAGGGTATAGTAATATGTATTAAATTGCTATTATATAATATGCAGAACAATAGTAAAATTTCATACGAAGTTTCGTTTTGTTTGTGTTTTTTTTTTTTTTATATCATTTAATGATCGTATTTAAAATATTTCCGACATTTTACATAATAAAATGCTATTTGTAGCCACTGCCTTCCGACGTGTCGTTATAGCTTTTCTGTTCAGTCCTAAGACCTATACAAGAGCCACATCGGGAAGCTATGGCTTCGAGTGGATTTATTTCTGTTCTCCCGCAGATGAGTGTAAAAAGTTTCGTTAGCGTTGCCTAAAAACATCCGGAAACGATAAGCATCATGGGTTATAATCGTTGTTTCAATGTGCGTTTTGACACATTATGCTCTGAATGAAAAATGCGCAGCTCTAATTTTAACTTCTAAATTTCAATCTTAATAAATCGTTAGGGACGAATATTATAACGTTATCGGCCGAGTTCGCTCAGCGGAGTTCAAAATTATTCATCAAAATGCAATTAATACTTCGACGCGTTAAAAATGAACAAATATTTTCAAAAAAAAGCCGACACTGCTGCTAACAGATGTGCGTCTGTTGTGAGTGGGAACTCGGGAATATAGAGCGTAATTTAATTGATATCTGTTTTCAACAATATATAACTCGTTGTAAACGGAAAACGATTCTGAGCGAAATTCGCTGCTAACAATCCCCATAAAACTAAATAAAAACTAAAAAAAAAACTCGAGTTACAAATAACGCATACTCACTTGCGGAATATTTTGAAAGTTTTACCGCGTATAGAAACATCACGATGGCTAGTACAGAATTCATTTTAGTACAAATTTCAGGTCTTTACGATTAATGGATTACAATGAAAAAATAATTATAATAAAAAACAATGGAAACCATAATTGCATATAGGTACATTTTCCCGAATTTCCTATGTATTTTCAAAAACTATTAAGAAACCTACACGAGGGTAAATCGAAAAACGGCTGGACTGTAAACGAAATATTTCGAAGAAAAAGAAACTAGACCGTCGGAACGAGATTTCCGGTATGAAAAAAGTCGTTCGCATATACGGCTAATAAAACCGATACACTTTATCGATAAGTTCGGAATCTAGAAAAAAAAAAACGTGTGAAAATACTATTTAAGAAAACTCGCTTATAACGCAAAAAAAAAAAAAAAACAATAAGATTAGTATTTATTATCATTATTAAAGTTGTTGTCGAAATGACGACCGCGATGGCAACCCAACCCAACCGCACGGCGCGTACAAAAAAAAGTTTTACGAATTGATGCGAGGGCAAGCCCGTTCAGAAAAGGGAAGGGGGTCTTTGGGTAAAAATTGACCCAGGCCCACCAAAGACATTTATCATGGGGCCCCATGCATCCACGTAAAAAAAAAATTATTTAATCTTATTTAATCGAAAATTCCCGACCTGTTACAAAAATACAAATTTAAGTTGAAACGACGACTTAATAACTGTATTAACGATAAATAAAAATACCAACATACTGTAATAATATTAACGAACGGAATATTATGAACTACAAAGATTGCTTATTTGTTAGAAAATTGTACTTTTTTTTAAAAAAAATATTTATGATTATAACGATTTTGTATACTAAATGTATCAATACATAATAAATAAGGTTCATGCAATATATTGTGTACTACTTATTAATATTTATAGAAAACCACCTTAGGTAAGTCTACAAACTATAGTCTATCAGCACATTTTCGTTGAAAATATGTGTACCTAGATTTAATATTCTAAAATAAAATTTAGAAAAAAAAGGCACCCCTTGCATGGTTTTACACCGGGCCTCAAAATATCTCTGACTGGCCTGTACGAGGGTATAGAAAATTTCCACACCGGCCGTCGAATGCGTAGCGCGTAAAATATTAACGTTGACGGGTCATGCGCATTACCGTTATTATTAAGAGGAGGGGGTGATTATTTAAAGGGGGTTCGAAAACGGTATTTGAAATTGTCTACGATTTTCCGTCTATTTGTTGTTCGCATTTTTACGGGCGCCGCTGCACTTTTAACCGGAGTAAAATTCGCGCGGACCGTTCGTCTGATTTTTAATATTTTGAAAAAATATTGGCATTTTCTCGATTCCCTGTCTATGAATCTATATACGAAATATTTAATAGATTTTTTTTTTTTGGTTTTCTATTTAGCTGATTTAATTAAAATACACGAGTTTACAATTTTTGTTTTTTTTTTCCAAAAATAAACTTCCTTAAAAAAGTGTCACATAAAAAAATTTAAATCAATATTTATAAACAAAAATTAGACTACCCAGAAATACGTTTGTTTTACTTCAGCTTAAAACATTCAGAATGTATGAAAAAACGAATCTCTAACGAAAAACTATCGAAAACTTTGATCTAGAATGGTGAAACGTTGAGAATTTAACAGAACCATAAAAAGCGAATTTTCGGAAAAAGTATGGGAAAATTCGACAAATTGTTTAAAAAAAAGTACCGCTGAGCGGAAAATGCGCATCTATTGAAGTAAGTTTGTCTCGACAAAATCTAAGCAATTTCAAGAACCGAAAAAGCGTTTTCCGAGAAATGAAAACGGGTGTTGGTAAAACTTCAATTATTACTTCTTCGCTGCGCACAGAAACTATTAACGAACAACTACTGATGGGCGACGATCACTGTTTCAGGAAAGAAGGTTGATAAAGGAGTCTGTATAGAGTGATTGATATGCGCAGGTTTTAAGCAGAATATTATTGGTACGTATTTTGTCCATATCTATATGCATTTAGTATATTTAGATAACGCGGAAATCGATGAAAAGATCCAAAATAAAACTACAGAAAAAAAGAAAAAGATTACCTCCTATCAATGCGCCAACTATAGATCGAAAATTCTACACGAAAACTTCCCGCGTAAAGTTTTCGACAGTACGGATGTAATAGTACTATCAAAGTCCCCGAAACGAATATCGTTCGTGAATCGGCCGTGGCGCGGCCGCCGCGTCGGTGGTTATCGAAATGTTCTTTCGAGATTCCGCATCGCAATATTTTTAAATCTAATCTGCACAATATAAAAGAACGCGCTATTACAATATGACAATGATGACGACATCCGCGACGTAAACGAGATTTACTCGAGTGGCGGCGCGCGTGCCAAAAGCAGCCGCAGTCGCGAGACGTCTTGTTAAGACGATGGTTATTATCATCACTTTTATTCCCCCGTCATTTTATTTTCGGGACAGTGTACGGCAATCCGTACAAACGGGTGAAAGGGTATTAGAATATTTGTCGAAAAAATAAATAAATAAATATAATATTGAAAATATACCCGTCCCCGGATTTACGTCGGTTTTTCGTAATTCTCGTCGGCCCGACATTTTGCTCGATATACCCAACCGGTCGAATAAAAACGCGCGGTTTACGCGATTTATTATGCGCTCGGTGGCTACTGCGGTAAAAACGACCTCGGCGCCGTTTCGACGAGATAAAATCTCGTTTTCTACGCGCCCGACGACGGCCGGTCGAAAATTGAACCCGCGGTTTAAACGTGACGTTTTTTTTTTTTTTTTTTCTATCCGCCGGCACCGCCACCCGTTCATTAATTTATTAACAAACGCGCTCTCATATATAGACACGGCGATACGCGAGCGATTTCATTAATTCGGCACGGGGTTGGAAAAAACCGTTCGGGTTTGACACACGCGGGGTCAGAATAATTATGCAAATCCGATACGCGGGAAGGCGGGCGGCGATTTGTCTCCGTAAATATTACGTGTTCGCGTCGTGACGAAACGGTCGTCGCCAGCCGATTTCCGGGGAGGGGGAGGGGGTAGTGGAGGAGGAGAGCGGGAGGCTTATTCCTCGAGAACAACAACCGGTATAGTTTACAAAAATACGCGATATGATGTAACGGGTACTGAGTACTGACCTCCGCAGGCGGGTTTGAAGTCGACGCAACAGTCGCCCAGTTTGAGACACGCGTGGTCGCAGTAGCACGGCTTGTCCGTGGGATCCTCGACGATCGCGTTGATCGGCGTCTTCTGGACGACGCACGCCGAGTCGCGGCCCGGACAACAGAGTTTCGCTTCCAGGCAACTGCCCGCGTCGACCGCGGCCACAAACGCCGCCAGGAGTACGGCGGCGGTGACGGCGGTGGCGGCGAAAACGGTGGCGCGACGTCGCATCGCTCGGTTTTAATATAATATAGTGGTTTGCCGGAGGGCGGCTATTATACGCGTACGCGGAGATACCGGGACACCCCTACACGACAGTGCGGCGGCGGTGTGTGGCCGGTATAATTAATAAACGACGTTAATTAATCGACTACGGAGCGATCGAAGTTCCTATGCATGTACGTTCGGGGGAGTTGTACTCGGCGGTGGCGTACCTACGTCGTGTGCGCGCGCGGAGAAGACCACGTGTGAGAGTGCGGCGACGTTCGTGCACCGACGTATGTCGTGGCCGACAGGTGGACAGGAACTGGCGCCGCCGTTAGTCCGTTACGCCACCGCCGCAACCGCCGCCACCGCCGACGTTCGGCGGCGAGGGCGGACGGACGGGTCCGACGACGGCGACGGTGGCGAAGATGAAGAGCGCGGAAAAAGGGACTCTTGTGCGTGTCCGCAGTGCTGCCAGTTGCGGCAGACCGCGTCCTCATATAAAATACATAATATTATATTATAAACATAATATATAATAATAATAATAATAATATACAATGCACAACGATAATCCTCTTTTTTTCCTCTTTCCGCCGTCGTGCCTATCCCGCATTAAACTCATGCACGGTGTCACACGCAGTGCGATATTAAAAAGCGTCAAACGACGGAGTATAGTGGGTTTTTTTTCATACATATATATATAACAAAATATCACGGTTTTCACGGTTAAGTGAATATATTATTACTATCAAAAAATAAAATGTTCGCGTGATTTTTTTTTTTTTTTTTTGCGGGTGTGCAAATAAGCCGTTTACGGGTTTCTACTTTTTGCAATACAATCGAGAAAAAATCGGGAAATCTTTTCGGCGTTGCTACCCCGATGTTCTTCTTCTTTTGGCCTGTGCACTCGCCGAGTGTTTTCGCCGTCAACACCACCTCACGACGCCACCAATCCCTGTGTTGAACCGTTTATCACTCGATTAATCCATTCCCAATGTCCTTAAATCCTTTCAACTACATGAATCCGTATTTTTCTAGTACTATCACAGGCTTTTAGCCCTATTTTTCTTCTTCTTCTCCCAGCTATTTGGATTCAGCTATCCTTGTCATCCTAAACTTCCATTTGACCCGGTCTCCTATCTCACATACACGCTGACTGTCCTTGAGTGTCCTCATATCTTTTCAATCGGGTCCAACCACCGCTTTTTCGGTCTTCTTATTTCTCTATTTTCTCCTGCGTTTAATTTCCATTTATATTCTTACTGTTTTTTCTGTTTTTACTGATTTCTGTTTCCTCATAACATACCTAAACCATCTCAGTATATTATCTCACATTTTGTCTACTACGGAAGCTACACCTTAGCTATCTATGGTGCACTTACCCCTTATCCTATTTTCGCTCTTCATTCTATTTATCAACCTACGATTTTTCGTTTGGAACAAGATTTTTGTTCGAAAATTTGTTGAGAAAAAAAATGACTTACATAATTCGCACGATGGGTGAACTACCGTTATAGATGAGAAGTTAGGAAAGTAGAGGGCAAATTTAATTAATTAATTTAATTTAATTTTAATGCGCAACGATTAACCATTTCTAACGAAAAACGATTCTGAGCAAAGTTCGGTTAATTGTGTTTTGTCAACAATATATATGTCATATTATTGTGATAGAATAATTAGACATTCATTATAATATATTACCGTGAAATACTCCATAGAATTAATACGTCCATAAATTGCTCCACTCAGAATCTAAAATTTTCGACGTAGTCTGACGTCTAAAAGTAGAACGATATTTCTACTCTTACTAAATTATTTTACATAATTATTTTATAATTGAGATGACGTCCGATTTTTCATCTAGTATCTACAGGACTATAGTACAGTTTAAGATAATATAATTATCTTAAACCGTGATCTACAGTTCTACATTATTCGAAACAGATATAAGGGGCGAGTATACGTAGATAATCGTTACGTTTCCGGAGCTCGCAATATTGTGCCGCACCTTTTGAGCATGAGATTGCGTATTGTTGTCTAAAGTATTATAAATAACCTTTATTTAAAACTAAAAAAAGTGCTGATACTGCGAACAACGATTCTGAGCGTAGTTTGTTTATATACCTTATATTTGAAGGGCCGTAATATTTACAATTTTCAACAAAATTAAATCTTAATACAATTTAGATATCACAAAAAAAAAAAATGTAAAACATTACAGTGTAATGATTACACTCTTACTTTTTTTTTATTGTACCCCTACAAAATGAGACTTATAATGGATGTTAGCCTCCTGTTAAATTTCTATTTGGTCAAACAACTATATTATATCCGAATAGTACCAAAAAATATAATGACAAAACTAAATCTGAAAAAAAATTAATATGTTTATAGTTAAATACACAAATGTTAAAAAAAAAAATGAAACCTGCCTCTGGATTCACAAAGCGGATATTATAATATATAGGCAGCAATAATAATATACTCTTGGAAAATACACACGTATCATATTTTACGTCTCAATTTGTTTTTTCACTTAGCAACAGTTTTTTTCAGCTCTTATATTTTTTTTTTCACGAAAATTCTATCACTCTTAAGTTTAGTCCTAAATATGGTTTTTTTTTGCTGCCATTTTTTTGAGAGTTAAAATTTAATTATAATTTGTTAAATTATATAAATCGATTTATATCATTTTTGCATCTACTAATAATTATTAAATATTAAATTGTATTAATATTATTTCAATATTATATTTTGTTCTTATACTCGTTTAATATAATATCGTCGTATTTGTTTTACACTACAAAAATCATTCTGTAATCGTTGTTAATATTAATATGGCCATTTTATTTTACATCACGAACAGTTTATTGGAAAAACTCCTAGAAAAATCAAAAAATAACTTTCCTAAAGTACCACCCCAATCAGATTTTCGTTCACAAAAATTGCAATCACTGTAAATCGGAACACAATTACTGATAGAAAAGTTGTTCACTGATAAAATAAAATAATAATAAACATCATTGTAAAACCAATACATTCCTCGATCCACTCAGAATCTAAAAGATTCAACAATATTATAAAAGTATCCGCACGTGTCGTTATGACAAGTATTTGAAACGGTTTTCGATGATCGACAAAATAATAATATATGATAATAATCATATATAAAATAACGAGTACTTTCCCTCCCCCCCTCTCTCCGTATATCGTCGTCGACGGTTTTATTTTTATCGTTATAAATGTTGTGTGCTTCAACTTTACGACGCGAGACGACGACGATGACGGGTCAAGTGGCGTGCTCCGAAAAATATACCAATTTATATATAATACCGAGCTTCGAATAACCGTAGTCGAGCATTTTTTTTCCCATATAAAATATACAGGTATAAAAATATTTCGCTTCTCAGCGATTGTCCGGCAATACAAATATTATACATAAATAGAAAGATATTTTTTTTCCTTCTCGTATATACGTCCAAAATAACGCGAGTTTTGTCAGATAGGTATTTTTTTATTCTCATTTTCTCAGTCTCTCCCTCACTCTTTCTTTCTCTTTGCTTCGTCCGAAACTGTAATAGATATGTAGAAGACACGTTTTTTATATTTTATGTTTATACGCGCGACAGATAGTATATATATATATAAGTATTGTATACGCATAATATTATATGTATGTGTATATATATAATATAGATATACAGAACACACGAAACATCATCCGGCGGAAATAAATACATTTTGCGATCAACCAAAAAAAAAAATAAAAAAGTAATGACTCTCGGCGTACACATTATACTCTTGCCTAAAATTGAAAAAAAAAAAAACCTTAACCGCGGTAAAAATAATACGGTATACGGGGTTTTTCTTTTTATCATTATTACTATTGACCGGGTTTTCAATGCAAAATTGTAAATCTAAACGCCGCCGCCGGGGCAAGGGAAGCACATCCACGTCCACGTGACCACGATTACGGTCAACAAAATCGTTTATGTTATATTCCTGTAGATTTTCTACCAGATATTTTGCTTCGGTTTTCAAGTGCAGTTTAGTGTTTTATCTAGATTAATTTATCTAGATAGGTATATCATATCATATATGATAGGTTTATCATATCTAAGTATGTATATTTTATCTTATCTAAATAGGTATATTTTAATATTTTATCTTATCTAGACAAATGAAAAATAAGTTATCTGAACCGTTATCTACCTATGATAAATAACTGAATCGTCTAGTATCTATATTCTAGATAAAAATTAAAACTGTAATTTAAACATTTATTAGAAATAATTTGGTAAAGTATTTAATTTAAACTTATATTGTTTAATAAATTAATTATTAAGTTACATCAATCACACAGCCCATTTTTACGAAATCTAGATGTTTACCAAAGTTGGTAAAATTGTACTAATTTTAGCATTTTATCGTATGATGGATAATGAACAAAATTATTTATTTTTTTATCATTATCTAGATAATTAAATTTGTATGTATATTTTATCCTTATCTAGATATTTATTCTAAAAATAATCTATTATCTGTATTTATATCTTTTAAAGTTTTTACTTCTTTTTCATCTTCTTTTCTTTTGCCTTTATTCCAACTATTTAGAGTCAGCCACCCTAGTCCTAAACTTTCATTTGATCCGATCTCCAATCTCACGTACACCACCTGCCCTCGTAAAATTCTCAATCGCATCCAACCAACTATTTTTCGGTCTTCCTACCCTCTTTTTCATGACACGTTTATTTTCGTTATAATTCTTACTGCTTCAGAATTCAGATTCTTCTCTCTACACGACACGCCCAACTCACATTTATTTTCTCCCTTGTCTAGTATCAAAGTCACGCCTAAACTACCTCTTATACACTCGTTCTTTATCCTTTTAATCTCATAATTTTATTCATTCACCTTAAAATTCTCATTTCTGCTACACCCATTATCTGTTCTATTTTTCTGTATTTTGCCCAACACTCTGAACCATACTTAGTCGATCTCACCAAACTTTTGAAAAACTTACCTTTTAATCTCATCGGAATTCTCTTGTCACATATAACGTCTGATGCTTCTCTTCACTTTATCCAACCACATTTGATTCTATGTTTCACATCCACGTCAAAGAATCAAAAGAACGGCGATCCATTTTGTACTAAAATAATAGGAACTTAAAACTCTCAACGACACCTCCCATTACGTTTTTATTTATTTATTACGAGTTTTTTATATATTTTTTTTTTATTATTATTACATCTAAATTATACAGGCTCATGTATATTTTGGTTTTTCTAAATGTCTTATATTTATTATTATTAGTTTTATTTTGTGGTGTTCAGCCCCAAATTTCAGTGTTATATAAATAGCATTAGGTACAAAATACCGATATTTTCTTTTATTTGTATATATACTCGTATATGTATGCGCTGTATCATAACAACTTAATCCGATTTTCCTTTCATCAAAGAAAAGTGTATAACGGTCAGGTCTCTTTTTTTCTATTAAAACTAAAATTTATTTTTTTCACATTTTCTTATCAAATATTTTGGGAAATAAGAATTTCAATTCGAAACGTAGACCGATCAACCTTGCGATGTACTTCACATTGAATTCAAATCTGTTTTCAGAATTCGTAACACTTACTCATTGTAACCGATCAGACCAATAATTAAGGAAAATTAGTCTAAACTTGTTATTTTATAAATAGTTACCTATTTGTTATAAAAAATATCGGTACCTACCTATATAATCCAATATTCCAATCTCCTTACTTATGAAGCATATTTTATAGGAACCTTAGAACCTTTTGGATACCTACATTAAGGTGAATAAGAAATACTGTCATAAGTGGATCTTACGTAATGAGTTATTTTTCTTTGTACCACTTAAAAATAACTTTGGTGTCATTATATTATGCGATATAGTCCCCCAAAAAAATCCGACCTCCATGTTTATATTATATATGTTTTGGAAATACTTTATCACTCTCTGCTACACCAATATACGTATAATTTGTAAATTTAAATTAATAGTATTTAAGTATATTTTGGATTCCAAGTGAAACGAAAAATAAATTTTTTATGATGTGTGGGATTTTGATTTTGTCTGTAAACCATTTTTCTACCAGAAATCTTACTCCACTCAAAAACTTTATAGGATCTTTCTTGTATAGCATTATTTATATAGTTGTTGCATTGAAGAAGTTTAATTTCTTTAATATACAGAAATAACTGAATATTTTTTGTATAATTTTGGTTGCCGTGGCAACAAGGGAAAAATATGACTAATACTCAACTTGGATAGTTTTTCATAAGCAATGTTTTCTTATATGTACGGTTAAAAATTACTTTACATATATATCTTTCCTTCTAACCTCCCTCCTAAAATATTGCCACACCCATCAACAATTTCAGTATTTTATTATATTGTAATATACATATATGTGGATGCTGCCGGCGGGCTTGTCCGCAAAATACAACCTATAGAATTTCGATCAAACAATGCTCGCTAGGTAAATCAAACGTAGCCAACAATGGAAGAACAATATCTGGAACATATACTTTATATTGAAGGAAAATCTATTAATTTACTTTAAGGTCGATAACATAATAAGAATATAATAAGATTATTGTTCAAAATTAGACGTGACATCGATTTTTTCTAAAAATATGTAAATATATGTGAATATAAAAGTGATATCTATTATAATAATATACAACAATAATTATTATTATAGTTATTATATGGGAGTTATATGTTTTTCAACATATATTTAGGGGAAGGAGGAAACGCCTCTATTTTCTTACTTCGTACGCATGTCAATTAGATACGTGCTCGATATTTACATATAGTTAGAGGAATCTGAATATAACTATAAATATAGGTTAAATGGTATAAATGGTATTAAAAGTATAAATGCACTATGCCATATTATATATTATGTGTACAGCTGTAATATTCAAGCTATAAAAGCTGTACTAGGATAATGGAGACAAATGCAGACACTAGTATAGGTAATTTAATGTGTACCTGTAAGCAATGATAAACCATTGCTAACGAAAAAACTATTCTGAGTGAAGTTCAGTTGATAGTAATGCTTTTTCAACAATATATTATGTCACATTATGGTATAATAATTAAATTGACATTACATATTTTCTTTAATAATATTTGTTTAATATTGTACCGATTTTCGTGTTTTTTTATGCGTTTTTCCCAGTTTTCTCATTTTTTTCCGGTTTTTCACATTTGCTGGAAAAATCTTAGGAAAATCGAAAAAAGACTTCCTTTAAGTATCTCCCCAGTCAGATTTCCTTTCAGAAAATATGTTATCATTGTAAATTGGAGCAAAATTTCCGGCAGAAAAGTTACGCAAAGATTAAAAAAAAACAAATATAAACATCTTTGTAAAACCATAAGCTTCTTCTCTCCACACAGAGTCTAATACAAAATCAATTTGTAATTACTATATTATAGTAGTTTGGACATAGGTTTCGTTTAAAACACGTTTCTTTGATATATATTTACTATGAGCACTATGAATATTTTTATTAGTAGGTAACTAATACATGTCCTCTGATTTGTTTTTTATGATTTTATAATCTGTATATTCAGTAGCGTGCCTGGCGAGGAAGAAGCTAATGGGGCTTCAGCCTTCCCACTATTGGTCATATTAAAATACAAAACAAATATTTATCTTCAAAAACTTATTATTAAAATGAAACGAAACATTAATCTTTGCATATTTATACTAGGTACCTGCTAACTCAGCTATAAAGAACAAATACATATTATTATAATATTCATTTAATCTCAAGAAAAAGACTACGTGTAAAGTAGATTCAAATATATTTTGCTTGCATTATTGTATAATACAATTTGTATTTACTATGCGTAGCCCCTCCCTCACCGAAAAATCCTAAGTAAGCCACAGCTTATAATGCGGTTAACAACATACATACAAACACATTATTATTTATTACCTATCTATACAAATTAGTTGGTATTCGTGCAGTTCTATTTTTTTTGCCCTAGGTTCGCATCCAAATTTCTCAACACCAATAATAATATTGTGAGATGAGATTTGATTTATCACAGTGTTATACATATTCTTCATTCTCCAAGATCATTCGAACGGATTAAATTAATTTCGTGTGTATTATATAATTGAATGCTTATGCAGTTTTGCTTATACATTTTATTTTATTATGTTTGTATAAACCTAATGAAAATTAATATTATAATCGCGTTCGATTATAATAAGACGTCGACAACAACGATACACGAACATTAAAAGTTAATGAATCGTTAAATATTTCAAACTATATAATTTTCTTTAGCGTTGAAACGGTTTTGCTGCAATTGTACAGGTACTACTCTTAATAATAATAATTATGTTACATAATTGGTTTCAGATAATTTGTAGTCTGTATCATAAGCTCAAAAATAATATAATTAAAATGATACAGTAATATAAGAATAATGGAAATTATAAAATATTAACGAGTGTATAACGCGATATTGCTATTATACAATTGTACGTATGCCTACAGTTTTATAAATTTTTAAGAATAACATAATTTGCATCGTTTGATAAGTACCCACTTCTGGTGTTTGATATAATACTTGTTTGCAGAATTATAAAACATAATGAATAATAATTATTCAATTAAACCGACAAAAACTTTTAACGCAAACGAGCGCCGCCATCACCACCGCGATGGTTCGAATAGAAACCATATACGTTTGACCTTTATAATAATTTTCAGATAGGTTACACCCAAAAGTTATAAACTTGGCATTTCGCTCGATAATTGATAATTATGAATAATTTAATAATAATATTGTATTAGATAGTATATGGTGAACAACACTATATATCCTATAAACACGTGTGTATGTATTATATTATGTACACACGAATAAACTCTATGCATATACATAATGTGCACGGTATATTATATTATACTGATACGCCTTCAAATACCTCATCAATCACAATTTAAAAAAAAGTTGTTGTCCGCAATATTATACAGCCGAATCGACATGATAATAATAATCATACAATGGGCTACATAATAATAATACGAGTAATATCATTCTAACTTCTCGTATGCACTCCGAATAATCATTCCGTCCGGAATAAACGTTTTTCTCGAAACCGCGCCGCTATTAAAGCCGCCTTTAAAAGATCAATACCTACCTAACTCAGTGTGATAGGTTGTTGTTTTTTTTTTTTTTGGCTGGTTTCTTAAAATAAAGGTTGTGTATTTGAGAAGAATTTCAATTAGAATATACATAGCTCCGTCAAGCATTTCTGTTCAACCAAAAACAAATAAGAACTTAAACAACTCGAAAATGTCAAATACCAATAAACAGATCAAAAATCGTCATAGTGTTATAAAAATTATCCGCTTTTGAAAAAGGCTAATATAAGTAGTCTGTGAAAATGTCAGTAGTATGATTACTTATAACCGAATCACAAAAAAAAAACATATTCAAAAATTTAGAAACCGTTAACCTATTGCTGTAAACTTTCCCAATTTTCTTACGTTTTTCTCAGTTTGTCCAAATCATTAAAAAAACTACAAAGAAAATCAGAAAATTACATCTTCAATGTACCAACTTCAGAATCTAGTTACTATTTCTAAAATTCTACGAAGAAGCTCTCTTGTCAGTTTTTGTGCTAAAATAATGGTAGACAATTTGTTTACAGACGGAATAAAAATAATAATACAATTATATAAATTATACGTGAACTTGAGTTAGGGATGAAAAATCGTCTAATTTAAAAATATGTCTATTGTCTGGAGTGTAACATTATTAGATTTTGAAAGTTGGACATAACAACCTAACAAATAAAAACAAAATATTCTTAAAAGTTTTGAGATATGATGTTGGAGAAGATTGATGCGAGTTAGTTGGATAAAACGAAGAATAATCGACAACATACTAAATGAAGTAAATGAAGCCAAAAAGATACTCACTATGATTTAAGTTAGAAGATAGAATTTGATTAAGTACGTTCTTAAATACGCAGAACAATTATATTCGTGAATGGGTTAACTAAATTATAACAACTTAAGATTTTACATAAAATAGAATGGAAAATTAATAGCAAAAGGGACCAAGAACATCATATTATATTAAAAAGATTATTTCTGACGCGGTACTAATAAACTACAGAGAATTGGAGAAGCTAGTTGATGAAGAAAAGAAAAATCCGGAAGATAAAATATATAGAAAACACTCAAAATTAACCTTAGGATTGAATACCGGGAAAATTGATATAAGTACCTGCGGTTAAACGAAATTCACTAATCTGTATTGGTAATATGATACCTATAATTAATAATTATGTATGCCAGGTACCTACTTATATTTGACGTACTATAATAAGTGGAATTATAATTTATGTAAATTTTTATTTACAAACGAAAATTGGAGGGGAAAACATATTAAAACAAAATCGTGCATTACTGTTTTTTTTTTAACTTTGTATACATTATTTCCAGATTTCGTCGTTTAAAAAACTTGGTCATTCGGTTATTATATTTTTTTTTTTATTAATAAAACGCAAAAAGCAAAATATTATTATTTATTATTTTTTGGTAAGTGCCTACTCTAGTTTAAGTATCTAATAGATGAATACATTAAAATATGTTTTACAGAGAATTAAATTTAAATGTTTTTCTTATTGGTAATTTATAATTATTGCTAATTGGTATAGTGCAGTACATATAACGAGTATAATAATTGATATAATTGATTGCTAAGTCAAAATGATACAGAGTAGGTAGTTGTAAGTGCCTATAAGTATTTTAGTCAATTAAGTGGAATTCAAAAATTGTAATTGCACGTTTACAATTTGAATATATAACCGATTGTTCGATGAAACCTGTCAAGTACTGAGTATTCAAAAAACCTGTTTTATTTCATTATATTACTACTGTTAAATATATAGAAAATAAAACTGGATTTATACTTGTGGTACTGAAAGTATATATAAATAAATTTATAAAATAAAAAAAAACATATATTATAATGGTCTGCACGGTTTTGTGCTTGTATTCACATGCTTACCGTATATTATGTATTAATTAAAATGTGCCTATTGTTTACTTGAGTATTAAAACTTAATATTAAGTATCAATAATAATAATGAATAAATCTAATTTATTTATTTTATTGGGCATTTTCCGTCTTTTTCAGTAGGTTGTTAAAATTAGGTAATTGGTATATTGTACCTATTACCTAGGTACCTATAACAGACGAAAATTGTATTCCATATTTCTTTGAACTTTTCGTGAAATGTGGTTAAGTTATAATACCTGCAGGCTTCAAAAATCATAAAATTACAATTTGTATGGTCATTGTAAATTATATAGGAAATACTTTTTAATATCTCATGGAGGTTAATAGGATGTACAACACCACGCAAATAGCGTTTCACGTAAACGAATAGAAAATATGATATTATATGGTATTTCCAAAATGATTATACTAAAATTAGAATAAAATTGTCTCATATTGAAAAAAGTCCCAATTTTTTTAAATTGAATAGTTGGCAACCCTGGTCGGCGGTCAGCCTAAATAATTTTAATTGAGTTTATAAATTTTGCGTGATAATAAACCGAAAACGGTCTATTCATAATTGATTGTACAAAATATATAGGTACCACGTAAACCTAACCGAAAACTAAATAGGTACGTCGAGCCCCATAATCTGTAACTTATCTCCAACTCCACAATGGGTATATTGCACTGGTACTTTTTCGTTCAAAACTCGAGTCTATAATGTACATTCCATGTATTATAAGATATACCCAACGATATATACACACGCACCATATGACTCGAACAATATAATAATGTTATGTTATGTTATGCTTTCTCTCCATTTACATATTATAATATAATATGATTCATCAAAAAACTGGAGTCGAGCCAACCGGCAATAACTCTAGACAATAATTGGTGTTTTTATATATTGAATGTCGTTTTCAGCTCCAAGTACAATATTTTAATCCATACAATTCTATATATTACTCTGTTCAACATAAGGAAGATTCTATACAAATCGGTTTTTCTTTCCTTTTTTTTTTTTTTTGTTTCCGCTAAACACCAAAAGCCAATCAAATGTTGTTTGGATAATTTTATACCTTTTAAATTAGGTACATAATAACGTTATTGAATGTCAGGCATCCTATATAAAAAAGACAATAATAGATACTTAGTATCTTATTATATTGTGTATATAGGTTATAATCAGAGATGGGTAGTAGGTATATGTCAGATGAATGCATTTGAAATATATTTTTCATATTTTGAACGTATATAAAATACCAAAATGAAAAAGAAAAACTGATAGTAACTTTCCTTTAACTTTTGGACATACCCCGATTATCTCCCACTCCCCTATTAGTGAAAGTATTTCCTGAATAAAAGTGTCTGATTGACTTTACTGTGCACATTTAATTAAAAAAATGTCCTCAAAAAATGCCCCACTAATAAATATTTTATTTAAACTAAATTTACCGAATATACTACTTATACGTGCATAGAAAAGAATAATAACGGAACCCGAACTACAATTTTATTTTGAATGCCTATAGCTGAGAAAAAAAGTATAACAATAACCAGTGAATATATTTATATAGGTATCGTCTAACTCTTTGTATCCGTAAACATGTTTTTTTATTGTAGGCCTGGCATATATATATATATATATATATAAATTACGTTATGTAATAATACGCATTATCGTATTTAAAGTTTACAACGCGTAATATTATAACACTGCAGACTATTTCAACGATCCCTTTGATCTCTATATAAACGTAATATTCTCTCAAATAATGTTACATGGCTGACTCGAATAAGTATACTTGTATAATTTGTATACTTCTGCGTGCCTACATACAATATATATATATATATATATTATGTAAATTGTACATACCGCGGCAAACGAACCGGTAAACTGGTTCGATGATTAGAGGAAAATGCGTACAAATATAAATAAACTGTATAATAATATTATGCTGTTGCGGGGTTAAAAAAATAATGTACGACATCATCGTAAAATATTATATTTTTCAGGCGATCAACATAACTTAGGGCACACATTATCTCAGAAAGTACTAATTTTTTTCAGAACTCTAAAATGGTACATTAAGAATGTTTTTCGTCACTCTTATTTTTAATATTGAAACCGCTACCCGCTTTAAGTAGCAGAGAAGTGCAAGTAGAAAAGTATCGGAGCGTCGTTTTTACGGAGGCACGGCGCGCGACGTTTGAATAGTGTTCTCCGCTGCCCACAAAACGGCAAACTTAAAAGTAGAATATCTCGTCAACGGGTTGACGGAAATTTTAAATGTCACACTGGATGTATTTAAACTAAAACTTTATCTATTTATGGAACTTTTAAGAAAGATTGCTATTTGAAAATTATGATTGAGTAGTGGTTTCATCCCCAAGAAATAAGGGTGATAAAAATTATTGGTAAAATAACATTTTAGAGCGGCTTATTTATTAAATTTTCTAAAAACCAATTATTCCGAAAAATGTTAATACATTCCGAGATAATGAAATCTCGTATTATTTTGATCACTCTGTATTTGTTATAATGTACCTTAAAATACATAACGTAACGTATATTGTATTATAACTTTAGCAGGATAGAAAGTACGAACAATATAACTATACAGAACTACAGGAGGGAGTTATTACTGACCGTATATACTCGCACGCCTTAATTTTGTTTAAAAAGATATCACACGCTTATTTTTGTTCTTTAATTTATAATGGGGAAATATTGACAATATTAGGGAATGATGACAATTCCTAATATAAGCAAATTATAATATCATCGTCGAATATTACCATAGTTATCATTTCCCAACGATAGAAGGAAATGATGGATATTAATTCTGATGGACATATTATATTAAGACATCCGACATGTGGGTTCATTATGATAATATTTTTGGTAATACAGAATGGTTTTTCTACAAACCATTACCTAGCAATTACGTATTAGTCATTAGATATGAACATTTTTAATAAAATTGATTTTGTTTTTTTTCCAGTTGTTTATAGAATCTCAATAACCGCTGCCTCCTGAAATGTCATTAGTTTTTCTACTCAGCCTGCCGGTACTAAAACCAAAAATTCAGATGCAGTATAATTTGGCTTTGTCTGATGAATTATTTGTGTTATTTCGTTTAAATATATAATGATTTCGATAATAAACTACATTGATAATAACAAAAACCTCGATGCCATAATATTATTTCCTAACCGAAATAGAAATTGTCAAAATTTCTAAAATTGTAAACATTTCCGGTAATATAACACCGATTGAACCGTTATTGGGAAGGGATTAATTCATAAAAAAAAAATAAGAATACTTCTGTAATAGCTTTAGACAAAACAAATGTCGGCAAAAACTTACGAGAGAACACACTGCAGATAGGTAATGTTACAACTTCGTTAGATTTTATAGTTGGTCAATTTACTTTATACACAGTCTCTATATAGCATATTAAAAACGAAACAGCTTTATTGGTGATTCGGCTGATAAAGTAAATTGGCTATATTATTATTATGGTACGCAGACCGCTCGTTAGATAGCTAGGGAAAACAAATCGGTGTGTGGCATCCTCGTGTATAATGAATTAGATCGTATCTCGCTTATATGGCAGGCAATTAAAACGAACGATAAATAAAATAAACCGCCTTTTATTTTTAAACATCTAACGAGAAAGACTTAATATTAGATGCATAATATTTTTTTTTTTTTTAACGACGCCGACACGTTGAAAAAAGTTCCGGGCACAACAAACTCTACAGGAATCGTACCTATTTTCGTTTGTGCACCTTGCTTATATATATTTTTATACGGCGATTATTACCGTACAAATTATAGTATTTATACGTATGCATTATTGTTATATATTTTTATGAACTTCTAAGTGAATATTTAAATACTTCATACAATTACGATAATTATTAAAATTTAATAATAACAGTAATACGAGTCGAAATCACAAACTTTTCGGGAGCTCGTTTGACCTTATCATAAATATATACGATTGATGAAAATTCACCTAAATATTTTAAGAACTATAGGTAGGATTTTTTTTTAAATTTAAATTAAATTACGACTTGAAATAATAAATTAATTTCACTTCTGAGGTCGTGAAAAATTAATTTGCTACTATGAAAGTATAACTTTTTGAAGTAGGTAGGTTATTAGATATTATAGGTAAGTACTAAAAACTGTCCGTGTACCTATTAAAAAACCTATACAGTTAGGGTGTTCAAATTGATAATATTATTTGATCTTGAAATCAAAAAATTAAGAGGTACGCTGTATTATTATAATTCTACATTTCTATAGATTTTGAATGTATAATCTAGAAGCTGTTGATTTTGCAGATTTTCCGACCGTTGGGAATTTGAAGTTGAAACATTTTTTTGAATTCCCAACAGTTTTTTGAACATATTAAAATAAAACCGTCGACAGATAACGACACCCGGGTTTTAAACAAAATCTATAGGTACAACATTTTAACCAGAATAAGTATGAAAGTCGTTAACTTGAATATTAAACTGATAACCTAATACCTAACTTAGCAAATCATCTGGGTTTATTTTACGTTACAGATTTATTAAACGAGTTCATGCTTATGGATATTCTGAACTATTTTTATTTTTATAGTTGAATATATATTTTTACGATACACGAGTATTATTATTAATAGGCAATAAAATGGGTATTTTGTAAGCCAAGATCGTTTGAGAAAAGTTAAATCTCTTTTTGGTCTTTGATCTATGATAACGACAGGACTGGATTTAATGTATACGAATGTAGGCAATTGGCTATACAGTGGTAGAGGTTATTTTTTTCTTAATAATGTATACAATAAGCAATCTAAAATTAAGCATGTTAAAATATTTCTAACAATACAATTTTATATAATAAATTACAAAAATTCATTAAATTCTAAATTATATTTTACAAAGCAATATAATATATGCGCAGAAGAGAAAACTACATGAAATTTAATATTTCAGACGAGAGATTGAACTCTTTAACATTACTAAAAGTTTTAAATAAACACTATCTACTATTGATTTAAATTTAAAACGATATAAATTATGACTTTGACTCGTAAAAAGCTATAACCAAAAAGTATTTTAAAACCAAAAGAATTTGTTTTTTTTTTTTTTTTTTAGTTGAATTATGTATTCATATATTTTTGTACGACACTACTGACAAATTAATATTAAATGTTAAAAAAATGAAAAATGTTTATAGGCGAACAATTTTAAAATACAGTGATGTTAAAAATTATGTATTTACGGCACATACTTCGGCTTAATCTGGCCCTGGATGACGACTATTAATATGAATGAGTACAATTACATATTATGTTAAAGGAATTTTGACTTCGATTCAAATGTCTCTAAATCAGACTTTCGTCGAGCGTATAAATATATTCCGCAGACGATAAACTCACGACACACATTTATGGAAGATATATTTAGAGATCCCCTTATTCCCATTAAATCGTAAAACGTTAATCTAACGTATGCACTACATTATTCGAATGCGTATAATATATACCACTATTATAGAAGCGAGTCACGATTATTTCTTCTCTTTCGCTTCTGTAACAAGATTACATCGGTTTCTATTGCAACAAGTATATAAGACTATTTAACAATACTAATCTAAGTTTAGGAAAAAGCTTTGATTTAGTAATTCAACATTCGATTAAATGTATATATATATATATATTTATTATAAACCTACATATTTTTTTTTTCCAAAACATATTAACATCCCTAGTAAAAAAAAAAATTATCAATCATAACGCGATACAATTAAAATAATTACTAAAGTTTATTTTTCATTCTAATTACGTTCGTACACCTATTTCAATTTTACTGTATATTACAAGCGTGTTTCAAAAAATAATTATTTCATTCCACATACTAATCCACGTTACATATTATAAGAAGTTAAGTTCTCCGCAGGTTATTATAATAAGTAATAACTCCAACCATCCCAAGACAGAAAAAATACGTCCTAGGATATTGGGGACGGGTGCAGCCACTCTTATAAGTAATTTAATGTAAACCTGTAAGCAACGACAAACCATTGCTAACGAAAAAACGATTCTGAGTGGAGTTCAGATGAAAGTGATGCTTTGTCAACAATATATATAATATATATACCTACCGATTTTCACGTTTTTCTTCAGTTTTTCCCATTTATTAAGAAAAATCCTGGAAAAATTAAAAATTAACGTCCTTAAAGTACCTTCTCAGTCAGATTTCCTTTCAGAAAAAGTGCTACACTTAAAAATCGGAACCAGATCTCTGGTAGATAAGCTATCCACAGCAGAAAAAAAAGATCTTTGTAAAACTATACAAGCTTCTTCGCTCAGAATCTTAAAGTTCACATACGTTTGAATTTTAAAAAAAGAAATATTTTTTAACGTATTTATTTTAGATTTAAAACGTAAATATATGCTTTAAAGAATTTATTTTATCAAATAGTTAAGTTTATTATAGTGTTTATTATAGTATTTACAAGGAGATCTGTCCCTGCGAACAGAAAAATTTTATTTTTCATTTTCGTAATATAAACAAGATACATAAATGACCTGCCAAAGAAAAAAATTAGTTTGATTCAAATGTTTGCATCCCTTTGAAAAACTGAAATAGACGCTCCTGTTTTCTTTATTTTTTTTTCCTTAATTTTACAACTTCACTGATGTTTTAAAGACAAGTTCCGGTATTTGAATAGGTACTTAAACTAATTAAGTGAAGAGTGAATTGGGACTAAAAAAAGTCACTGGAATTTAGATCTAGAATGATCATATCTTTTTTACACTGTTTGTATTAAAA
The DNA here is from genome assembly GCA_902439185.1 of Cinara cedri. Taxonomy (NCBI): domain Eukaryota; kingdom Metazoa; phylum Arthropoda; class Insecta; order Hemiptera; family Aphididae; genus Cinara; species Cinara cedri. Next base: position 304,755 of record CABPRJ010000982.1, on the reverse strand, counting down.
TTAAATTCTCTAGGTTTTTAAAAAGTATAGTATCAACATATAGCTTTTGCGAAAAAATGTTCCTATAAATGAGCAAATTTGCATTTAAACTGTTATATTATGTGACAGAAGTCTTATAGATACTGATGTGAATCGGATATCACTTTGTTAAAGTGAAGTTAAGTAAATCATATATGGCCCATATGGGAAAAATAGTATCGGTGGGTAGTAATAATTACCCATTTTGCGAGTAATTTGTTTTTTAATTGTTTTATTCAAATAACCGATGTCAATAATCGTTACTAATCGCTAATTCTCGATAAGTAAGTCTAGATACTGTGTATGTGTACACATTTGTTGATTTTGTTTAGCTTTAATAAAATGTATTAAATATTTGTCCAGGTGGGTACCTAAAAGATTACAATTTACAGTGTATTATACACGGTTATACACGATGAATACGAGTCCTAATTTGTTAACTATTTTCGCATGTCGAGTAGATCTTTTTTTAAACTACCCGATTTATTAAAAAATGACACGAAAATATAATTACAACGTATAATATTCGATTGTCGGACAATAAATAATAAAGCGGTTGTTCGGGTACGCGTGTCTCGTCTGAACGTAATGATTGACAACCGTATTATTTTATCTGTGGCCGACACCCAGACACTGTGTCCGGCGGCTAGACGTGACGCGACACACAAATTCGGCGGCACGACACAAACTCCGTGTCTGTATCTCGTGTGCACGCTGCTGCTGCTTACAGCGACGGTGTCTTAGTCGCGCGATTCTTTTCGGACACAAGTGGCCGGCCACAGAGTGTCTCGTCTGAAAGCGCTCTTAAATTACGCTACACAATATCGATGTCCCGTTTTGTTTTCGTAGGAATTCACGCGGATTCCGGTTCTCGGCGACGGCTGTTGGATACTGCCACGGAGTAAACCCCCACGTCGGGGTCGATGACCGCGGGACGCTTTCCCGAGACGTAAGGTTACCCGTAGTTAAATCTAATCATCTGCCCTCGGTAACCGATATCCAGCGATTATGTACCACTATTATTCTAGGAAGTCTGTTTTTAGACAAGAGATGTAATAGACCCGTATTATACATGATTAAAATCTATTTTCAGAAACTGCTGTTGCGCGGTTATTCCGAGAATAAGGACGAGCGTACTCCGCACATGGGTGCAGCCACTGGTGTAGGTGGAATGTTGGGAAGGTGGGATAGAGACGGGAATTTCATGTATATCTGTAAGCAACGGTAAACCGTTGCTTACGAAAAGACGATTATGAACGGGGTTCAGTTGATAGTGATGCTTTGTCAACAATATATACATGTCATTTTTTAGTAAAATAATTAAATAGGCTGTATGTGTTTTCTTTAATAAAATGTGTTTAATGTTGTACCAATTTTCTCAGTTTTCCTACGATTTTCCGGGGTTTTCACATTTTCTGGAAAAACTCCTAAGAAATTCGAAAAATGACTTCTCTTAAGTACCTCGCTAGTTAAATTTCCGTTTCGAAACATTGCTCTCATTAAAATTTGGAACAAAATTGCTGGTAAAAAAGTTGCGCACAGAAAAAAAGAAGGCCTAATATATTTTAACTAATACCTACATCTCTTATATTTTCCCGTTTTTTTTTTTTTCGGTTTTTCAAATTTGATGAGAAAAATCACGAGAAAGTAATCAAAAATGACCTTTCTAAAGTACTTCCCCACAGTGGAATTTCACAGAAAAGGTGCTACACATAGAAATCCGAGCAAGTCTTCTGGTAGAAAAGTTACGCACATAAAAAAAAAAAATATAAACATCTCTGTAAAACCATAACCTTCTGCACCCCGCTCAGAATCTAAAATAAAATTGATCATTTACCAAAATAAAATACCAATTTGTATACTTTGAACAATTGAATTACACAATCTTAAACACAATAAATACAATCATACTAAAAACACGTGTATTATTCAATAGCTATTAAAGTCGTTCTACGCCGTTATTTGTACGGTGTGCTTTACAATGTCAAACGGCTCGTGTATTCCAAAAAATATGACGAGACACAATTCCGCGTGTGAGATACAACTCGCTTGCAGCCAATCGGAATACTCCCACCGTACCTCCCGTGCCTGTCGTAAAGAGGCGACAAATGGCGTTGCATCAGTTTGACAGGCCGATGTACGATTCCGTCAAACAGTACGAGGAAATGGAAGTTCCGATTCCATAGAACTACACAAACATAAGCTGATCAAATCGACAGCCAATTTTATATCATATACAACATACTACCGTGTACCATACTTATGTATACATATTCGTCGGTAAACACAGTTTTCCGTCAAAGTGTCCATCAGAATAGTCACGGACACAATCGTATACTGATTATCAGCCTTAATATGTAATACAAACATTTTAAACAAACGTTCACTCTAAATTTCTAATTGAATTTTTAGTTGAATTTCGTCAATAACAAACACTACAGACCGGCTCTCCGCCAGCCGTTTAATAAAAGTTTTTAATGTAGGAAGGGCCAACGGGGAAGGAGCTCGTCCATATTTAACGCCAACTGGCGATTTCCAACGCGGACTAGAAGTAAGTACTTAAAACTTCAAGAGAACTCATTTTAAATGAATATACCAGTATAGCTCGATGAAAACCTATGTCAAAAATATTGCGTGATTCCGAAAAATATGATTATAATATTATAATCTACTTTTCTGTTTTAATAATTACCTAAAAATAATTTAGTTAGCGAAAGTACATCATCCTGTTATTGCGATTTGAGATTACTAGATATTTTATAAAATTAGTTATTTTGGTCTCCGCCATTACAATATATGTTCACGATCTCCATTGAAACGTTTCATAAAGAATTCGAAAATGATTAAAAAATCATCTGATCTGGGTAGGTAAAGAACATTTTCTGAAAATCGGTGCCAACATTTTGACAGCTAAACAAAACGTAGAACATCGCATTAGTGTACGTTCCAAACTAAAAAAATCTATTTGCAAACGTTTCAAATTATCTAAAATCAATGATCACAGATGATAAAAACGTGGGCGAATAATATGGATATGATCCAAAAATTAAAGCTCATTAATCATCGTAATGTATAAGGCCGTCAAAATATCGGTCAACTATACTTATTACTTACGTCCAAAAACTTTCGTCAGTCTGTCAATTTGTTATTATTTTTTTTTTTTTTCAGTTAAGTTCATTATGCGGTTTCGGCCAAACAGTAAATGGTAAATGAAGTGTTTTATAATCGAGTTTTCGAAAACATTAAGAGAAAAAGTTCATCGTATAAGAACCTCAAGTATAACGTGGAAATCCAAGGTACTTATAACTAGGTATATATATAATATACGCATTATACAATCTGCAGTAAATAAAATCACAAAGAATGTTTGTGTAGCATAATCTTTTTATTGTGCGCGGTTACTCTATTGACGGTGGAATTTAAACTTAACGTGGTTCGGGAGCATGAAAAACCTGACATTTTTGATAAATACGTAGGTATACGCATACATATATTATATATTTTTTTATTCGCGGTGCGTTTCGTCTTTTGTCACGGAGAAATGATCTGTGAAACTTTCCAATCGTGTGAATATTAATATCGAATGAAAATACCCACATTTTTTTTTCCTTGGTAAAAAATTAAAATACGGTGTGATAATGTTATTTTCCAGTTTTGATGGTTACAAAATGTGCCTAGGATGAACAATATCAAATGCATAATAATAATTTATAATAATGTTGGGTATGCATAATAATTACAATAAGTTCACAGGTAACGTGCGCTAACCAAATGTGAAATTCTTGACTGAACAGATCGATATGACTCGAATCGCATGCCAAAAAAAAATAAAAAAAAAAAATATCCGTTATTAATAAATAACAATTCTTCGTCTCGATTAGTTTTTGATGTTCAAATTACCTAAAGCTGCATGCGAATCAATTATAGTGCCTGGCAGTTTGGGATAAATGCTGGATCGGATGTAATGTAAATTGTTTCGAACGCGTTTAGTGTCATCTGAGGTCCATGTGCTGATATCTCCCTTTAATAGTCCACGATGCAGTATTTTACTAGGTTTTTCAAAAGGATCGTCTTTACGTTTTAAATTATTACATAGAGGGTGTCTATTTAATTTTTTTTTTTTTTTTTTTCATCTTTGTTATGATTATGATCCATATTTCTGAATATAACTTCACGTTCACCGTTTAATTTGATGTAAGCCCTACACGATCGTTTACTGCATGCCCACCTTTCAATATCATTACATAATAATTTTTGAAAATAAAATTTAAAATCGTCTGTTAGAACTAGCTTTTTGTTTTTTTCACTGAGCATCTTCTGAGCATTCACTTCAACCAGCGGTTCCGTGTTAACGTGCCAATGCGTACTAATATCATGAAACTTAGAAAACCCATTTGTTTCGATATCTAATATGATAATAACAAAGTATACACTACGCACGGTACTCGTGGTAATCCGGCAATTTTTTATTTTCGTCGTTGGTATGAAAATTACATACGGCCCGCAATTCGAACAGACCTCGATAAGAAATGGCATGCAATTCGGATGCACCGATCGATATCATGCCCATATGTTATATTGAATCGTACACCTATGTGCGGTGAACATACTGATACGACTACCATCGAGTGGGTGCAAGTGCGTTCAAAATTTCGTCGCACATTATTATACAAAACAAATACGATGAGTAATAGCGAGCCTATTGGCTGTTGCCTAATAGACGCTCCCCGTCCCTTACTGATTGTCTACCCTTAAATACCCAAGATGCGTTTTACAGCGAATATGTTTTCTATTGAAAGGTAGAATGTAAATTTCTCGTGCTTAATGTTATAACTTATATAGGTATGATATTCACACGGGAATACGAATTATTACAAAGACAAAGTCTCATAAATTACGATTGTAAACCTTATAAAATGGCCAACTTCAAATTTTTCCAAAATAATACAATACAAATTTTTTTTACCAAAACAAAAAAATTTAATTAAATCATAAATATTTTTTTTTAGTTCTTATCCCTGTAAGTTATAAAAAAAAAAAAAAAACAGATAATTTTCTCCAGAAATATTGCAATAGGTAATCTTTGTGAGAAACTTGTGTATACAAATTAATTAAAATATAAATTTGATTAAAGCGGGTTTTTTTTTTTTACGAAATTATTAATGTTATGAACGGGCGCTAAAACACAGTACCCCGGGACGCCAAAAGTGCAAGTAGGTACGTCTCTGATAGCGACATATAGATGTTTATTAATATTATAAATACGGCAGATTTTTTATAATATACTCTAAACACGTCTAAACATATACCTATACTATGCAGTTATGCTCTAAAAATTACTTACAAACATACTATACAAAAAAAGACAAAACATTGGAAATTCTAAAAATATTTTCAAAAAAATTAGAAACTTGAAAATTAAATTTTATTATCACGGCCAACATCCAAACTAATTTTACTAACATTATTATTTTAAATATGTTCTAAACAAACTTCTATTAATATAATATTATTTTATTATTCCACGCGGCGTTTGAGCAACACCAAAAATATGTCCATATTTATAGTTACGTAATAGTTATTTTACAACAAAAATATGTGACGTGTACGAAAAATGTGCGAAGGGTCAACACAAAGTTAATAAAAGTTATGTTCAATAAATGCAAATATAAAATTAATATTAACATGCTAAAATAGAACAGCAGTTCGTTGATGATTTAACAACGCTCGTATAATACATTATATCCGTTTATCTATTTTAGAAATAAACGCCAATCGGCTTTTAGATAAATACTGCACAACAAGGTGGTTAATAGAACAACGGATGAGGCGAGTGTTAATTAGACGAAAAATATTGAAATTAACAGACGAGAAATACAAAATATAATAGAACTGGGGCCGTGTATCGACATTATTATATCATTTGAGTTGCGCATTATTCTGACAAAGAGACCGTTCGGTAAAACGTTTAAACGGAAAGTCGGGAATCCGAATATCTCAGAGAATCTGATACTTAAATAATCGATATTGTATATTGTATATTGTTCTGTGGTAGTGTTGTAGATAATCAGTTTTGCTCACAGTACGTTAGTTCGTATGTATATACACATATTTATATTAGTTTATATTCGTATCGGTATATATTTTCAGATGTACCGAGATAATAATTAACATGTTTTTCTGAACGGTTTGTTTTCGTTACCCTCGGCAGGCGTATACCAAACCACAATGTCGAAAAATAACAATAGTTCGCGTCGAAACTGGCCAAACTTGCAACGCAGCACAGAATCGGATTGTAGGTATTATAATTTGAATTTACGATACGGAATGCACTACTCGTGACGTATGCATTATTATTGCAGTTTCTGAATTTGTCTAGTCTACAAGCGTGCCGGTATATTAACAAACCGTCCTTACGATACTCGCTGGCGGAATAAAAAATCGATAACAGAATAAACCGCGTTATGGCGTGTCGATTAACGTCTGTAAGGACTGACCACCACCACCATTCCCCCCCCCACCCCCGTTAAACCATCAAAGACATACCTGTGTCATTTATTATACATCCGTTGATAGACGTCGGCAAAGAAAAATCCAATCGTTTCGTTTAGGTGCCCATCTTTTATCGTTCAACGACGGGTTTATTAATATTACGCGTGGTGCGGGTCCGAAGAGGTTCTTACAATAATTTATTAATTTTATATGCCTATACATATTTAAAAATGAGACAGCGTCTGTTATCGAGTATTTAATAACACAATAATTGGAATCAATTATCATAAATTAGTAAGATATTTTTAATAACATATCATAGTAATAACAACGAATAGATTCCGCTACGCTCAGAATCAAAAACGCCACGTAAAACGGTATGTTTAAGTACACGTTACACGGAAATACGAGCATAACGGATAGCCGATCATGTCGAAAACGGGACACCCTTTACCAGATCGTTTAATACTTTCAAATATAAACCAATATATGAATACTGCAGTTACTGACCTAATCAACTTAACTCAACGGTTTCGTCGTTACCGCAATAGTTTACAATATAAATGTATATAGTGACAAAAAAAAAAAGGTCAAGTATAGTAAACGACGCGACGGTGTCGTGTATTCTGTAATGGGGCTATCTGGAAATATTAAAATTGAGTAGGTACCTACGTACGCGCTCTGGTTTTATACATTTTAACTAACTGGACTGGGCGCACGCTGCCACGCAGAACGCTACGCGTGCTGTGTTCGCGATGTTTGCTATACGAATAAAAATTGGTTTGCTGTCTTGTAGACGTAAATGGCCACGCAGAATAGTGTACGCTACGTTTTGTTCTTAGCCGCGTTGCGACGCGTCGCTGAGTGTTTGATTTGTGGCTATATTTTTGAGCCGTGTGTCGCGACGTTTTTGACGACCTGCGCTATCGTGTTGACTCTCGTCTCTTATTTTATCGCAACGCAATTTTACGGAAAGCCGATTACGACGACGGAGAATTACTAAAACAGCAGTCGATCATAAATTGTTAACGCGTGCAGTTTTAACGTCGCTTCAACAAAAATAAATTGTAATTTATTAACTTTCGCGAGTGCTACGTTATTTTTTCGGAGTGATGTTACTTTATTATTATTATTATTTAACGAAAACAACAACAAAGCTCCGTCACCAACTGCTATCACTTTCCCAAGGCAACGTACCCGATAACATCTTGAACATAACTGATAACCGTTTCGTGTGACTAGTAGCAAATATCGTACGGTAGTATGCGTAGCGTGTTCTGTGTTGCCGCACCGCATAGTGAACGTGGCGTACAAAGCATACGCAGTATACAGACGCATACAATCGCTTTGCTTGCGCTCTCGGTGGAACGACAGGACATCACAGGCCCCTTACGCCGCCATTACATTTTTCGTTCGAGCGTTTGTGAACGCGGAACGATGACGTTGGGCTCGGATCTGGCGACGTCACCAAATCGTCGCTAAACGCGATAAAATCTGACCGCGCCGAAGATTTCGTAAAAGATAATCGAAATTTCAAAATAATAAATACCGTTCTGCAAAAAAAATATATAATTTTGGTATTGTTTTGTAAGCCGAACATTTAACGCGAACACAAAACGAATTTGAATGTGCTAATGCCTGTTCAGCTCCACCCTCCCGTAATTGAACCCACGGCGATCGTTATTTAATACAAAATTGATCGCATAGACCCGGTTATCGATTTGCGCTTTTCGGTCTCTGCCGTCTTCACCTATACATTTCCTACGGGCGCACAATCTTACATAGTATACTGTCCGCCGCGAAATGTCCGCCAACTGTCTTTTACGCACACAACACTGTTCCCCGAACGCAAATATTAGCCGTCGGAAACGAAATTTAACCAGAACCGTTCGTTTAAACAAATAATAATAATAATAATATGTATATAAGTAACCAATTACGTTTGCTTTATACCGGCCGAGCGGTTCTGAATATTCCGAGCAAATTTACGGATACGACCGCAAGCGACGGCCGTTGCTTCGTAAGTGTGACTAAATTGTATTGTGCGATTGAATAATTCATAGTTGCGTTATATTGGATCGTTTCCGACCCCGGGAGAAATAATAAACGTCGCGTGCCGACGGTCAATAATTTAATTCCGTGTTCGGGGAGGACCGCGGGATTGGATTGGTTTTACGATGACGACGTGTTTTATACTTTTTATTTAGATTCGGAGCGGACCCAGTGCGAACCCGTTCGCGATGTCGGATAAAAATACATTTAGTTACAGATCAGTAATGACGTTGCCGTAATCTCGGAATCTGTATCGAAAATAGATATATTTCGATTTTGATAATAATAATATGGTTTTAAATTTTAATTTTTCCTCTTTACTAACTAGTTAACTCTTGTAGTAAACATCGACTTCCGTTCTGTTCTCCGTAATAATTAGTCTCCATACGTGAATACCCGTTGCATCCACCTATTCCAATTCTAACCATCTCTCCTATATTCATATATTCATTCCGAGAAATATCTTCCTTGGTCTTCCTCTTCCTTGCATCCATTTATTTTTCCTTCCATTTTGTTGTTGGTTACAAAGGAGTCTTAGTGTCCAATAAGGTTTCCATTACTTGAAAACTTCTCGTAACTTCTTTATTAATTTAAAATGTCACTGACGATACCTTTTTAATACGGGCTGTACAGAGACAGAGGAACTATTTTTCACATAGTTGGGGGAGAGGCAAAAATATAGATGGTGTAACTATCCATAGCGATAGGCTGTATAAAACGATAGTGTATTAATATTACTATTATTCAATTCTATTAGTTTATTACATTTTAGTAAAAAAATTTAAGTGAAAAATAAAATATAATCAAATTTCTGTAGATATACATAATATAAAGGGTGTTCCACTCATAAAACAGTTATAGAAAAAATCACAGTTTATTTCATGTAACTGGTACTTCCGAAGTGAAACTAATTTTGTATTCCTAAATGTTTTTTTTTAATTTTTACAGTAATTTTATTTTACTATTTTTCTCTCATTTCGTTAGTTTTAAAGCATATTTGTACATTATACGATTATACGATTTAAGAATTTAAATTTAACTTATTTCAAATATTATCGATAAAGCATGGCCAAATAATGTAGTCCGAATCAGACTAGCCCACTGTCCTACAGCACAGTTGGCTGGTCCCTTTATATGGCCAACACGATGGCTTATTTACAAACTTACAAATTTGTTGTATTTTATTTTTTAAGCATTGGAAAAAATGTTCGGTAAAACAAAATAATAACCTCCCTTAAAGTCAACAAAATTTCAGAACAATATTAGTCGATTGACATAAACATGGGAGGATATCAGGTCAACCGCTAACACCGCCACCAAAAAGAACTTAAAATTAAAATTATTAATTTCAGATAGAAACTTTTTATTTAATAAAGAAGATGAATTTTTTTTTGTTAATGGATTAATATCGTTATTATCCAAACATTTCGAGACCGTAGCCTATTGGAGCTTCTAGAGGTCTAAAAATCATAACATTTTCTTTTTCTTAGAACAGGTACTTTTAGGTAAAATTAATAGCCAAATTTTTACTAAATTGATTTGGAAAAATGTTGGACCGTTTTGGTCCTTTTGGTCTGATTATTTTCTAAAACAGTGGACTGAATACTCTTCAGTTCACTCCCGAGTATGATATGACAACTCTAACAATATTTAGCTTATAAACGTATTTATTATTATTACTTAAAATAATTAAAAACGCATAAAAACACACTCGTGAATACTGAACAACAGAAATCAATGGCTAGAATCAAATTTCCCACTTCCCGCCTATTTTGTGTAAAAAAGATACATTTTGAAAAACATTAAATAACTGATAATGCCTACTATATAATAATATAATACTATACTATAATAACTATACTGTTTCTAAAAAATTATGAAATTTGAGCATTCAAATGATAGGAGTGTGGTGAAAATGTAATCTCTTCAAAAAGCACATCCTTGATACTAACGCCATGTGCATACGAATGTTTATTAGGGGAATAAGTTGTCATATTACATTGTTCTTCGTAAGTAATAGTATAAATTAAATAACTTTATCCATCCCACCTTCCCAACTACCCACCTAGTTATAGAAAACGAACTTATATGCTCTTAAATGAACCGTTATAGGGGGGTCTTTTAAACCCTTCAAATCATTTTTGCTTTTAAATTATTATTTAGCGATTTTTTCAGGGAGTTTTTAACGATTTTAAGCATTTAGATTCGTTCTCTAGTCTAATACTATATTAAGTATAACAACATTTTCAGACATATTCTTTTTTTTTTTCCGTGCAATTATAATTAATACTTTAATTTAATATTCAAATTAAATACATTTCATGAAATATTACTATAATGGTTAAAATTTTGTAATTTATTATTATGACAGCAAAGGACTTTGTACAATGTAGAAAAAACGATCCTAATCTCGACGAATGTCTAAAAGACGCATTTCAAAGGGGTCTGCCTTATTTGGGAAAAGGTAAGAATAAACTCCAAATACTATAGTTTCTAGTTTTCTATTAACACACGCAAATATTTTTTCTTGGTTCATATATATATATATGACGAATTCGATATTTATTTGAATTTAAAATTATAATATTAAAATTTTTAACCATCCCAAATATTTGGGATGAAGGTGAGTAGAAAAAAATATTAAAATTTAAAAAATACGACTTGTGTTTATAGGTAATCCGAGTTTAGGTTTAATGGAGTTAGATTCGTATGTAATCCCGTTAATAGAACTAGACCAAAAACTGGACCAGTAACCATGGACATTAGATGTAGAAACCTAACCATAGAAAACTTGAAAATTACAATAATAGATAAAGTTCAGTAAGTACATATCTGCAGTAGATATATACAAAATATTTAGATATTTTATTCGTGTAATATATTACATAAATGTAATTATTTTATAGCTATGATCCTGTAAATTATAATCTTAGTGTTGAGTTACGATTTCCGGCCCGTATAATAATCACGGGAGATTACGAAGGAAATAGAAAAATCGGCTCTCTTCCAGTTTCAGGAAACGGCAAATTTATATTTGACTATGGTAATAAAATTAAAAACTGTAATACGTATATAGATACATACGTGCATAATAATTAATAAGTATACTACAGAAATTAATTTTTGTTTATAGATATACCGAAAATGGTTTTTAATATACAAATGAAACCAGTTTCCAATAAAGTAAACAAGTTTTTTGAAGTTGAAAATTTAAAATTGACGAGTACTGTTAAACATGTCCATATAACGATGACTAATTTGTTTAACGGAAACAAAGATTTGGGTATGTTATACTTTATAACTTTATAAGTCGCTCATAGGGAAAGAATTTGGATGGGGCTATGAAGGACTTAACTTCCCTAAAATGTATATTTTATACTATAAATCAATATCTAATAAGCTTCTGTCTACGATCTATATTAATATATATTACTTCCTTTTATTAATATAGACCCTTAATTAATAAAAGGAAGTGTGTCTGCCTGTTTGGCTAGGCGTGATGTAGAACCGAGTTTATTACAAAGTTTTTTTTTTATTGTGATGAACTTGGCAACGTGAGAGAAAAAAATAGTTATTATTAGATAATTTGGTTGTCACAGGCAATAGCTTTCAAAATAAATTGCCGGGCAACAACGCGTTTATAACTTATGAAAAACGGGAAATTTAAAAGTATTAACCATTTCGTTACTTTCGATTTTATTTTATTTTGTAATTTATACATGCCAATTTCAAAGAACAGGTACCTCGTTAGTCTTTTCTGGACATAATACAGTTTTCAATACATTCTAACGATTTCGAGCTATAAGCTATAGACATTTTAGTGCTGTATGATTAAAATTGTTTGGCCAAAAGAATGTTTACAGTTTAATGAAAGGTTCATTATGGATTTAACTTAGAAGTATAAAATGTTAAGCGTAATACAGAAATTTCCCCCTTTTTTTAAGATTTTTTTAGTCAAATGTTGACGTAAATCCTATGCTATTTCAAAACATGACGCATCAACGAAGTACACTCTAAACCGTTTTTCGTAAACAATTTTTTTTACGTACAGATATAAATTAAATAACTTAATTTATTCTACTTTTCTAACTTCTCAGTTCTCTCCTAATACAGTAGTACACTCTTCCCGTGTATCAGATCTTTTTTACTATTATTATTATTATTATATTACCACCACAATTATTTACACATTTATAATATTCGTTTTCTTCGCATTTTCGATCTATTCTGTGGATATAATTGTTAACTATAAGTAATTTATAATTTTTTTCCGACTTTATTTTGTACCTTTCCATAGTGGCTGGAAAAATGAAATAAAAAATGTGTATGTAACATATGTTGTATGGTACTATTCCTGCGCTCAAGTTAACGCAGTGAAATATTACTACAAACTAAAATCATAATTTTTATCTAATAACCGCTGTTTTTGTTATTGCTTTTTATATAAATTAAATGGTTCTTTTTTTGTCTTTCTTCACATTTTAAATGCTTTCTTTATTGAATATATTGCCTCCGAATCTACTAATAAATAATAATCAAAATAGTATTCAATTATATTGCATATAATATATATTCTGCCTTCTCCAAGATCTGCGCACGCCTATGCCTATTATTGATCAATGTCAATAACCATGTGTTAGGTTAGGATAAATTGCTATTCCTATATTATCATCATTAGCGAATTGGGAGTCGGCAAACTGCGAACAAACCGGATATTTTATACATGGATGTTCTAATCGATTACCTCTACAATAGTAGAACACTAATCAGCAGTATTAAATATTTTTTTCATTAAAGACCTATAGTTATTATTCTTATGAAATTTTATTTTACCATATACGAGTAAGTTAAAAATTAACATTATACAATATTAAACTGCAAATTAGGCATTTAATGAATTTATGCATAATTATATATATTTTAAACATAATGACAAAAAATTCAATTTGTCATATTAAATTATATGTGAAAGTGTTTTTTCTAGTGTAAGTTTTTAATTGTTAGTCATTTGTTCATATTACAGGAGATCACACGGATAAATTTATAAATGAGAATTGGCGTGATATTATAAATGCAATTCAACTTTCCATCGACGATGCTTATTCTATTCTAACTAAACATTTAATTCAACAATTCTTAAACCATGTGCCCGAAAATCAACTTTTAATAGAATGCATTTGAATTTTGTTTGTGTGTTTTAATATTTCTTACATGGCTTTATTATTATGTAGGTATACTGAAAAATATTAATAATTATTGTTCGGGTTGATGGAAAAAATTAGTTATTAATTATAATATTTATTTACAAATTGTCATTCAATAAGATAATTTTTGATTTTTGAATATTGAATTCATATAATTATACAATAAATATCTACAATAGCCTTTTGTATTATTATAGTATTCAAATGTTCAGAAATTAAATAGGTATGTTAATTAATGTATTATTATTTATATATTAATATTATAATTATTTATAAAAAATAATATCAATGTATCATATATAATATAATGTGTACATTATTATTCATATGAATATTCATATATCACTGCAGGTAAAAAAAATGTATATTGCCATTATATTATAGTGTATTTTACACGATGTTGATGTATAGAAATGAAAATTTGCACGGAAAAAAACAAATATTTGTCTCACATTTCGTATTTCAAGCGACGCAATATTCTTTATTCCAAGAGTAAGTATGTAATGTGTACTATTATAGTCTTTAAGTAACTACAAAGACGTACAACAACGCGGATTATAAGGTGTTTGGGAACTTACAACTATTGGAAATTCAAATTAATTAAATTCGACCATATATTTTATAAGCACTCGTTCTTAAAATTGGACACTAATGTTTTTTTATTTATGTATTCTTTTAATCACGTATCTATCGAATCAAAACTTCAAAACCCGAAATGCTCGTTCACGATGAAACCTGCAGGTTTGTACGCGTGATTAGCTCTTAGTTTCTTACGTCGTGCACTTCTTATCAGACTGTTATCAATCAAATTATTGTTGATTAAAAACACACATTTTATACTTTTGAACAAAAGTATTGAAATATGAGTATTTCTATACTAAGATTTGAATATTATTAAATAAGAGATGCTCAAATGGGATTTTATTGAATAAAATAAGTATTTAAAATGTAGAATATAACAATTTTAAAGTTCCTTTGCATCGCATTTGTATGTACATTTTTATTTGTTTGGATCCAATAGTACCTGATAAGGATTTTGATCAGACAATATAACGTCACACTAATTGCGCATATTCGATTTGTCATTGATTCAATATACAAAGATAATGATGATTATAAACTAATAATAATAATGTATCGATTTACTCGTGTATATAATATTAACGTCGAGTTAACCAGTCGACGTACAAACACGATATACATGTTAAGTATCAAAGGAATAATATTTTGTATACTTAGATTTTTCATTTTTTTTGTGTGTGTAAAACGTATCTAAATCTCATAGCTTTGCACACTAAAATAATTATTTAATTGTTCATTACAGAAACAAGATCGAATTCGGTTTCTATTTTTAGTTTGAAAAAAAAAACAGGAAGTATTGCAATCCCCAATTGATTAAATTCTAATTTTGTTTGATCTCTGGTTTTTTAATACTCTACCTGCTACCAGCTTAAAAATTGTGTTTTACTGACCAACATTTTTATAGTTACTTAAATATTAAAGTTTTTTTCGCCTTTTTTTATAACTACTTTATTTTTCAAACGAGTGACAAAACAACTGATTAACTATCAATTTTCAAGCCCCCCACCCCATTGAAAAATCTTGCATACCCCACTGTTTTAGAAATAAAATTATTCTCTCTGAGATATAATGTTGATTGATTTGCATGCAAAATAGTTAAAATAAAAATAAACAAATCAGTTTTTAGAAATAACTTTGATAAGTTATGGCTATGGTGTCAATTTAAATGCTCTAAAAACAATTTACAATAAAAAAATCAAAAAAAAAATTATAAAAACTAAAATTTAATGCAATTAATTATAAAAAAAAGATTTTAAAAGGCATTAAAAAAATTCCCTAACAATTTTTTTTTTTATTATTATTAATGAATATTCTTCTTCATCTCTTTCTACCCTAAATATTTTTTCCAAAAAATTAATATACAATTTAAATGGTACAATAATTATATTTTTACTTTATATAATTGTGTTTCATGTTATGTAACATGAGAAATTTCATTCTACGTCAACTAAAAACATAAGTGCAAACTTCATATGAGCTATTCATTTTTTCTATTATTACCTAAAATTGTTATGTACTGTTATAACGTATTCAATACAGACCCATCTCAACTGTTATTTGTAGTAGGTAATTTTTATTTCCTGTGGAAACGTTCTTACATACTAATGTAACATTTTCTATGCGAACACTTTGTTACATGTCTGAATATTATTTCTTAAATATTTTAGTAAATTGTTTTTTCATCAGTTCTACTCGTATATGCAAGATATTTTATGGTATTATAAAAAATCTTCGGAATCTTTAGACCCTGATGGATTATCTTGTCTGCCGTGCTTTAAAATAACTTTATTATAGGTTATTAAAAATATCGTCATACATAATAGAAACATCCAATCAATTAAAAATAATACCTAGCAAATCGGCTAAGTATGTAAACAAAAAAAATTAATTTAAATTAAAGATTAGATTTGATAACAACAGCTGGTTTATGACTTAGGTAACCATAAATTATTAAATAAAACGATTACTGTGCACCATTATGATTTGTCGGTGGGCGGAGTTTGTAGTCAATAGCCGCCAAACACCGATTCCGATGTATATACCGTGTGCCGCTACGAATCGAACGGTTCAGTCACGTCGTTCAGGTTGTGCCACTCTGTATAATATGTCACAGTGTCTACGACCGCCTATTGATAGAACAGCCAATCGGATCGTTCCGCGAACACCACCACGCGTTCTGACTGGACCGGACAAAAACTTGTATCTACCTTTTTTTTTTTATTTATCTATTAGACATGTTTTATTGGGAAAACATTAATCTATACAAATAGTTGTTTTGCAGTAAGCATTTTCTCCACAAATAGAATACTTATTCATTATTTTAATCGTAAAAATCAATTGATAAATAATTTCCACACAATTTTAATTTTCAACATTCATTTCAACCGTTCAAAATAATATTTTTATGATATGGATAATTATCCACAATAATAATAATATTGATAGTTATCCGTAAGTATTCACATTATTTTTAACTTTTAGTAAAACAGCTTTCTTAACACCAAGTTTATATTAAGTATACAACTACAAATTCTATTTGTAAACTTTAATTTTGTAGGTAGGACAATTTTGATTTGAATTACAACTTTTTTGAACATTTAATGAAAACTTGTTATTATTAATAATCACCAAACTGAATAGGTAAATGGAAAAACAAATTCTTCTTTTTAGATAACTAATTAAAATAATTAAAAATCTAGTTGTTTTTTAAAATAAAACCTGATGGGTAGGTTTTTATACTTGTATAATTTTGATTTTTTACTGCATTATTTACAATCCCAGTTATAATACTATAATTAAAACAATACAAATGTACAATCAATTATGATAAACAATAATATTATGCCTTTGGTAACATAATTATGTCATAATCTTCACTATCTGAGAAAATATTTGAACATATTATTATGTCATTGATGTTTCAAATCAATGAGAATAAATATGTTGTCATCAAATTTAATGTTTGATATAAGTATAGAATGAATACTTTTCAAGTGGTACAACCATGAACATTTTGGAGATTTAGGTGATACAGTTATTGGTTAAAATGTATACACACATTGGTATATTGTAAAAAATAGTTATTATTATACTGTCCTAACTCGTTTATTAGGTCATACATTTTGTTTTAAGCGACATTATTATGATAATAATAATAAATTCTATCGTATTAACATAATTTTACGAGTTTGTTAGGTATTAGGTAATAATATTGTCTATGTACACTATGAACAAAACAAAAATAGATAAAGAAAAAAAATACCTCAACAAAACAAGTTATTATAAATAGAAAAAAAAATGTACAAAAACTAACGCAATATATAATAATAATAAAAATAATAATAATAAACATGGGTATATAATAATAATAAATACACATAGTTTTCTTTTTCTTTAAAAATATATCGTTTTTGAAAAACTTCATAATATAAAAATTCTATTAATAATTATTAATAATTTACCCTGATTCAATTAACATTGTTCTGATATAAATAATTCGTATTTGATAGCCTAATAGTTTTCAATAAATCGACGAATTATAGCACCAATAAAAAATTAACAATACTATTACAAAGGTGTGCGATTCAGCAAAATGAAACCATTGTTTGGTTTATAGGTACTGTTTATAACTTTTATTCACAGCCAAAAATTTAAAATATTGAATTTTATTTCCCCAATAAGGGTTAAAGTTGGTCTTTGTGTATATATTATAATATAAACACAAAAGATTTAATATTAAAAAATATATATTATAAAAAATGAACTATCAGATCTAAAATTGGTTTCTTTTTATACACAGTATTAATAGTCATATAATATAATAACAATAAATTATGGCAAATTTCAATGTTTAAATACTTACACCTAACCTAAGTCTACCTATCTAAAATCTATATAATTAAGGCACATACAAAATATTACTTATTTGTTCTTTTAAAAATTTTAACAATAAAAATAATAATAATATCATCAAAATAAAGATAAGAAAATAACAATAAATAAAATTTAACTAAAAAATAAAAACAAATAATGCAACATTGAATATATTACAAATTAAAGTAAAAAATAAACTGAAATTTTTCTCTTTATTATTTATTTTTATTTTATATACAAATCATAGTCTTTAAATAACGGCAGGTGGGATCTTTTTTTGTTAGTTTATTATTAATTAAAAATGTAAGACTAAACCTCTACTCCGTATACTCTGTCTACGGTGTATTGATATCGTGTTTCTGTAGTCTTTTGATCTTGTGAAGATTTGGTGGGAGGTACAGGTACTGAAACACCTGGTCGTGTAAAGAAAGCCATTTTCTCTCTGAAAAATAATAATTTATAATAATAATGTCACCTGCATATTATTATCACTCTACTATAAGTTTATCTAATTTTTGCCCTTACTTAAACGAAATGATGTCTGGTTTTCCTTGACCGGCTTTACTTTTTCTTAAATTGTACAATTTTTGTGAAGCTCTCTTCAGTCGTCGTTCTACTTTCTTTTCATCAAGAGTCTTATCACCAGCCTAATAAAATAATACCCAATTAGCAAAACAACAATTTTATAATATTACCTGAAAAATAAAACTTTCAATGTACCTCTTTAACAAGATTTTGAAATTCTTCATCTTCCAAAACCCATGCGGCCACATCAGTATCACCAGTTTCTTTGGCTATTTCCAGTGTATTTTTTAACTGTCTAAGCCTAGATATCTCATCGTTCAGCGATAATAGCCTAGCATGTTGTGCCTGTCTATCTAGCTCTAGATCAATGGAAGTCCTTGGTGGGCGACACCAAGAAGTACTGTTTACATTTGGCATACATCTGCTAGGTGATGTGCCAGGTCCTCGTCCTACTCTTAAAGACCGGCGTTCTAAACAATTACGGCGGAATGCCAAATCAGCATTACTGCCTCCTATTCCTTTCATGCTGGCACTCGACGATATGTGTCGTCTATACAAATTCATGGCACTATCACTATCACTTCGATTTAACTATAAAATAACATTATAAATATAGTTGTAGAACAAATGTAGAATTTAGAACAAATGAAGATTCTTCCAAGTAACATTTAACTTACTTTACAAATATATTGGTTTTTGGCAGTTGGTGAAAATGTCTGTGACCTTTTGATAACTATAGTGGGTACTCTATTATTTTCCCCATTACTACCACTAAAGGCACCTTCTGTATTGGTTTCTTTGTCTTCTGTGTCGTTTTCCTTGTCCTAATAAATACAAATTAAAAAAGATAGAATATAGATGGGAGTTTAATGTATATCTGTAAGCAATTATAAACTATTGCTAACGAAAAAACGATTCTGAGCAAAGTTCAATTGATAGTGTTGCTTTGTCAACAATAGATAATGTCATATTAAAAAAATAATTATATATGTATTAAATATTTTCTTTAATAATATTTGTTTAATATTGTACATATTTTTCTGATCTCCCATTTTTTTTTTCAGTTTTTTACAATATACTGAGAAAATCAAAAGATTACCTAGCTAAAGTACTACTTCAAACAAATTTTCTTTCAGAAAAAGTTCTATAATTGTAAAAAGGAAACGAAATTGCTTGTAAAAAAGTTGTTCACAGGAAAAAAAGGCAGTAATAATTTTTAACTCATACACTTTGCCACTAGTTTTTTTGTCGAGTTTTTCCAATATATTGAGAAAATCAAAAAAAATACTTCTTTAAAGTACCATCCCAGTCAGATTTTCTTTCAGAAAAAGCGCTACACTTGTAAATCGGAGCAATATTTCTGGTAGAAAAGTTTTTAACAGATAAAAAATAAAAAAAATAACATCATTTTTAAACCATAAGCTTCTTCATTCCACTCAGAATCTAAAACACTATTTCGTTTGATTTTTAATTATTAAGATGACACAAAATAAACTCTGTTGTTAAAAATAAAACCTAAGACAAATTTTGATATATTAAATACTTACAGGACTTTCCAATACTTGTTCTAATTCTTTCTTTTCATTAACCAGCTGATAGACTTCAATATCATCATCATCCTCTTCTTCATCATCATCATCACTTACACTATCATCTGAATCACCGTCTTCATATTCTACTCCATTCTCGTTCAAATTATCAACATTAATAAACTTTGCATCATTTTCTTCGCAACAGCCTATTATTTAATTAAGTATTAATAGTTGTAACAATACAATATAATATTTTAAAATACAAATTTTACCTTGGTTACGTGTAAGTGTTGAAGTCTGAGAAGATATTATGGTAGAATCATCAGAACCACCGCCGTCATCTTTGAGCAAGATTGAAGGCAGAGAACTACCATTATGCATAAATTTCAAACTTAATAGGTTGTACCATTTGCACCAAGAGTTGTTCTCAGTCTCATTAAATTCGGCCAAACTCACTTGAGCACAAGCCTATGATAAATTGGTAATTATTATTAATGAGTATCAAATTATTACTTTGTACTGTACAATAATTACCAAACACTCGGTTATATCTTCAGGACCCAATCCCCAAACATTAACCTGTAGAGTTTTTGTACATAATTTGTTGGATGGTAAATTAAACGCAAAACTGTCACCAAACCTTGGTTTTGCTAGATCTGATATAGGCTTTGTGCAACCACTTAAAGAGGAGTTTGAACCACTAGGCAGTAATGAAATTTTGACAAATCTAAATAACAAAAATATAAATGTAAATTTTAAAAAAAAAAACCTATATAATTTTAACAATAAATATTGTTATTAAATTATTATTTACAATTGCCATGACTCTGCAATGGATAATGCTACTACATTTCGCAATCTTTCAATACAAACATGTAAAACTTGCTCAGCTATTGAGTACCTAAAAGAACAAGTAATTAATACTTAACAGCTTGTTATAACTTACATAATATAAACATATATTAATTTTAATCTTAAAATACCTCAGTCTAATTTGAACTTGGGAAGTTTCTGTACTAAAATTAGACTTATGACTGGCTTCGAATACACCCGAATCACCAGCGACCGATTCGTCACTAACAGCAGCCGATACACTCCTAGGAGGTGTTTCAGATATGGGTGAAAGTGGAGGACTTGTAGGTCGACAACTTCTAGAATATGGCACACCAGTCACATTAGATACAGTGTTAGATGATTCACCCATGGTTTCATAAGCTGGTGGTTGGCTATCATCTCGCAAAAGCCTCTCAACTCTACTTAACACAGAAAATATTAAAGTAAACAAATACATACAAATAAAAATAATTATATATATTTTATAACTCTAATTTACCTTTTATGTAAATCAGCCATATCAACAGGCCTATCATATGTAGCTGGAGCCAAACATTGAGGTCCCCCATAAATATCAGTAAAACTAAGACCACTGCTAAGTGAACCCTTGCTACTAGTTGTAGACAGGGAACCCAAACTTGAACTAGAACTAACTGATAAGGTTGATGCAGATAATGTTTTCAATTGTGATTCTAACAATGTCATCGAACGCAATGCTTCCTTTAGCTGTTGCAATAATAACTGTTTTTCTTCGTGCAATCTTAATCTAAAAATGTAAAGAAAATGTCAGTAAGTGTAATATTATTATTATTATTATTAGTTACACAGGTAAATTATCAATTACCTATCTGTAATGGCTCTATTGGACATTTCCAACGCATTGTTCAGATCCTGTTCAAGTTTCTTGATTTCTCCTTGAATGTCGGTCATCTCACGATGACTTCTAGAACGAGGTGTTATGCTTCTGAGTTCTCTCAAGAGTTGTTCTTTTTCTTGGAAGAGTAACAATCGATCTTTGTCTGACTCTTCTTGGCCAGGCATAACTTTTTCCTCTAGATCCGCTAACTGCTGTTGTATATTTTGAATGCGCTTTCGTGCTTCATCGTACTCAAGACGCATTCGTGCCATTTCAGCGAGTCTGGTACCCATGGGCATTAACTAGAAATAATCAAATAATCACTTATCAATATAACATAAATTCACCAATAATTTATGTAATTAAATCAAAAAACAACACCAGCCATTAATCACTATAGTTTATAATCAAAATAATTGACCTCTAACCCAATCAATGACGTAAGCCAACAGATATACGTCAACTTACTTACCTAACTGTTAATATTTCATATGAAGTAACAATAATAAAATAATAATTGATTGGTTGTGCATACCTCGCCAGATAAATCTGTCTGTGAAGCTGTGCTAAGTTTGTCGCTGAGCTGAGTGGACGAAGAATGGTTTTGTAAATCAGGATCGTCGGTTGCGGAACAAAGTTGAAGTCGTGTTAAATCGTCTTTCAATTTGGCTAATGAGTGCATCAGTCCAGTGCGTTCCCGTTGACCAGAGCTCAGCGATTGTTGAATCTCTCGCAATTCATTAACAATTGCTTGAGCTTGAACGATATTATAACGACTGCCGTCAGTCGACAATTTCTGCTCCACACTGCAATTAAATATAATACGGTATTGTGTTATTGCCGAATCCAATTTAATTCCAACTATTAAAGTTATTAATAATACTAAAAACATACTTTGAAAGGGTCTCGACTCCACGGCGGGTACATGACATTTCTACTCCGATTTGTTCCAATTCACGTTTCAACCTAGTGACCCGTTCTCTGGCATGAGCGACGTCCGACTTGAGCAAATCAGGATCATATTTTGTACTTATATTACTAGAACTCGAACAAACTATATATAGGTACAAAACACAATTGATTAGGTATATCGCAATGTACTTATTTTTAATTAATTTAATTATTGTTAACTTAAAAATTATGTACCTATAATATTAAATCATAATAGTTTAAGGGATCAATATTGTTTAGGTACTCACGACTAGTTCTGGATGTGTTTAACGTTGTCAAAGCATTGTTGAGGTGATTGAATTCGTCTTGAGCTAAATACAGTCTCTGTTGCTTCACATCGTAAATTTCTTTTTTCGCCTACAAAACAAAATAAAATAATAAATATACAATACCAATATAGACAAATTTACGAAAACTTAATTTATTTTTATCTGGTTTTAATACCAGATTTTAAAAAATTAATTTGTTATTATAAACTTAAATTTCAATTTTTTTTTTTTATTATTATTTACTGTTATGTATATGGCTCATGTACATGTCTACTTTTGTCCAAACGTATCTACAAACATTTAACATTTACCATATTTTAATATAGGTAACATAAAAATTACGATGTAGATTTATTATAAATAATAATTATTGAACAATGTATAGATTTTTTGTTTCTAATATATTACTATCACATTTAATAATAGGGTGATTAAACTTTTATCACGGATTACGGGTTATAAACTTCGAGCGCCCAAATGATCTTAATAAGAATATTCTCAAAATTTCGGAATAACATTGTATACGTATAATATGACTTTTGATTTGACCCAACCCCTCCTTCTTTCCTTTTCTCGACTTATGTTCAATTAAATGTAAACACTTTTAGGCTCATTGCTGTATATTTGCTATTATTTTGTTTCGTTTGCAGAGGAATGCGAATACCAGCGAACTGACGGGGGGAGAGAGGAAATTAAATTAACGCGACGATTAATATTATTGTTCGTATCCGCACATTCAATATTCCGTCGAAGGTGTGAACCATGAACATGATTTTCATTGTGGATCCCGTCAGAACGAACTCTGGCACGGGTTTAATGGGCTAATAATTACTATTCGTGTACGACATAAATATTATACAATGAGTCACTGACTCACACATCGTATCGGTAAAATTGTCGGTATATTCGTAAAATGGACTGGGTGCCTCTCCCTACTAGGGTACATGCGCGGAGTTGCTCTGTCCGACGACGACCGCAAACACGACATAATTAAGTGTATAATTTAAAAATGCGACGTCCAAAACCGAAAAACATTTGTTTTTTTTTCACGAGTCATGAGTGACGGAGGTATTATGTAGAGGAGGTTTAGCACACTCGAAATCGACCGTAGCCCCCTACGACCTAATTTTTTATCTTTCGTATTCTAGACACATGACTAAATAAACTAAATGATAATAAAAAAAAAACTCAAATTAAATAATTTATTTTGTCATTACTAGGCCACTAACTACTATATCTACCACTTGACCTCGACCACTGATTTATGTTCTATGGATTTCCTTTAATTATCCTCCATTTTATTAATATTTGTTATTTTTTTATTATTGAATCTAAAAAATTGTTTTAGAAAATGTATGTTTTTAGATTATTGACGAGTGCTTGTGTTAAAACGTATTATTGAATTGTAGATTGAAATTTGAGTACAGTAATTGGAATATTGAAATATATATCTCCCATTCCACCCAAGTTTTTATACCACTGATTTGCTCTACTGACTAGATCAAGTACTAATAACTGTAGGTACCCTACACAATTATTTATTTTGTAAAACGTATAAAACCTCTCGTGAAAAGGATTTTTATAAATTAATAAATTTGGATATTATAATTTATAATATATCCGTTTCGTTCAACGTGTTCAGCTCACCGAAAAAAAATGTCGGGTGTGCCACTCATTCGAGCACATTCAACGGGAGTCATCAGCACAAATAAAGTCGAGCGAAATCTCTTATTCTGTTTACAGACTCCAGCCACGCGAATCAAGATGGTTGATAGTTATACTCCCCCTCCCGCGGAAAAATCGCAATTGTTGTTTACGAATTATACGTAATATGTATAATATATAGTTGGATAATTGCAATTGCAGACATTTTCTTAAAGTTTTAAATACGTGGTATACGTCGTGCTCGTGTCAACTATAATAGTAATTTACTATACCGAAAACCTGTCCAGAATTTCATTTGGAATTCATAACTCCCCCCCCCCCCGGATAGTGGATACTCTTCGCGCCACAGACAGCCACGACATGGAAGTCACGCGCGGGCTCTAATTATAAATTTCTCTATTTATTCTCTATATTGCTCGATTTCTTTTGAACGGGAACCGGACCCCGATGATTCGATTTAACGAGGATTGCTCATTTTACCGTCCGCATGGTATACGATCGTCACACGTTACACGTACAGTAGTATAACGTTCGACGCGAAAGATGTAAAATGTACGACACGAATGTGCTCACTGCACAGCACAGCACAGATGTGGACATCATTGGCTGCATCTCGGCACCCGATCGCCGGGTACTAAATTATTACATCATTTTCCCCGCCTCCATTTCCCCTGGAAGACATAGATTTTCCATTTTCGGCTGTAGCCAAACGGCGACAATATTATTATTACTAGGTATATCACACAATGTAAGTGAAATGGATGAAAAAATAAGTAAATAATGATCCCGCGATAAAAAACGTCAAGAATTAAAACTGCTCGGACGGCGTAAAAAACGATACGTGAAAAAAACCAACAAAATTATATGTCCCAGGGGACCCGGATCAGAAGTTCTTTTCTAATTAAAACGAATTGTGTATACGAATATTGAACGATAAAACGAAAACTTTTTCGGCGAGTAAAACTCGAAAAAAAAATACATAGAGATGTACACCCATTATTTCGTAAGTGATTATAATTTTTTTTTTTTTTTAATGAAAGTTTTGTATAACGTTTTAACGAGGCCCTTTTTTTCCATCCTTAAACCGATTCTGCCCAAAACCTATATTAGTGTAGTCTGTCAGAGCCTCTTACGTAAACGCAGTAGACACGTCCGTCTACGTCCCGGTAATACTGAAAGTCCAGTTGGTCGTACGACGAGTAGTAATCGCAATGGGACGGCCAAGTGTCGCAACAGTAATCGGAGAACATTGCGCAGCGTGTCGCCAGAGTTCAGCACAACGTCATAATATAATATCGCGGACGCGGAACTGTCGTCTGCCTGTCCGCTGTAGGGCAAACGCGCGGGAGTGGGTCGAGACGACGGGGTAATTTGATTTTTGTATTATTATTTTTACGCCTCCGATCGGCGGTCGAAAATCGCGAATTTTCTAGGGGGGGGGGGGGAAGAAACGCGATAGACGAAAAAATAAACACGCGTCCGAAAATTCACACGGCGCGGCGGAACGGAAACGCACGCGTTTAAACGCGTATACGGCCGGTAGTACGGTTTCTGGCGGACGACGGAACACACGAGTCGGCGGCGGAGGAGACGACGCGCGCGCGCTCGCACACACAAACACGCGTATATTACAGTACACGGACGAATACAAACGCACACACACGACACGCGGGACTCGCGAGCCGCAGGAAGAGACTGAGGTCATGTGCGCGCCGTGTACAGCATCATCCCGGGACCGGAATTTGACCCAAGGGGTTAGTTTTTCGGTTGCCCGTCCGCCGGAGCGGCCGCCGGCTGCGGTATGCGGCTGCGGGGAGTGGGGAGGTACGACGGTCCAACGGATACAGACGGGAGGGGAGTAGGAGTAGCAGAAGGATGGGCAGGAGGAGGAGGAGGAGGACGGGTGTCTACCTTGGAGGAATTCGGCCTTGCGCGCTCAGGAATCCCAACTATTTGGTATGCGGCGGCGGCGGCGACGGCCGGGCGGCGTGGCGGCGGTTGTGGTAGTGGTGAGGGAACGACGCGGCGGCACACTCGCGCAGCGGGACCGCATCGCGTGTACACGCACGCACGCACGCACGCACGCACATATACACACATATAGTAATAATATAATACGTGTGCGCGCATAGAAAAACAACGCGTCGAACAATGACCACGCGATGATGACTGTGGGCTACGGGGCGCGGCGACGTCTAGGGGTTTGTAGAACGTTCCACAGCCACCGCGCCCGGGCCCGGGACGGCGGCGGTGCCGGCGAGAACGAAATTCTTTGTGGAAATTCGTTTCGTTTACCTCCAGCGCGTTACCGCGTCCACGTGTCGTAACTCATAACATACACGCGACCACACGAAATATAATTTTGTTCTCCGGCCGTCGTAACAATAATAATATCGGGCGTGTTACGTAGTCGCGCACCTCACGACAAAAATGTAAACATCTGAGTAATCGAAATGTGCGCTGACGTCCAGTGGCGTGTACATGACGGGGAAAAGGGGAAGGGGCAAAATATGAAATACCTCGCAGTGAAACATAAAAATTACAGAAAATCGAATACAAAGTATATTCAGTTTGTACCACCAATTCATTATGAAAACAAACATTCGTTGTTACACAAAACAAAAAAAAAAAAAGTTCTCTTTGAAAGGATGGGGTAATGCTCCTGGTTCCTCACGTTTGTAATACTGAATAATTTCTTTCTTGATTATCTGATATGACGGTGACTCGGGCGTCCATGATGGCAAAATGGACACATGTCCCCCTGGACTTTTCGTCGATTTCGTGAACGGTTTATTTTCGAAGTCAATCTAACCGTATAATAATAAATACCTAGGCGCAATGTGTTGGCAAGCCCCAACTCTTTGATTTCCTTAGAGGGCCGTCGCGTGTATACAGTTCAGAAATCAATCGAAAAAGCGAAAAACACTTGCTGATACGACATAATAATAAAATACAGGTATATAATACTGATGTGTAAAACGTGTTTTCTTTGGTCCGTTTTAAAATCGTTCCCGCGGGGGAGGGGGGGGCTGGAAATATGTTTACGAGGGCTAACGATAGATTATGTGTCCCTCCAGGGGGTCCTGTGTGATAGCGGCCGGTTTCAACGGAGAAATTTAGACGGAAAACGACGGCGCTTACATAAAAAAAAAAACACCTAAACACCGAATTAGACTTTATAAAAAAAAAAATCAATCAATTGTGCTACAAAATAAATAGCTAAGCTGGCGCTATAATTCTGTGTGAATTAGAGCGATCAGGGAGAGGGGGTTTGGCGGTATACCATATGGCCAGTGCAGATCGACTATAGTGCTACCCCGATCGAATTCCGAGTGTTGCGCCACTCTGATTGGCCATCGAGCACCGATAACGTCGACTTGTTTTTTCACTATTTATTTCAACAATAATAATCGTCATAGAGGAATATTATATTAAATGGGTACGTGGGTTTCCTCCCCCCCTCCTCCGCGTTAGATTAAACCGCATTATTATCATATTACATTTTTTCCCATTAGTATTATTATTATTATTGTTATTATCGTATTATTATTACACTACGAGACGTTTCGTTTTTCTTTTACACACGTACCTACGTATATGCCCGCGACGATCACTCCTCTCGGCAACATTGTTAAGAAATCGTTTCGATAATCGTACAGAAATGTGCGTTTAGATAAATAAAAACGCATTGCGCAGATAACAACAATACTACAACCGTGTACGAATAATAATATTGTAATGACGGAATACCATTGGGCGCGTTATTAGTTAATATTTGTTTTGTCGCGATCGTACTATTGCGGTGTGAAACGATACATCCGAAATACGATTAGATTGTATTATTATTATATTAGACTCCGAATTTGGCGACGATACGTATTGGTTATACAGAGATGTTTATTTTTATTATTTGAACACTTTTTCTACCAGAGCGCATACTCCGATTATCGAGTGCGGCACCTTTTCTGAAAGAAAATGTTTTCTGGGTGGTACTTTAGAGAAGTGATTCTTTAGAAATTCTCATTAATATTCGAGATAATAGGGAAAACCCGGTTCTTTAGGTTAAAAAAAAATTGAAAGGTTGGCGACAGTTTTTATTTATTTTTTGCTATTATTAAGCTTTTATTATTTTAATCTTTTTTCAACAATCATTGTTGCAGTGAAAACGCACATTATCATAATCATTTTACCATAATATGACATACGTGCACATTGCTGAAAAAGCAACACTATTAACGGAACTCCGCTCAGAATCGTTTTTTCGTTAGCGATGGTTTATCGTTGTTTACAGCTGATACACATTGAATTCCCGTCTGTATCCTACCTTCCCAACTTCGCACCTACAACAGTGGCTGCACCCACGTGCGAAGTATGTCCATCCTTTAATTTTTTTTTCTGCTTCTTAAACGCGATTAATAATATTATTATGTACAACGTTACACTATTCGAGATAACGTATTTTTTATTGTCGAAACGCGGTTTTTGATATTGTTTCGTTTATCGCGGGGGACGTTACGCACGCGCACGATCGCGTTTGAGATTATTCGACCGTTTTTCCGAGATAAATATTTCGGCTAAACAGAAAAACGGAAAAAAAAAAATACGATAAAACTGTTTGAAATATTATAGTGCGACGTACATAATACACAACGGTATTGCAATAATACTACGGATATTATTTATTATTATTACTGTATTATACGGGTCACGACAATAATAATAATAATAATAATAATGTTATGACGTATACGCCGCGTATTCTATTGACGATATTATTATTATCTCTAAGCGTGGCCCCGGTTACATAACCGAAAATATAAAAAATACAAATATATCCGGATAGGTAACGCGTCATATGATTATTATTATTATTGTTATTATAGTAATACCGAGTCGGAGAACAGAGGTATATAAAAAAAAAAAAAACCACCTGCGGAAGAATGTATTTCCGGTAAACCGACGGCCGAGAGTCCGTCGCGTGCCCCCCCCCAGCCCCCTCACCCACGACTACGGTCGTCGTCCGTCGTCCGCGCGGAGAATCAATAAAATGTATAATATTATTATTACGGATTATTATTGTTTGAAGTCCGAAAGAAAAGAAAACAAAAAAAAAAAAAACACCGGAGAAACGTCACTGTATTACACACCGTAATAGTGGTTTCAGTGTTGTTTTTATAATTGAAAAAAAAAATAATAATAATAATAAAAGAATGTCGATCGTTTAATATAATTATTACGGTTTAAAACGAAACGCAATTCCTGTATGTACATACGTATAAATACACGTAGTCGAAGAATAGTGTGCATATTTTTCCTATGCGAGTAATTTTACGATTAAACTGTTCGAGGTTATTATTATTATTTTTATTTTTTTCGAATTCTGAACGTATAGCAAACGTTTAGCGGTTTCAATGCGACGATACGTGCGCCTTTTTGGTTTCTTTATTATTATTTATTTCGGATCCGTTGAACGAGAAACGCATTGGAGTGTTTTATTACTACGATGCGTACATTTTTATTTTTTGACTTGTCCGCCGGAAAGGGCGCGCTCGAAAACGGGAGCGAGATTTCCGAGAAACGACATTTTCCGCATAGTTTTCCGAAATAATCGGCAAAAAACACGTATCGGGAAAACGTAGACGATGACCGTGATTTTCGATTTTTCGTTTTTTGTCGGGACGTTCACCGAACACACTTAATACGTGAAATTATTATCGACACTCTCTGCGTACTATAGACGTTGCGAAATTCGCAAACCACCCGATTTTCAAGCTGTATAAATAGCCATTTGAAATGTTTCGGTGTTTTTAGCGTATTCGTTTGGTTTCGTGCGGATAAAAATCGTTTTGACCCGGCGAAAATGCTCGACAATGCAACGCGAGGTTATTTTAACATCGCCGTACGAGTGGCCGGGTACTTAGTGGCCGAAAAACGTCGAGCGTAATGTAATCGTTTTGTTTTATAACGTTCAAATTTCGATATGATTTTTAAAACGTCGGACTTTTTGCTCAGAATCGTTTATTATTTTATGATACAAAACTCGATTTCCGCGTAAAACACAAGACAGACACGCTGTCGCAGCAGTAAAACAATCCCGCCGCCGAAACGAACGACAAAATATTCTTGAAAAAATAACAGATTATTTAGATTGTTATTATATTTGATAAAAATGTGACGAAACCCGACCGGAATGCGGTTGTTGGCCAATCGACCGGCGCGCGGAATTTTCGATTTTGAAACCGACACGCGAACGCGCGCGGCGATCTCCGAAATTCCTTTTCGGGTTAAGCCGACAATTACATAATAATAATAATATTCTTCTTCTCTTGGCGCGTACCTATATACTGTCCGAGAGTTTTGGCCGCCGCTGCAGAGGTGACAACGCCACTTCATCAGTTCACCGAGTCGCAGAGTCCACAACCCGGAGAGACACCGTATTATCTTCTACTCCGCCGCCGTCCCAATACGGAAATCGGCATGTCGCCTCCCATCGAGCCTTCCGAAATTCTACTGAACCGGCCGGACGGGGGGGGGGGGGAGGGAGAAATATTATCTCGTCGTCGTCGGGTTCCGGAATGTGTCGCGAAACGAATGAACAGCGCGAAACGCGCCCACATATACAGCGCGATTGTTATTTATTGATCGGCCGCGAAAAATTATATCGAAACACCGCTGCGGTGCGGTTCGACGACACGACCGTAATTTTTCGATTTTCGCTCGTCCGATCGGCGGGCATTACGAAAAATTCAAATTTTCAACTCCGGTATACAAGAAGTACGTATATAATACGAAACAAATATATTTATACATGTGATATCGGTACGCTCGGAACGGTACAAATCATTTCACCGCGCCGCCGAGCAGATGGTTCATTGTCTTCGATCGTTTTTTTTTTTTTTTTTTTATTCTTTTTCAGTTTAGAAAACAATCCGATCGTGTTGCGCTCGTAACACTAGTAGCCACCGTCGGTCGCTGCTGCAGCGTTGCCGCGACGGTGGTTTTTTTTCCTTCTTCTTCTTCTTCTTCTTCTTCTCTTCTCATTTGTTTTGCTTTTATTTTATTTTATTCTCTCCGCGGCTCCGTAGCACTGCGGCGGCGGCGGCGGCTCGTCCGTAAAACGATTGAAGAGCTGTTGCTGCCGCCGCCAAGACCAGCTCGGAGTAGAGGCGTGTAACACTGGTAGCCGCCGAGTCGGCATGGTCTTGGGCATTGCGGCCGGGTAGCACGGATCGCGGTGCAGGAACCGCCGCGGAGGATTTTTATTTATTTTGTATTTTTGTGTTTTTTATACCGTGTTCGCGCACAATAGTCGCTTACGCGGCACAAACCCTGTTCCTCTCTACATACCGCGTAACTGCAGATACGTATATACGCATGTACAATAATCACTGCATATCGATTGACAATGACGATTTCATTTCGTATCGGTAGCTCTCGTCGACGACGTCAGCGTACCGCACGAAATAAACCGGCCAGTTTGAATTCCGCGGCGGATTTTTTTTCTCGTTTTGTTACGTCCGTTTTACAAAAAAAAAAATAAAATAATAATAATAATAATAATTACGGAAACATAATAATAAAATCCATTGTAGTGCGCGCGGGAGACGTATTTATTGCGGACGTCTACTATACACGCGCACTACTACTCTATATACTCGTGTTATGATTTTTCCATTCGTCGTCGTTACACACACACACACACACACACTCGAAAATAATGGATTTTTAAGTCTCGGAAACGAAAAATTATAAAAAAAAAAAAAAAACACGCACACATACGTCATATTGTCGCGACCGATACCCCGAAATGCTTGGAATTCCTGTGCTCGCACACATCCGTATACGTCGTGAATACGACCTCTCTGCGGGCACACGAAAAACGACGACATAAATTATAGAAATTCGACCCGATATTATGTTGTATATTATTTTATATGCGTAAATACTTACGAAGGAACGAAAAAAGATAAATACTTCGAGAGATTTTCAATATTTATTGCGTGCGGGGGAACAGGTCGAACAGACGAAGAATGTGTACGCGAACCGGCCGGCCGGCGCGCGTATTATTGTTGTGACCTATTGTGTGTGTGTGTGTGTGTGTGTGTGTGTGATGATTGTTTATATTGATATCGGGGAAAAAAAAAATGTTAAAAATGGGTCGGATTGTTACGAAATTTCACCGCGTCGCCGATAGTATAATGCCGCTACAAGGCGTGCAAACGGTTTTATTACGGGTAATGTTTTTCGACCGACCGATAAAATAAAATTATTCGTAACTCGCGACTATTATAATATCGTTATAGACAGGAAGAGGGAGCGGAGGGGCCAATTTTCTCGTGTTGAAAAACGACTACGGAAGAAGAAAAATGTGCGAAGAACAAATAACGCGATGCGAAACAACAATAATAATACCGAAATAGTAAAACGCCTGTAATGGGATATAGTACACTCGTCTTGCATGATACCGGTAATATAAATAAATAAATATAATAATAATATTATATTCGGCGGGCCGCGGCGAGTACGTGTTGGTAACAGTGCGGCGCGCGCGCGCGTTGTGCATTTCACATTCCACATTCTAAGGCGCACGGCCGGCGGCCGACGACTCGGCAACGTCGCAGAGGGACCGCATTCTTTTCGTATCAAACAACGTCGTCGTCGTCGTCGTCGTGGTCGTAGTAGTAGTAGTCGTAGTAGTAGTAGTAGTAGTAGTAATAACTAGTAGTAGTAGTAGTAGTACCTATATACTGGTAGTAGTAATATTATGGTAGTAGTAGTCGTAGCGGCCGCCGCCGCCGCCGCCGCAGCCGTCGGACGGATGCGAGAGCCCCGCAGCGCCCACGGAACACGTTGTGCCCCGGGCGAAAATATCTCCCCTCGCCGTGCCGCGACGGCGGCGGACACCTGCACCGCCGTCACTGCCACCCGCCCGTCGATCGGCGCCGACGCCGATAGCCGTCAATCACCCGCCCGCCCGTCACCGGTCGTACACCGCCGCCGTCGAGAGCCCGCAGCCGCTCAGAGGACGGGGGAGGGGGATACGTGAAGAATTTAAAAAAAAAAAAAAACCGAGCCTCGGGACGCCCGACGAGTGCACTCGCGGAGGGGGAGGGTCGGATGTATAGTTTTTTTTTTTCTGAAGGCGAGCACGCGCGTATACACCGGGGTTGCGGTGCGCGAGTGTAAGAAAATTTAAAAAATAACCAAATACGGACGCGCGAATCTTCGACGGGTTTTCTGGCGCGGAATACTAGATAATAAAAACGCGGCGTGAAATCAAGCGGTACTATTTTAAAATCCAAATTATATTCTCCTCCGGTCTCGACGACGGCGAGACTCGTTACACTGCCGCGGGGGGGGAGGCCAACGATAAATCAATTTTCGTTTTATCGTCGTCTTGGTCGGTTCAGACTTTTTTCTCGAGACGCATAAACCGCGGGCGTATAATAATAATAATAAAAGAAACGCGCCGTCGAAGATTGAACAGCTGCTGAAAAAACTATTCCGATATACTTCCTACGTCATTCTATATGGACCCCCTCTATCTCCGCACGTCATCATCAAACGAGACTATAAGAAACTGTAATACAACAATTTCGTAAAATAATAATATGTATGAAAAAAAAAAACTATTCCAAAAATAATGAATTAAAAGCATTATTATTGTAATTGCGCGGAACACGGGAGGGAGGACGGCCGAAAAATATTTCTGTTCGCCGGAAAGACAGCGCGCGTACACGGCGTACACCCTGTATAATTATCGTGGAATTCTAAAAATTACGTATAGGTAACGCGGCGGTGTTAACATTTTTATGACTAGTCAGGTTAGTCCGATGGAATTTGTCATTGAACCAAAAGTGGGGCAGAACTATCACTAAATAATGAATAGGCCACTAATACGAAAAGTAACTGCACACCATATCCATTAAAAAAAATTCATTTTTTTTCCTACTCTCACGATATCAATAAATTACTGTCGACTATCATTCCGTTTTTCGTGTATCGTTTTCTTGCCGGTCAAATTCTTTCGATTATAATATATAATGTATTATATAAATATAAAATAGTTTATCTATATATAAAAATATTATTCTAATTTATTCTAAAATATCGCAATCGCTTCCCCGAACACAGTTAGTCGTTTAACGATACTCTATTATTAAATTATTTTATTATAATTAAAAAAAAAAAAAATATTAGTACGATCAAAAAATATTTTATCTCCGTGACACAATATTTTTTAGTGATGTATGTATGTACTTTATAATAATACAACAAAAATACGAAAAAAAAATATTTCTATTATCAATTATGTTTTGTACTCACTTCTAAAACATCTTGAGCCGTATGAAGGTAATCTCTCAGCATAGCTTCCTGGATAGCTCTCCATTCCAACCTTGGGTCTTCCAACTGCGTACATTCTGCACAAAACGTATTAACACAGATTGAAATTTTTTTATTTTTTTTACAATTACTGTTATTATATGAACGTATTACTATATTTTTGTAAAACTTACGGTTGAAATGGTTGATGTAATAGACCCCAATAACTGGATCGATGGCCTCTTCCCATCCGAGAGGCAATTCGTTCCCGATACAATCGGCAAACGACTGAGGTTTGGTATACCTGTAATTAAAAACGAAAATGAAATAAAAACGTACTGCTAGTAGTTCAAAAACCAGTCGGGATGTTCATAATTATTACAATACTAACACGTGTTAAATTACAAAAATTCTCATCCGTTTAAAACCATTAAAATGTAATGTATGAATTTGATTGTGATACGTAGGTAAATATTATTAAAAATTCAGAGAACCACACAAAAAGTCGAAAATTTAATCTTTTTTTTTTTTTTACAACGCATAAAAAAAATACATTACGCGTCAAATAAAAATAATATTAATTAGCGTTTTTCTCAGAACCGACTAGATACACTGCAGTTATTTGACATAATTATTATCATGTCTAAAAATGATTGTCATTAATCAAATAAGTGCATATTATAATTATTAATTCATATAATAGTTACTGTTAATCTGTGAAAAAAAGTGTAATTTTAGTTTTTACATTGTTAATTACAATTTAAAAATTTCACCCGTCAATTACAGGGTTTTAGATTTTTTTTTATATGTATATATTAAATTATCATATTACCAGAATACAATAACTTATAAAAATTAATTTGATTTTTTTAATAAAGCGAACAATATGGGTAAAAAAAGTATGTTTCTCCGATAAAATTACGAATAAATTGGTCAATAATAATTGTGGCTATCAAACCTTTTTTTTTTTTAAGTTCTTATACATAAATAAGCAATAATTAACCATTGCTAACGAAAAACGATTCTAAGCAATTATTTTTCCTGAGTATTTTTCTAAACTTTTCTAAAATTCTAAATATATGTATAAAATACCATAATTTTTACAATCCCGCCAAAGATTGTTTTTAGAACACTTAAGAACAAAAATCGAAAATGTCAAATGCCTATAAATAGCTTACAAATCGGCAGAATGTTTTGAAAATTTTACTACGTTTAAAAAGGGCCAATTTAAGTATTTGGTAAAAATGTTTAAACGAATTAAAACAAAATTCAACATCAAAAATAATGAAACCCATTATGTCATAAACGAGGTTATACACTTTCTTGTTTTTCTAATTTATTCTCCAATTTTCCCAAATTATGATAAATTATTGAAAAATCAAAAAATTACCTCTTCGATGGACCAACTAGATCCGAATTTCAACAAAAAGGTTTCAAAAAAAAAAAAAAAAAAAAACAAGACAATATTTTTTTAAAATAGTAAAACCGAGACATTTCTCGCTAGGCTTAGAATTTAGAAAATTGAGCGTATTAAAGTAAACTTTTTTATAAGCGTTTAAAAGTTCAAATTTCGAAAAAATCAAACCATTTCAAAACTTGTATGCATCCAAACTTCGCTCGATTTATCGATGCATACAGATATATAAATTTAATATTTTGATGTATTTTGCTTGCCCAACTTTCCACCTACTACAATAGCATACAGCAGTATCAGTTCTTTTTGTTTTGTGTTTAAACAACTTTTCTACCAGAAATCTGGCTGCGATAGTCAACTGTAGGGATAGTTTTGGGTAGACAATTTTCTTTCGTTAATTCTTTGAGGAAATCAATTTTTGGATTTCTTTGAAGTATTCAATAATTAGGAATAACCGAGAAAAAAACGGGAAATGGTATGTTTATTTTTCGGTTTTTTTTTTTTTAAATTTTTAATTGTATTTTTGGATTAACATTTACTTAAAATCGTTTGTAATGATAAATGAACTTTTCTCATTTCCACCAATACACGTTACCAACAAAAGAGATATTAACCATATTTCCACCAAAACAATTTCTATACCACTATAATATAGAAAAAGATTAATCCTTTATAACATGTACCGTATGTGAGCGTATCGGTTTCTCTGATTAAAAATATTTATTGATACTGCATGTTTTCTAATAATTACTGCAATAAAAAAAAATTTGCATTTTAGATTCTGAGTGTAGCGAAGAATGTATTGTTTTTACTAAGGTGTTTTTTTAATTTTTTTATCCTGTGTATAAAAATTCTACCAGCAATTTTGCTCAGATATATACACGCGGCTCTATTTCTGAAAAGGAATGTTGTCCAGATGGTACATTTGGGAGGTCATATTTTCATTTTCTGTGCAGTTTTCATAATAACTGGGAAAACCCAAGATAAAACGTAAGAAAAACGGGAAATTCACGAAGATAATGCTTTTATTATTTTTCAATTTTGTTATTTGTTGTAATTCAGTTAAAAATATTCTTAGACTTGAAATTTGGACAGAACATTTATTTTTGCCTTTTCTATACGTGCTAAAATGTTCAAGAAAATTAAGCCAATTTTGAGGTTTTTATAGACATTTTTATTTTAGGGCCAAAAACAACTCTCTTATAAATGGAAAAAAAAAATAATATCTCATATCAACCAAAAAAAAAAGTAAATTATTAATTGGAATAATTTAATATCAGTTTGTTTGTCAGCCTGTACCATGAACTAAGATATACAGGACTGGAAAAAGCTAAATGTTATTTTTCACCAAAATAGAAAAATTTCATTCAAATTTAAATATTTGTAGTCCTTATCCCTACAATTAATGTTAAAATTAGAATTTTAAAGTTCCCATTAATAAAAATGTATAAAAACTTCATATCATTATTATTATAGGTACATATCTATCACGGATATAGATACTGAAGTATACTAAAGATAGATACTAAATTATCTATAGCCGAGTTATCTATACAAAATTATGTATATTGCAGATTTAAGAACAATGGTGAAAACAAAGTTAAGCGGACTGACTAAGTTTCGAAATTATAGCTTTTTGAAGTTCTGATATAATGTGGACATTATATTATGTTATGTTAAATAACTCTATATTGTCGTTCTTAAAGCATGTATGTTGTGATCTAATTTATGCCTTTTATCATCCTAGGGGTTCCTTCCGAGTTCATATCAGTGGGTTGAAAAAACTATTTTACTAATTGACCTGAAGGCGCTCCTGAGCAATATTATTTCTTTGCTCAAAATCATTTTTTTTTTTTTTTTTTGGTAATACTTAAATTTGCTTACGTACAAATATACATTAAATTTCTTTCAATATCCTACCTTCCCAACTTCTCATCTATAACAGTGGTCCACTCATCGTGCGAAGTATGTCAGTTTTTTTCTTATCAATCATTAATATTCAATTTAATTATTAGTCAATGTCTGGAGACGCTCCTGCACGTTGGCGGCCTCTCAGCGGAAATTTGTCAATATTTCATTTGTAAAATCGTGTATTGATGAAAAAAAAAATATGGTCGTTTTGGTCAAAACAAGTTTATTGGTGAAAAAAAACGAGAGACACGTTTTAATGGAAGTGTGTGATTTTAGAAAAACTTCAGCGATTGCGAATCTCCAAGGTTTAGGACATGGCTTAGTATACTATTTATAAAAAATAATATTGACTTTTATTAATTTAACTTTCATTTCTATAACATTTGACCATTAAAAACTTATTAAGACACGAAAACAATCCTTAACTCAAAATTAAATAGAAATGTTATTTTTACATAACTTGATTTAGAACTTCTGTCCCTCACACGAGTTCTCTCAGTAAGGCCCAGTACTTACTACTCATATAATTTAATTTAATTTAATGAATAAATTAAATTAAATATTGGTACTTTTTTATTATTTATATTATATCATAATCACGCGCGTCATAATATAAAAACGTTCGTATTAATAAATCATTTTATACGGGGTTGTGTATCTACAGGATTTGACTATTTCCTATAAATATATATATATATTGCAATTGCATTGAAATTTTTTTAGTCCTGCAGATACACTTTGTATTTTAAAAATGAGAAATAAACGAGTAATATCATAAATATATAAACGCAATTATTATGACGTGTTACAATAGTCATGCGCGTACTTAATAGACACTTAATAAGTAAGTGTAAGTATTAGTCAAATATAGGAACCTCCTAACTATAATACTTTAGTCAAAGTGTCTACAACTACTACTGTTACTAAGTAAAAACGACTATCGAAAAATAATAACATGTGCGTACTACTCAATTATTTTTATACGACGACAATGTGGATCATCATTCTCGTTTTATGAAAAAAAAATATAACAAAAATTCTTAAACGAGTACACGTAACATAGAACAGTATACATCACAGCCTCTCTCCGTAAAATATCCTATACATCAGAATCAGAAATAATTCCGGTTCGTGATGCGATTGACGAATAACTTCTCGTACGATTTTTTATGATTTACGATCGGTGTTTAATTAACGAATATTGTAAAAATCAATTTCTCACGCACGAACATAATATTATATTTATTGGAAAAAACGTTTTCACAATCAAAATAATATCACATGTATTAGATAAACATCACCAATGGCTGAGATAGTTGAAGTGTAAAATATGTCTATCAGTACCCGCAGAGACGCCCTAATCACTTGAGGAAATATTTGAATTTTTCAAATAAATAATAGTACCTTATGTATATATGTATTAACAGATAAAGATAAAGATTAAGAATTCTTTGAACGTCAATTAAACGAAATTATTGATAAAATTTAGCCTAGAACTCTCTAGACGATCGGCATTGTGCTTCTTTTGATGAATTCAAATGTATGAATGTCGTTAGAACTAAAATAAACAAATTTAATTGTATAATATGTTTTTAATATAAATATTGTTTAATTTACGGTTTATAATATTGACACCAAAAGTATTTTGCAACCAGCAAAGCTAATTTTCCTGCAGAGACGCAGGATCAATACGGTATCTGCACCGATAATATGCGGAATTTCCCCAAAGACATTTTGAACTATTTATTATTATATTCGTATTTAAATTTTGAATCACGAATCGGTATTTGGGTGGAGGAAATTGGTTGTTTAAGTCATTTTCACGGTACCAAACATAACAAAATATTATGTGGGTATAAACATCGAAATGCATTAGACAACGAAAATGCATGTAATAATATTTTTAAGACAAGTATTCGTACTGCTAGTCTCGCCCAACGCGC
Organism: Cinara cedri; assembly: GCA_902439185.1. NCBI lineage: Eukaryota > Metazoa > Arthropoda > Insecta > Hemiptera > Aphididae > Cinara > Cinara cedri. The sequence goes on along the minus strand of CABPRJ010000982.1, from coordinate 264,311 downwards.
GCACATTCTACGATAACAATCGAAAGATTTCAACCATCGCGTAAACATTAATTATATTTCATTTGCTTAAGATTGTATATTTTTATTTACTTATTAATCCAAATATCCATTCTGTACACAATTATTATTATACATGATTTTATTTTGCATTTATTTTAATAAAAACGGTTATTTTACATTCCCATTGTAGGTACTTAACGTACATTTTTGTAGAAATGATAATTAAAGGGCGTTATCATTGTGCAATAACCAGACAGCTCTATTTTTCAAACCTTTTCAGGAAACAAAAACAAAATTAATTTAGCTAAATTAAACCAAGGTCTAGCGGGATACAAAAAAAAGGATTCAGTCTTACTAGATTTAATTTGTACCGTTTGTTTTCTTTAAGACGGAAGCGAATAATTGTTATACAAGTATAACCGAAAAGAGGAGACTCCGTCGCAGGTCACGGAAGAGGTGATTAGAAATAGTGGAGGAAAAGCCTAAAGCAGGAACATAAATGGAAGGTAACGTCCGGAAAATTGAAGGAAGGAGGAAAGAAGTTAATGGTAGTAAAAACTGAGTTCTAAATATCAAAGAAGAAGATAATCTTAAATGTTTGGAACTATCTGGTTTTAACTAGAATTTTGTTAAAAAGACGATGAGAACTTTGATTTTTGCTTAAAAAATATTTACAATTTTCTTTAGCCGCGTTATTATTTCCATACAGATAATCGGATTCGTCTCGTTTTTGCACTGAAAATACGATAATAATTCCTTCTGTCAGAATTAATTAAAATGTAAATTTCTCAAAAAAAATGCAGTTGGCTGGTTATAGCTCGAAATTCTAATTTTGAATTGTATATACATACATTTAATATACGAACAATGTTCCTGTGAAATAACTAAAGAACAATAAAACGAACTGTAGTCAGTGCGTATATTATTATAAATAACGGTACACAAAAACCGTTTAACATTTTATTAACGTTTGGCTGAATACATTTTTTTAGAAGTTAAAATGACAAATAATTAATCTATGGTTTATTTTCAAAGATGCATTATTATTATATCATGGTATGATTTTATAATTAAACATTCAAAAAAATAAAGAGTAACAATTTATAATTCGATTTTGTAATAAAACAAGGTAGAAAGTAATTAAGGACAGGATACTGTGAAGATTTCTACGGGAGAATGAGTGTGGAGTATACTCGACTCGTATAGCTCATTCCAGTGTAAGTCAGTAAAATTGTATTAATTATGTAAAATTCGAAATCGATCGATTGGATTAAACACATCGTCATTGAAAAATAATTCTGAGCAAAACTAGACCAAAAACGGTCGAGATTTATTATTAGAAACGTAGTAGTAGTACACTTACAGTCAATTTCACCGACTTTGCGACAGTGTAGTCGACTACATACAAGGAAAATACTTGAAAAAAAGATAGCTATCGATTACTACCATTGACGTGCTCAGAAATTTGCAATAGGAAATGGTGTAGTAAATAATATACATGAATAAAACGTAGAAACGTTTTCTATAAAAAAATAAAACCCACAGTGCGAATTAAAAAGCCAAATCCAAAACAGCCAATTTTTATTCAATATGTGTCAAGCTTTTTCTATTGAACTACAAGTTAATTACTCATAGTTTTACTTTAATTCAATGAGGGAGAGTGATATAATCCTCAACCTCCTTTTTTGCTGATGCCACTTATCATAAGTGGTGAATTGATGGATCATCTCCTCCTTGAGAGTTTGGTCATTGAAATAAGGATGGTTTAAACAAAACCGCGTTCAGAAATTTTTGAATGAGAGGGGTTATGGACAATTTGTTCAATTAAATCCACTCAAATTTGCAGATTTTCAGTAATGATTAGAATAATAAATTTCCAACAGGGATAATTTATTTTGTTTTTATTTTATTTTAAATTTAAGAAAATGTACCAAATTTATGTAATTTTTTAATTTTTTATATTAATTTATGAGTCTATACTCAATAAAACTTCAAATGTACAGTATCAATGTATAATCACTATTATAATTATAATAAATTTCAAAGAAAAAAATGTATATTTAATATTTCTTATGTCTTAATCGTTATAAAGTTGTATACGTTTCATACGTGGGGTTTTATACGTGTAACATATAAAACACTATATTATCAATCCTGAATTAAACCACAAGGTCCAACCGAGATTTAAAATACATCCCCCTTCACTCAAAACTGGGATACAACATACAGCCACCACTGCTGACCATTTATGTTCGCGTTCTATATTATATTAATTAAAATCAATAAAGCGACGTAAAACTATTAAATCACTAGTACAATTTATAATATATAAAAGAGAATCCTTTAACTAAAAAAAAAAAAAACATCATCGAACGAAACCAATAGAATTACCTCTCAGATTTTCAAGAATACAAATTATAGACAAATACGTATTGTGTGAATTTATAACACTGCAATTTCTATTACATTACTAGAAGAATTTGTACGCTAATAAGAATAGTACCCTGGTCAAAAATAAACTGATACTCGTAATCATTATGATACCGAATCAATTTACAGAACGTATTACTGCAGTACAACAAATTGAACGCGTATATTACGTATTTTACTCCGCAAACTATAAAACTACTTGCATACAATGTACTAAACAACAATAATAATTATTATTATTATACCGTTAAACGTCTACAGCGGTCAAGACAGCCGGTAGTGGATTCCAAACGAAATTTGTATACATATCTCGTTTTACCTAACCTTGAAATGGTCAAAAAGGTCGCAAAAAAAATTTGTTACTGATAATATAGGTATACCGATTTTATTTTTACAATAAAATAATAATTGTGACAAACTAAATCATCCAATACGGAAATTCCGTTCGTTTTGATCGCGTGTGGTAAATTATTCATTTTATAAAATAAAATAATAACCGCGTAACAGATACGCTCTCGAATGTCTGTAATTTGCACCAAAATAAAGATGTGTTATTAACACCACCGCGGGTAGTCGAAAATAGTGTTTGTGATTTGCATTGAAATTACTAGGCAACGTCTATTTATAGATAATCGAGAAGGTTATCGATTATTTCACCAGTATTTAAATAATTTGTATTATTTATACAGTTTAATTAATTTTCATCTGGCTGAGAAACGCACAAAAAATTGACAAGTGAAATATGTCAACAATGCGATCTGATCAACTTGAATGTTTTTTTTCGAATTTTAATTCAATTACTTTGTCAAAGAATTTAACAGTTTTTTCATTTTAAATTACCAAACGTTCCATTTGGTTAACTTGATTTATGGCAATGTAACTTTAAAATAAATTAACTATCACAATGATATTATTTCGTTATATAATTTAATATTTGTGAACACTGATTGCCGAAATCGAGATTTGTAAGTTAATATTTTTGCTATCCACTTAAGTCAAGTTGGGAACGTCTAATTACCTTCTCATCGTAATATCTCATACTATACCATCGACAATTTGAAACGAGTACATGCTATCGATAAACTATCGGCACAGCGCACGGCTATTTGAAAATCAAAAGTATAGATGACCGATGTGCCCCAAAAAATAAAAGTGAAAAAATAAACACAATGCAACTTTGTAATAATACAATTATGTTGTAAAAAGTTTTTAAACTCGTAAATTAGTATGAATTACTATTCATGTACAATTTGACCGTGTAATGTGAAATTTGCAAGACCCCAAAGAATAATGCAAAATCCGAAACGCCGATAGGAAATAATGAATACCTGCCTACCATTACTGCAGTACACCGCCTATTATACCCGATCCGAAAGACCAACCGTCTGTGAAATTTTAATTGGCACAAGAAAGGATCGCATTTTATTTTTCTAATGGCACATCGGAAGGGAAAATATAATATCAAAAAGATCGAGACGTCAGAAACGCACAAGTGCAGCCGCAGTAATAGACAGCATGGCGACACGACTTCGAGCGGGCGCGGCGCGTCCTCGTCGTCCGCCGTCGGGACGTTTTATTTTTAACACGACATTACATTATTATGTCAACACACACGCGCTCGCGCATCGCTTTATAGATAAAAAAAATGAATACGTTCATACCGTTCCCGAGTAAAATTTGAATTATTTTTGTTATTAATTAACAATATTGGAAATGAAACGTACGTTTGTTCGCGCCGGCCCGCGTACACGCGATAATAGTATACAGTTGTTATTGCGGCGCATCGATGTACATTTTAATCGAACGCGGGTGTACCAGTGTTGAATTCAGACAATTTTTCTGGTGGGGGAGCATTACTAAAATTATAGTAATGATCTTCTTTTTTTTTTTTTGTTTATCTACTCTTTTAAGACCAATTTGATTTGTTTGATTATTAAATTGCCTACATTTAACAAGGGAGTGGGGGGGGGGTAAAAAAAATTTGCAGGGAAGGCTATCGACCCCCCCCCCGTTACATACCCGGATTCAACACTAGAGTGTACATTGACGTTTTTATCAAAACGATAGTATGGGCAATCGGATATAATATTTTGTACAAGGAAAACCGCGTCGTTTCTACATGTAAGAAGCGAGATTTGAAAAACCGTGTAACATTGCGATGAAGACGGCGACGTTTTGCACATATACCTAACCTATACCCGTATATAATATTATAAGAAGACGAGAAAAGTTCGAAACGTTACGACTTACCGGGTTTTCGTTCGGAATGTTTGGATACCAGTTTTTCAAGTTCGTTAGGTATAAATTCTACAGAAAAACATATTATGTATACACAATACTATATACCTATACCCAACTGCGTACCTATATAATTTATTTGTTTTTGTATATATATATATATATATATATATATATATGCACGCATACCGCACGTAACGAAACAATGTTAACTCGCCGTATATAGAGAGGTATCACGGGTATAATATACGTCTCTACCTATAATACAGCTATATAACTGCGATTTTGAAGTTATTAAACCGCCGCCGCCGCCGTATTTTGAAACGAATTCGATTTTCGTACCCGCATCATTATAATAAATATTACGAAATCGGTAAACACGAATGCGTTCTGTACTGTAATACGCATTACAGGCGCGGCGCGGCGCTCGATATAACAATAATAATACGATATTATTATCATTATCGAACACAACAGCGGCGTGCTGAACATTTCTTATACTTGGGGCGGCAAAACAAAAAAATTAGAACCAATCCACCCAAAATTATCATAATTATATTACGTAGGTATATTAATAATATAAATAATATGACAGGCAAAACTATGAGGGCATCTCTGATCTCCGAACTAGTTTTACCTTATCAACATTTAACGTATTATTCGATGACCAGACGACCCGCTCATTTTAGTCATGCGGCAATTGCCTAGAAAAAACTTACTTCGGCACGTCACTGGAACGCAATATCTATTATTCCGTATACGCCCGGGCCGAGTAACTATTTCGGCCGATAATATACGGCGGCGGCCGCCAATATCCGTAGTAACGCGGCGGCTAATCGAACGAACGCGTCGTTACAACTTTCAAGTATTCACACAACCGCTAGGAATTAGCGCGGATATAATAGTATAGAATTGTTTTCTTATTAAACAATATATCCTATTAAATAGTTTAAATCTATTCGAATACGCTCGATAAAAACGATAAACGTCGTACATCAACTGCAGTCAACACGTAATATCACGACAAACAGAATAGGTTAACGTACCTAGGGTACCGTAGAGTTATTTTAAAAAACGGTTTGGGTGTGGAACGGGGTGGGACGGTGGGGCCTAAAACGATTAATCGTGATTAGAACGCAAACTAAACGGTTAACGTATTTTGCACTTGAACGATAGAAGTATGAATTTTAAAAATTATTTCTTTCGATTTGAATCTCGTTTCAAAATGCATACGTACAACACCCAGGTAGTATAATACAGTAGAATCAAATAAAATATCAAAATCTTGTTATTTGAAAGAAAGAACCGTCTAAACGTTGTAAATGAAATACGGAGTGAAATTCCCAGGGTTCAAACGCCGAGCACTCGAATTTCTACGGCGGGTAGGTCTAACTGTATAATTTACGAGGTATGAAACAAATATAATTGGTTAATACCTGTAATACCTGTAAAAATGTAATTATTGTGATTAGGTATAATACACCTATATAGACAGGTGGGCGAATCCAATAAGGGACAGGGAGATTAGAGTAACTATGAAATCGTTTTAGGTTTTTCTTTTTTAATACGATTTTAATTGGTTTTTTTTATGATTCCCGGGAACCTTCTTTCATAAAGGTAGGTGCATAGAATTCTACTTTATAAACACGTCATGACAAACATCTATAGGTCAGTGGCGTCGTTTTAGTACGAGCTGTATGTACAGTCATTTCAGGTATTTCGAGATAAAGTTTCCGAACATTATCAACCACTTACACCACATCAAATATTCGAAACCGAATCAAACTCACAATAATTTATTATCGATGACGTTTTTGTATTGGCCTGAAATTCCTCCATCCGGAACTATACAATCGGAAATACCAACTTAAAAAAATCTAAACTATAGACGGGGACGAATTATCGTTTGGCCACCCCGTGGTTCTCCCACTCCTCGAATCGTACACGATTCTTTACAGAATACCCAGGTATATTGTTTTCTGTAACATTTACAAAAATATGCGTTATAATAAATATCGAAAGTTAATTTACAAAAAAAAAAACAAAAACAAAAAGAGCAAATAAGTACCTACAATAATAATAAGCGATTTGAAACGTAAACAAGCATCGGACTGTTATCGTGTTATTCGGATTAATTTCAAAACGTTACACTATACAAATTTGGGGATTATAATATTATTACGATTATTATTATACGGTGTAACGACTAACGCTTCTCTAATAGATCAGATGACCTGGATGTTAATTTATTTTAAGCGTATCGGAGAGAGAGAGAGAGAGAGAGAGAGAAACGTAAACGTATATAATATAATTAGTCGAACGCGAACAGATCAAACAGATATGGGGGGAAAAAAAAAATTACGATTTTGTCGTATTTCATTATATTATATATAAAACGTCGGGTATAAATAAGTACCGCGCTGTAAAAGATTTCACTTCAATACCAGTTGTATTCATAAATATATATTATGTGTGTAAAAAATAATATATTGACAATAATAATAACAATAATATACCGTGTGCGTTAAATATTAATTATTTCCATTACAATGTGTAGTTGTAAAACACACGCGCGCACACGCACACACACACACACACACACACGGTTGTTTGGATAAATTCGTACTCGCCGAACACTGAATGGGCAACGCGCGGTGAGTGGCGGGACGGGTGGGAGATGCGCGGGGCGCAGGGAGACGGCGGCGCGGCGGATAGTTTGGCATATTTCAATATAGATGGCACTGACGACAGTTCAAAAAAAAAAACGTGATGTTCCAGCCGGATTTCTGTCAAAGGAATGCGCGTGTGCGTTTCACAACTGAAATCGCGCGCGCACACACGCACACCGTGAACGCGCGCATACACGCTCCCGAAATCCCGCGGGATCGCCGGAACGTGGTCCCGAAAACCGTACCGACGGAAATATTTGAAAACAAAAAGAATCGCCGGTAAATTATACTATTATTATTAACATCATCGATTTACCTGTCTCTGGGGTCGATCCAAGTGGTCTTCTTGGTATTGTGATCGATGAAATACACTTTTCCGTCGTAGTCCCTCGCGAAATCCCAACCGTCGGGCAACGGTATCTCTCCGTTCCGTCGTCTCGGCATTGCACTGTATCCATCAAAGTCGACTCACCAAATCGAATCCATTGGCGAAAACCGTACGTGTGTGTGTGTGTGTGTTCGGGGAAACACTTTTTCGGGTGGCGGAGGATATCACAAAAACAAAACGGTCGGAAAAATCGAATACGAACAGTACGAACAACTCTACGTTATCGAAATAAAAATATTATATCCGCGACGGCGTCGTCGTTACTCGTTACGTGTGTGCGCGCGCGCGTTATCTGCGGGCAACAGTGTTGTGTTCACTACTGGCGGACAGACCGACGACGATAGATGTCACGCGCACTTCGCCATCTTGGAAATGGTCGGGCCGAACGCAGCAACGTTGCCCCCGTCACGACAAGAAAAACGGGTATACAGAGCGTTCGCGGCGTGAGCGACCGCGCGCGCGCGCCAGCGGCCGGTTCTATTATCAATCGCATGACATCACCGAAACGGTAGCCAATCAGACCGCGGATCCGCTGGAATGCGGCTATTACCATAACACGGCCCGGGTTTTGTGTGTGCGCGCGAACGCGCGCGTGTGTATGCGTCCGTGTATATACTGTACGTGCTCGCGCGTATGTGCGTTTGTGTGTGTGCATGCCAGTTTTATTTTGCCTTGTCTAGTTTTTTATTATTATTTTTTTTCCTACTCGTTTGATGCGAACGAAATGATGGAATTCCTGCCCTAGGTTTTTTAGATTGTTGTACCCTTCGTCGCCACCACCTCCGCCGTCGTGCCGCAGCTACTCGTCCGTCCATTAAACAATGAACCGCGTATATGACGCGTGATTCGGTTTTTATTTTATTTCATTTTTTTTTCATTCCACACGCACGATACAATATCATACTTGCCGGTGTTGTTGTTGTTGTTGTTGTTGTTTTTATTGTTATGGTTGGTACCCTATTACCCAAATCTCGTCGTCTGCTCAGTGCTCGAATTGAACAAATAAGAAAAGAAGGACTATAAAAAAAAATTAGCATCCCTTGCAATTTTTGAACTAAACCCGACCCGTGGGAGGTTTAGCACTACACACCTCCCATACCAATTTTCAAACATAATTGAGTAATTCATAATTTCCGAAAACAAACACTACTTACAGGCTAACTTGCTTGCATAGTACATACAATAGTAGATATTATTTATTTTAGATTCTAATATGATGGTTACTACTATGATTCTATAATGATGATGTGTTTATTCTATTTTTTTGTCTACGAAGAACTTCTCTACCTGAAATCTTGTTTCAATCATCAACTTTAGAGGCGATGGTTCCTAGTAAAAATTGTTATCTGGTTGGTGCAATAAGGAAGTTATTTTTTGGTTTTCTTTGTAGTATTCTTAATTATGAAGAAATCCCTAGAAAAAACTTCGGTGAAACTTGTAACTGTTACATTTACCGCTTTTGTTTTATTCTATTTTGTTTATACAATGAAAAATAATCGTAGAGGTCAAAAATTCCACTGATTACTTTGATAGGTATAGTCTCTTATCAGCTCTTTCCAGACATGGTACCTTTTATTCCCCACTATGTTCCATGCGTTTCACTTTAAAAAATAGTAAAGGTACGCTTACATTTCTGAAAAATTAATTGAGATACTCCATTCCTCTGCGTTCCCCCTCAATTCGATCACTGCGTCCGCCTATAACAATATAATATAATAATATATAAATATTATAATAATGTTGGTATACTAATACCCGTGCCACTACTTACCTAAAAATTATTGCTTACTCTGCACCGCCCCGACGACGTTGAATTTATTTGGCGTGCTGTAGACGTGCAAGGAATTAACATCAGTGACGTTTTTCAAAAAAGTGTCTGATGGATTAAGATATTTTCTAAAAATTCTTCAGCCATTAATTGAAAAAATATCTTATTCGAAAATCATAACTGAGAACTTAAAAAATTTAAATCTGAGTAATACCTACTTAGATAAAAACTGAACGATATAATTTTATCAATATCAATATAATCTAGTTTCGATATTTAATGCTTTCGAAATATCTAATTAATTGATAGTACCGATCAATGGCGTGATCAGTGCTATATTTCATATTCCGATGGCTTGCCTAGCGTCCACCTACTTAACAACCACCTACCTTTCGAATGTCTTATTCAAAATATTTTTATTTCTATACAATGTTTATTTCCTTATGATGCTGAAAGATGCCAAAAATAATTATTGATTACAACAAACTACTTAAAATAGGCACCACAGATACGTAATCACTTATTATCACTTTTTTTCGTGGTGGACTCGTCTAATTTGACGATGATTCGGTCGACGTTATATTATATGATCAGGATGTGTCCCCGCAATCCGTTATACCTAGCCGTTCTGTGCGGTTATCTACACTTCGACACGTGGGTAATTGGCTATTGTTAGCGCCAGATATTGAATGTATTGGCCCGATGAGTTTTAGGATTTTCACTGAGCCAAAATTATACAAAATAGATAAAATTAACATAAATTCAATTAAAAACAAGTATAACTTTGTGCAGCCCACCGAGATTTTATCGGTAGCTCACCGATTCAATCCGGACCTGACCATTGTCAACGACAATTTATAATCTATTATAATCTACATTTGTATTTTAGTAATTATCTACTTCCCTCCGTCCTGGCTTATTATACAAGTATATAAGTTGTGGCAGATAATGTGAAGTTGTGCTCTTCAGGTACCCGAGCCCGTACGGCTTGTAATTAATGGTATTAATTATTATTTTAGTGGCAATTTTTACCTACGTTAAGTACGAGCTCACGCGTGTTTTACAAGTCACGCGTGGGTACATAACACCTTTTATTATCGTTTTGGGTTCTGTTTCGGTTTGAATTCGCATGTGATACTGGCTTTTCTACTATGGACTCACCCGTTTTTGTACATGGGAATACGTGTGGGTGCGTAACAGTGGTACGTCATTTTTGAGTTATTTTATTTAATGCGGATACAAATTTTTCTGGGTTCTTAAAAATTGTTTACAGCAAAAGTCAATTAACTAAAACGTTTTTCCCTTAAAAGAAAATTATAATGCGATTTGGCGTGTAAAAAATTCCCACACAAGCCTAAGCCAATAAATTTACCTAGATACCTTGAATATTTTCGCTTCTCTAATACGGAATGTGATTGTCACTCATAAGATTATAACCTTACTGCTTAAACATACATATTTTTATACAACTTTCGATTTGACAAAATGCCATCAAATCAATAATCGGGTGTGCATAAATGTATCATTACATTCAATTTAATTTCACTATTTGAGTACAAACCTCCAATTTCCACCGAAATCCTATCACCATAGAACGGTGCAAATATTATATTGTTAATACAAATATCAAATAATATAATTAAAGTGCCTATAAATAGCTCAAAAAAGCCGGGATGTTTTGAACAATTTACCATGTCTAAAAAAGGCCAATAAAGCTTCTGTGAAAATTTCAGGTCTCTACGATTATTTTTAATCAAATTAAAACAAAAAATTAAAGTTGAAAATAATGAAACAGTTATTTCCGGAAACTTTCTGGTGTTTCCTATTTGTTCTTCCAAATTATTAAAAATCATACAAGAAAAATCAAAAAACTACTTTACTAACAAGATAAAATTTTCTTCATAAAAGATGCTATTCTTAAAACGAAGCAAAATTTCTTGTAGACAAATAAAATTGAAAAAGTCGAAAATAATGAAAATTTACTGCCGTAAATTGGTCTATTTTCCATATTATATTGGTTTTTTTCCAATTTATTATTATGAAAACTGAATAAATCAAAAAATAATCTTTTCAATATATCAACAAGATTTAAACTACTACAAAAAAGCTCGATTGTCATTGTTTGATTGGAGTAAGTTTTCTAATAAAAAAGTTAATAAACAGACAAAAAAAATATAATAAAAAAACACTTATGATATAATAAAACCAATACGTTTCTCGCTGTGTTCAATATCTAAACTAAATAAATAAATAATGGATTACATTTTCCATTTGTAAACGCCGTTTCATTTTTTTTTTTTTATACGATATTATAGAAAGCTTAGTGTCGCACTCGTGTAGTTTCATCAGGGTATACTGCATGTCTAATGTCTATAATCAATTTGTAAGGGGTATTCGATAAAGAAAAAAATTTAATTTTGTTTTACATTACGTACATAGGTAACTTTCGATGTAGTACCTATTTTAAGTGTTCAATATTTATAATGTTTGTGGTGGCATTTCGAAGATTTGTAACTTTATATTTAATCATTATAATTTATAAGTATTAAGCATACATGCAAACGAGTTTCTTTTGTAGAATACTTATCTAAAAATATATATTTTTTTAGTATATATATATATATAATATATTATTAATATAAAATATGTATATTACATTTTACATAATCACATAACCAGATAGGTATTTAAAATATGTTTACGTGTTATGTATAATATGAGTTATATAACCCATATATCTCACAATACTGTATAGTTATATACACCTATATTATTTATGGACTTTATTAGTTTTATCTATGACCATGTATATTATATCCAAACTAGTAAACTTTTTTTTTTTCTAATTATTGCGTTTCTACAATGCTAGAAATTGGTATGATATACCAAATTACTTATATGTTTTAGCTAAAATTATTTTGTACGATTATTTTAGATTCTGAGAGTAATGAATAATGTACCTATTGGTTTTATTATGATGCGTATGTTAATTTTTCTTCTGTTTGTAAACAACTTTCCTATTACAAACCTTGCTCCTCTGATCATCAAATTTAGGGGTAGTTAATGGTAACAAATTTTATTTAGTTCACCAACAAAATGTAAGGAAGGTCGTTTTTTTTCATTTTCCTTGTAGCTTTCAATCAGAAAAAACATCGGAACCAGATATATTTAAACAACAAGGGTGTATTTTATTTTTGATTTCGTTTTTTTATTATGATTCAATTAAAAATAAACCGTAGATACCTGGATTGTTTATCGAATACTCATATTAGCCATTTCTAGACGTGGTAAAATGTTTACATTATTCTAACTTTTTGTGAGGTATTTATACTTATTTGAAATTTTCGAGTTTTTTGACATTTTATTTGGTGTTATTATGTGGATAAAATTGTTTTGGTCCATCTAAAAATAGTTAATATATAAATTCCTATGAAAATGTCGATTTTAAAACTCATTGTACTTTATAATTAAGTATACTTGTACTCTAATACCTAAAACTTGAAGAACAATACAGTGTATTCACTCCTTATATTAATAAGTATGGCAACACAAAAGACATTTGTGTCATTATCCTTGCCTTAGATTTTTGTAATATTAGGTAACAGGGTTTATAGATATTATAAATATCAAAGATTTAAATGGGTATGAACGGTCCAAGAGGAGTGGACATAAAGTGAATGGCTATCATTGGACAGGGGAGATAATGTAGGTCGTTTTATTAATGGTTTAATGGTTTTATTATAGTGTTGGCCTATATTCAAGACCACATAAATTGATGGCTTTTTAGGTGCAATTATCCAAGATAACAAGGGGGATGGTTTTTAAAATACTTATGTGACGTACGTTAATGGTGAAAATCAAGCTAAGAGTATATTGGGGAACAAACAACGTGGTAGAGCGATCGAATCTCCCGGAGTTGCTACTGAGCTTATCCATATCTTTAATATCTTCATCTTCTTCTTTCTTCAGCTTAACGGTCCTTGAAGGGCCTGAGCTGCCACAAGTAAGTCTCTCCACCTTTCTCTGTTGAGTGCTAATTCAACAGACGCATTCATATCCAACAATTGAATATCCCTCTTCACAGCATCCTTTCATCTCGTTCACGGTCTACCCAGTGGTCGTTTCTTCTGTATCGTTGCGGTTGTGACCTTTTTTAGTATATCATCTTCAGCTCTCCAAATATGTCCAAACCACTCTATTCTCTTAGTTCTTATATACGTTAATATCGTTAGATTGTACACCGGGCCAAAAATTTTTCTCAAAACCTTTCTTTCAAATATTGCCAGTTTTTTGTTATCAACTTTCGTCGTAGACCAAGTCTCACACGCGTAAGTTACTATTGGTCTCAGATAACTGGCATAGAGCAGTGTTTTCGACTTTCTTGACAACAATTTAGATTTCAATAACTTTTGGATGCTATGGTAGCATCGGTTTCCACATGCTAATCGTTAGGTTAGGTGCATGTCATTTTCATTGTTTATGTTCACACCTAGATACTTAAAACTTTCTACACTTTCAAATGTGAGATTATCTACTTGTAGATTAGGCTGATCTTCTCTTCTCCTGGAAAGTATCATCTTTAATATCTATGTTATAATATTACATAGACATAATACAATGCAGTCTGTTTCTCCTTCGGAAAAAAAATTCAACAATAAATAAATTTCAAACAACAATTCTAAATGTTCTAATGGATTATAAATTATAATATATCTGCTAGGTATAAACTAAAAGTCAAAATTAACACATATATTATAGATAACTATACCTTATCTATTTGACTTTTAATGGGAAAATAACGAAACATAACACGCATGTAGGAATTATAAATTTGTTAATATTTAATGCTATTTTTTGGACAAAAAAATAACTGAGACGAATTTGCATTTCAGTCGGCCTAACAATGAAACAAATTAAAATAGCATTAAAAGTACTGCATTTTTCTACAGTAGATATATCAATATTATATTTTTAATATAATATAATAAAAATTCAAACGGTCGTATGTTGTTGAAGTTGGGTTGGTTTATTATGTCCTGTTAGCAAATCTATTTAGCCGATAGGTAACTATGAAAAAAATAACAAATCATTTAGTCTAAAAATTTAGACACCAGTCCGCAGTATACCTGCAAACAAACATATCATAATAATAGACGATAATGCTGATCATATCGGCTATTCATAATGGCTTACATCGCGTTATGGCGATAAGAGAGGCGTTATCTGCACTCTTATAATTTTGAAATCAACACTCGTAAATATTTTGTAATTTTGTATTTCATTATTATGTAATATTAATATTTAATTATGTTATGATAATTATTAAAAAAAAAAAATCAAATTCGTTTTTAGTAGACTCATATATTATATGTATACGGTATAAAATACACATTATAGTGGTCGCCGCTTATAGTAATCAAATTCGTGATATTCGTGTATTTTAATCACTATAACCGAAAATCTGAACACAGTAAGCGACGAAAGTTGCATTGATAACTACTGTTTGTTCCGTTCCTGGCATTTCTGATCACTTTAGGTGGCTGATTCTTATAACTAGTAAACACTATAAGCGGCGAACACTGTATTATATTACCCATGTAACTAAATTATATTATTCGACTTGCACAATCAATATAATAGTCAGCTATATGTCATTTGTTCCTCCCCTTGGCTTTTCGGAAAATATATAATATATTAAATACATAACGAATTGAAAGTGATGGTATATTATATTACCAAAAAAAATATTAAATTGAACTTTAATTGATAAAGAATTAATAATTCATATGCAATATGATATGCAAGTGCAAGTAAACGACGTTCTTGATATATTTTTATACAAACATTTGATACCTATCATTGTTGTTTTTATAATCAATGTGACCACTGTCACATACACAGTATACATAATATATTGAATACATATATATAAACACCTCAACGACTCATTTGGTCCTAACAAAGGTGCAATTAAAAAATATTATTCACCAAACATATTAGTTTTTAAAAATCAGTTTAATTATTTTATTAAAAAATGTGTATGTTATTAAACACAAGCAAATAGTCCAGTTACCGCGAGGTTTGATGTAAATAATAATTTTAAATACTTGATAAATGCTCAAAAATTTGACCCGAGGGTCTATGAGATACTGCTTACTTTTATAATAAAATAAAAACATTGACAGTTTTTAGTCTCAGTTTTATTTTTTTATGAGCATTTAAAGTTCTAATTTATTATTACCTAATTTATATAGGTAGGTACACAATCCGATGAACGGGTCTATAAGCAACTTGAAGCCCAAAATTCAGTATTGAGGCCATATACAATCAGTTAAACTTAAAAGTTTCGTCATAAATTCGATTAGGTACATGAAATTATACAAGTAACCAACAGGATCGGATAAAGTACTGTGGGATCCCGGGGGCCATATTAGTAAGGAGACCTATTTTATTAAAATGGAATAAATATACAAAAAATAAACTCATTTGTCTTCTACAATATACAATGTACATACTTGTTTGTGATAGATGAGGCATCGTGCTACTTGGATTTTTAAATTATTGGAAACAACTAGTATAATAGACAGTTTAAGTTAAAATTAAATCAAATTATGACGTTAATATAGCTAACGATGTAGATATAGATAATATATAGTTATTACTCGTTAAAATATAAATGCATTTTAATCAGAACTATTTGAAACAATGCCACGAATTTATTTATTATAAATTTTCCACCGTCGTGAACCGAGAATCATGTTGCAATTAAATCATATACTCATAACTCAACAGTGTGCTCATATTATTTGGGCTTGGAATTTCTCGGATTGTATCTCAATTTATGTAATACACATACTTGAATGATATTAAATATAATACATTATTACTTATTTGTCTGATGTAACAACATTCAAATTATTTTATAATTTTATTATTGTCTTATCTTCTGTGATAAGAGATTATTGAAAAATATGCATAGTTTATACTTCGCAGTATACCTGATACCTCTCCTATACTCCTACGCGTTTTATACTAGTTAATTGATAATTCTGTAAAAACGTAATTTTGATAAACTATTTCGTAACTTACGGGATTTCTCAATCATAAATGATACATCAACAAATATTATAATTTATTCCTTTCGTAATAAATACAGGTGTATATTATTGACTCATAACATGAATATTTCGAGTTCGAACTGCGAACGACCGGACATCACATGAGTAATTCAAATAGTGCCTAATTCAAAATTCTTCTATTGAAAACTTGTCATCTGCGTTCAATTCATAAAATATCGTAGACAAAAACAGTTATAAATAATAAGGAAAATAAAGTACTATGGTTTTTAATGAATTTTACTGTTTAAATTAAATTGTTCATATTATTTTTGAAAACCCCGCGGGAATGGTAAATGACTAATTGTATTCCTCCTCCCATCTACTTAACATTTGCGTGCACCTATACATTAATTGATACGCATTGGATTTTTATTTTAAATTACCAAATTATGAAATGTTCTTCCACCAAAATTTCAATCACTGTGCAGTGGCGTCAAACTAATTTTTTGTATGTATGACAATAAATATTACTTTTTACCCATACCCACCTTTACACGATATCAATTCTAAGTTATAAGGGACTATGCCACCCCACACCAACCACCTGCAATTTCTTTAACGATAAAATATTATTTTCACAAATTATATTATTTATTGAATAAAGTTCACATTTTTGCATTATTTAATATTTTAATGCATAAATAGGGACTTTAATTTTTAATTAACATAGAAATTGTTTATATGATATATGATGATTTAAATTACAGTAGAATCTGCTTACATGATGCCGTATGTAACGATATTCCGGATAAAACGATTCCCAGCCATATACTTAGTTGGTTTTAGATCTCACGTGCAGTAATTTTGGTTGGATATAACGATATCGGTTACAACACTAAATCGAATATAACAATGGTATTTTGGAATTAAAATTAACGTTTTCATTCGCCTATAACAATAAATTGATTCAGTGTGATAATTCGTTATCTAATCTGTAATTTATACATAATATCGTATTTATACGTAGTATGCGGATAATATGTGTCTCTCAGTCACTGTTTTGATTTCAATTCGTTTTAGTTTCATTCCGTTCTTAAAAATGTCGAATAAAGGACATCGTTATTTTATCGCTGAAAAAATGAAAATAATTGAATATTTAGAAAGTGGTTTGTTTAATAGATATTTGCCAAGCGTTGAGAATACGTACATATTACATAATAAGTACTTTTTTTATTCATAAATGTATAATATGATTTGTATAACTATACATTAATTGTAATACAAAAATGTGTTTAATAAATCAATTTTTCAATAAAATTAAGATTTTTTTTGTCATACAGATATAACGAAGTTTGGATATAACAATCTGATCTCATGGACCTTTGAAGATCGTTATAAACGAATTCTAAGGTACATGTATTTCTAATAACCGATATTGACAAATATCTATGTCAAATACATAGACAGGAATAAATTGGTTTTACAATGATGTTTTAGATTCTAAGCATAGCGAGAGATTTATTAGTTTTACTATGATGCATGATTTTATATATATATTTTTTTTTTTGTGTTGGCGTGAATAATTTTTCTACCAGAAATCGTGTTCCGATGTATAGAGTATAACACTTTTTCTGGAAAGTAATTTTCCCTAGTTAGTGCATTAAAAACGTCAATTTTCAATTTTCTCAGGGGTTTTATGATTTATAAATTTTATGATAGCCATTCTGTAGAGTTTATTTTTCTTAAAATGTTAATGTATCACATATTTATATCCGATAAATATTTTCTAAGTAACAGCCGTTTTAAATTCTAATAATCCATGTAAAAACCAATGTTATCGCGTAACGCGGTTATGTTATTCTCTAGATAACATCGGTTTTCACACGAATTAGCAAAATTTAAAACGTCTGTTACTTAGAAAACTATTCATCGGATATAAATGTGTGTAAGTTGCATTAAAATATTCAGAAAATAATAAAATAAAGTTATTTTTAGATTCTGAGTGGAATGAGGAATATATTGGTTTTACAATTATGTTTTTTGTTTTATGTGAACACTTTTTCTACCAGAAAGCATGCTCCGGTTATCAAATATAGCACCTTTTCCAAAGGGATATGTTCTCTAAGAGGTACTCTAAAGAGGTCATTTTTGGAAATTCTCATTAATATTCGAGATAACTAGGAAAACCTTGGTTTTTAGGTTAAAAATATTGAAAGATTGAAATATTTTGATGCACGAGATATTTTGAGGAGGAACTTATTTAATATATGTATTTTGGTTCTTACTGAGTAAGATTCAAATTTTGTAGCAAAATACTTGAAAAAGCATTTTATACAGTCAAAAAAGCAATTTGAGGATTAAAATGCCAACACTACCAGTCCTCACTGATTGATATTTACCAATCAATTAAAGTATTTTTAGCAAATTAACAATAGTTATTAATTATTTTATCAGTCATTCATTTATTACTGGTATTTCCACTGGTTTTATAATTTCTGACAATAATAATATAGTAATTTTTTTTCGGAACCATTGTACCATAATGACGAAATGGACAAATGTTGATAATTTAGATTACATAGTATATGATATATTTTTTTAACATTATATTAAATATATGTTATATAATTTATTAATGTTCAATCCATCTTGCTAAAATTAATGAAAAAAGATAAAAATATAAAGCTAGCATTATATATTTTATTTATTTAAACTTCATAAGACAAAAATAAAAATAATTTTCACTATTATTTTTGTATAAATACTCCACTGTGCGGCGTTACCGATTTCATTATTTAAATTTGTATACACGATATTTTTACTAGAAATATTGCTTCAATAGAGAAACGACAAAAGACCTTTTATGGTGAATCATCATTTTGGTTGGGGAGTAAGAAAATTGTTTTTTGACTTTCCGTGTAGTTTTTTTAATAATTGAGAAAAACCAAAAAAAAAAACGTAGAAAGAACAGGAAAATGTATGAAACTAATACTTTTATTATTTTTAATTTAATTTTTTTGTTGAGATTCAGTTAAAAATATTCGTGGACACTTGAAATTTAGAAAGAGAATTTAGGTATATTTATTTTTGCTAGAAGTAGTAAAATTTTCAAAACTTTATAATTTTGGGCGTTTTTTACGTAATTTATAATCGGTAGATACTCTTTTTATACAATTATTAAACCAAATAGAAATGCTTGACAATTTGACAGGAGATTGATTATAAGTTGTACTTAGAACCAACAAGAAAGTTTAATTTAGTATTTTTTTTAATAAGAATTTTAATATCAAATTTTGATAAAAATCATAATATTAACTACGACTTTTCAAAACATGTATAACCGAACTCTGTTCAGAATCGTTTTTTGTTAACAATGATTAATCGTTAATTTTGTATTCATATATTTCATTTTATTTTAATTTGTCAACGTATTACTTGTCGACGTATACCTGTCGACATTTTAACTTGTCGATATTTTGATTGTTGACATTTTAGCCGGTTCCCGTTAATTTTAACTACGTGGAAAAATAGACAGGTGTCTAAACGCTAAACCTATTTTAACGGTACAGATTCACTGACTCGTCATAGCACTTCTCGTACGTTTCGCGTTTTGCTTAACTAGACATAATACTGGGGTACGAAATACGATCAAACGAACTTATGTATATATAATAAATTAGTCGAGTCGGAACCATAGTCGAGTCCTAAAAACAACCGGGTCTTAGTAATATCATCATGTGTGCATAACTCTAATATTGTTATTACTTACTATAATTTATTTCTTAATATCAATCACCAGATACCATTGGTATTCCGTTTCACCACCTGGTATTAACATAACCACTCTAGGAGATTAGGGTTACTCAGGTCAAGTGTATTTATATTATTCTAATATTTATTAGTTGTACTTGAAATAAATTCGATCTTTGTTAAATTATGTTAAGTAACGAACGCTGATCTAAAGTCGCTGAGACTTATAAAATATAACCTGAATACCTTTATTTATACCAGTCTTACAACCCGATTCAAAAGGCCGACTAGTGGAGTAGAAATAGCCAACCAAATGCTACTACTAAGTGGATAGAATTAGGTAAAAATATTGATAGCCTCTTACGTTCCATTTCGGAAACCAAAGAGGCGTGTTCAGAGGCGTATTTAGGTTTTTGTCTTGGGGGGAGGATATTATTTTATCCAGTATTCACCAACTTGAGGGGGGCACTGTCCCATCACACCCAAATAAGTTGAATTATATTACAATAACTTCAAAACACAATACATACAAACTACATTTCCAAAATTTTAATACATATATAACACATTACTTAAGATTAAATGCTCTGATAAAATAAAACTGAATACTTATTACAAATAAATATTTCATCTGCTTGTTTAAATAGTTATACCTATAGACTTGAAAGAGTTATGAAAAAAGCAATAATGTACATACTAGTTTAATGAACAAAATAATTATTTTATATCCAACAATAACATAATATATAATATTAAACAGTTCCGTAGCCAGGGGAGGGGGGGGCACTAGGAGAACGTTAATATTGAAATCTTTATTTTTCGTAATACTGTAGTGCAATTTACATAAATTCGTTTCATTAATAAAATGTATTATTAGTAATACTATTATAAGTAGAAACCGGATTTATATACTCTTATAATTCATAAAAAGGCATTTCAGAACATTAAAAAAAACACTGACAAACATTTAAAAATCCAAAAATGATAGAGGAGTCTAAAAGTCCCCCCCCAACTAATGTCTTTAACTTTTAAATTAAATTTCCTAGCACTACAAAATTGATTTATGCAAAATAATTTTTTTTTAATAAAATCGTACGTATTATAAAAAAAAATTACTTTTTATTAATCATTTATGTGGTGTTAGAAAATTGTATATTTATAAATTAAATCTGTTAGAAGGAAGAGTATTAAACCTATCTATTTTTTTGCGTTTTTATATATTTTTAAGTGATTTTTATCAAGGCTTTTTGACGGTTTCAAGTGCTTTTCTATGGATTTTAAGAACATATAAATCTGGTCTCTAATTATTAATATAAAATATATTGTTTTATACTATTATAAAGGTATGTATAATATAATATGAATCACTAATTGCAGAAAGGGGATATTTCCTATTTCTAACGAAATCGAATTATTACCGGATTTATATTTATTTACTATTTATTTATTAGGTAAATATTTTATGTAAAAATAGGACTAGTCCATCAAACCGGTATGGACATATCAACAGCTGAAGTTAGTGTTTAATGCAGTAAGGGCCGGGCAAGTAAAAAACTCGCTAAACTAAAATATCTATAAATAATTCAAATATTTTAAAAATTTTGCCACGTCTAAAAAAAGCATGTATAAGTTTTCTGTCAAAATTTCAAATCTCGATTATTTAACCAGAATTACAACGAAAAAAGCAAAATTGAAAACAATAAAAGCATTATTTTCATAACATTATCCGTTGTCTACGTTTCCTTCTCAATTATGCTTAATTATTAATAAAATTACAGAGACTATCAGAAAGCGATTAACTTACTCATGAACTAGATTAAAAATGAAACAAAAAAAGTAAAATTTCTCGTTCTTTCTACGTATTTTTCGGTCTTGCTCAATTATTAAAAAAAAAAAACGAAAAAAAAAATTAAAAACGACTTTCTTGGTTACAAACTAGATTAAAAATTCAACAAAAGAGATATCTTTTCATTTTTCGATAATATTTAATATTTCTGGTAGAAAACTTGTACAACAGAATTAAAATAGTAACGGTAAGTATTTGCCGTTTTACCTATAGTTTATTTTCAAGGTTTTCCCAGTTACTTCGAAAATCCATTAGAAAATCAAAAAATTACTTCCCCAATGCATCAACTAGAGAAAACTTCCTTTCAGAAAAGGTGCTATAGTCTATATACTTCGGAGCAAGTTTTCTGGTAGAAAAGTTGTTCAGAAACAGCAAAAACACAAAAATACAAAAAAAAAAAAAATCGCACACATCATAATAAAACCAATATAGATCCTTCACTACGTTTCGAAAAAACAACAAAATATTTTACAAATCAAATTATCTAAAAAGCAACTATACACCCAAAAAATTCCCATAATGAATTAAAATATTAATAATTTGAAACGTATGAAGGGGATGTGTCTAACAATTTAAAGTGGCTGCCAATGTTCATGTTAAATTTTGGAAAATATCGATATGATTCTTTTTTAAAAATGTGGATAATCATGCGATTTATTCATTTGTACGCCTAGTTGCTTCTCAATCTTGCCTAGATAGTATTTTTACCTTCTGTAAAATTAGGTTTTAGGGACATGTCCTCTTTCTGCAATTAGTGATTCATATGTATTCTTTTACGAGGTTCAAATTCTGGTTTAACTTTACGTTGTTAGGGAGTATAAATAATAAGTGATAAAGAAATAAGGGAGTTATAAAATAATAGTTGATATTTATTCTTCATCTTATTTGACGGACTCCAAACCAAACTGACAATCACAAGCCATGCCATCTTACCCTATCTTCCTCTAGGATTCGCCAATCAGCATTTGGTTCAACCCACCCCACATCTTTTGATACCTGATCCTTCTACCTCAGCGTTCTCAGCCTTGGTCTACCAAGTGGTCTTATGCCTTCTGGCGAGCCACATAGTATCTTATGTACAATGACTCTTTCCTTTTGCCATGCGTGACCAGCTCAAAAAGCCCCCTCTTTCTTATATCGTCGACTATGTTTGGTTTCTAATATAGTTCCCTAATTCCCACATTATATCATAATTATTATAGCTTAACAAGAGCTGGATAAAAACATGAAGTCTTTCCCACCGACAAATTTTTCTGACAACGGTAATGATATTAAATTTTAATAGTATTTGTATAAAACAAAACCTAAGTTTCTACATTTTGCTGCTAATTTATTAATAACATCTCTAACTGATAAATTTATGTCTTGAAAAATGGACAATAGTGTTTTAATAATAAATGGGTATTGGTATATACATATACAATATATAGTTCGGGCAAATTTCAGAAATGCCCGGGAAAAACGCGAAGTGTCCATGATACATGGGCAAAACGCCATATTTCGACTTTTACTCGGACAAACCTCGCTGTGATCAACCTCATTCGGGCAAATATGTAACGTCCATAAGTTTATTTTATAAACGGTTAAACAAATGTATTAAATAAACCTTATAATAAAAGTAACTACGGTTTTGGCCGTAAATTATATGTTTATTTTATGTTGTCGTTATATGTTAAAAACTAGATATTTTTGTGCAAGGGCCAATTTATTACTGAGGAGTGCGAGTATTGTAATATTATTAACACTGTACCCAACTGTGAAAAACTGAAATTTACGTTACAAATTTGCCCGAAATGCTGTCACATTTTGAATTTCTACAGAAATGATTTGAAGAAATTAAAATCAGTTATTGAATTTCAATAAACATTACAAGATAGAGAATCAAAATTTAATAAAACTCTTAACTGATAATAGTATTTTAACAATTCTTTTCTGCATCAATTTTGAATTTTTTTTTTTCAAAAAAAAATATGTGTATAGATTTGTAGTCAAGATGAAATGGAAAAATACTTAAAAAAATGTTCGACCTTTTTTGACGCACCAAAACTATATATTTGTGTAAGACTTTATGCATTAAATTACTCACTAGTATTATGTGCCATATTATATGAGACATATGGAGTTATAAAACAAAATTAAAATAATTACACCACATTATATTTAATTATTTAATAATTTGTGTATCAAATTTATCTGTTTTCATCTATTTTATAAATTATAGTAGGCAATTTTACCATTAGATAAAAGTACCTTACATTATTAAGTTTTTTGCGCTGAATTCAGCCATGTAAGAAGTATTAAAATTGAATAGTTTGTAAGTGAAATAATCGATAAAAATTAATTTGTGCCGTTTTTGGTACAATATGCAGAAAGGGGTTAGACGTTTTTTCATTTTATTTTGAATATATTTATTTTTAAAAATATGTAGTTAGCGCCAAAAGAAATCTAGAGATATTTATTGATATATTTGATTAATAATAATAATTATATGTTAAAGAAAAGAATAATTATACAAAACTATATTCTATACTTATGTATTTTTAATAAATACTTAGGTAGGTATACTTGCACGAACGTATAAATAATAATCTATTATGTTCTGTGTAGGTTTTAACAATACTATTTTTCAATAAAATACTTATATATATATTTTGAATATAATATGAGAATAATAGACATGTCTAGATAGCTAGGAAGGTAAAATTTGAATTTATAATTATGGGAAAATGAGAAAATTATAAAAATTCTCCCATTCTGTAGATTATAATTATTATATTAACATATTAACTTTAAATTAAAGAATTTTTCAAAAATCATGATCCAAAAACTTATTTAAATTTTGAAATTGTTATAATTATATATTAATCACGAGTAATCTTATGGCAAGTAAATAATTTGGTCCCAGGTTAAAATATCTCCGCAAAAATAACTCTGGTCAAAATATAGATATAATAGATATATTATATCTGATACAAAATAACTCCAATAAAAAATTTCTCCGAAAAATAAATATATCTCCTAAGAAATCTCTAGGATGAAAATCGTTATTGTTATTATTTAAATTCGGAGCGTGGCAAAAAATGTATTGGTTGTATACAACATGCGCATTTATTATTATTTATTTATTTATTTTTTTTTATGTCTGTTAACAACTCTTCTACAAGAAAATGAGCTTAAATTTAAAAGAGGTAAGAGACTTTTTATTGCATTACTTATTTATAACCATTACTTACGAAAAACGATTCTGAGCGGTTTTGTCTGAGTTTGGTCTTAGTTCAGTTGATAGTGATGCTTTTTTAACAATATATATGCCATATTACAGTAAAATAATTAAATAGACATTATAATAAATTATTTATTATTATATTTTCTTTCACAATACTTGTTTAATGTACCGATTTTCCCGGTTTTTCACATTTGTTGGGATAACGCTTGTGAAAATTTAAAGAAAAAATACCAGCATTATAAATCGGAGCAAAATTGCTGGTAGAAAAGTTGATCATAGGAAAAAAGAAGGCCGTAATATTTTTCAACTAATACCTACATTCCGTACATTTTCCCGTTTTTTTCTCTTTTTTTTCGGTTTTTCATATTTATTGAAAAAACTGAAAAATCGAAAAATAAGTTCTTATCACTTTAAGTGTACATAAAACCTAAAAACAATTAGTTGTTCATAGTGCGGTACAAAACGTAATAATTCTCATTAATCATCAAACATTTATTTTAATTTTAATAATAAACGGCATAAACTTATTTACATTTACATATTTTATTGATCCATAAGTTTTTTACAAACAACTTAACAACATACAAAAACAAACGAATGACGGAATGGAGATTGAATCGATTCCGAGTGAATTTATTGTACACATTTTGTACGAGAGCATACAATAAATATTGTACTAAATTATTTGCACCTACTCATTCGTTTGATACCCGTGGATATGCATATTGAGTCTTTCTGTATGTCTATCGTGTATTGGCTACACTGATTAGAAAGATGATGGATTTTATATGGCAACTGGTTAAGGTGGGGATAAAAGATAGAACGGGCGATAGAGAAGTGCAAAATGCAAAATTGTTTTTGTGGTTTTGTTCTTTAAATAATTTGGTAATATAATTTTTTGTCCGGTATCCGGTTATTTTGTTCATACTTCTCACATTATTGAGGAATTTGTTAACTATATTTAACCGTTGTATTATCGATTGATTGAAATGGTCGGGGTGAATTACGTCAATAGTGTCGTTTTAGTTCCATTTTTATGATGACTAAGGCTTGTGATAAAGGTAAGACATTTTGAACATAGCTCGATAATATCGTTAACATAACATTGAGTGGGCATTTGTCTACTAAAGAGCATTTTAGTTGTAAATTAATTCACATTAAATTTGTTCTAAATTCTTTTCAGTTTGCACAGGGAAACTATTTAAAATGTTAGTAATTGTTAAATTATAAAAGAAAAGTTAATTTATCTAATGATTTTTCCTCCATAGGTTACCGTTTTTTTGAATGATTGTTAGTACTTATTATTAGTAATGGACGAAAAGCTATTAAATGATTTGCTGGAGTGTTCAGTATGTCTAGAACGCTTGGACACATCAAGCAAAGTGTTGCCTTGTCAGCATACATTTTGCAAAAAATGCCTAGATGAAATAGTAGCCACTCATAAAGATTTACGGTGTCCAGAGTGTCGAACACTTGTTGAGTGCCGAATAGATGAGCTGCCACCTAATGTATTACTCATGCGGATATTGGAAGGGATGAAGACTAAAAATACAACCACAATATCACCACCAAAAAAACCTTCAGCTGTTGAATGTTCAGATCAAAGGCCACAAAAACCATCTAAACAGGTTATTATTTCATTAAATTATTGTTATTTATAAAATACTAGGTACTTAATTTACTTCTATCTGTAACATAACTAAAAATATGTTCAAATTAATAATTATAAACACACTCTTCTATTGATTGTTGAATTTATAATAATTAAGTAGTGTAAGTAACACTATAGCAAAATAAAAACAAAGATAAGTGTAATTTATGTATGAAGAATATCTACCCTAATAAAAAATATTGTAAGCTTTGTAACTATGGTTGAGTGACTTCAATAAATAATTTCAAACTAATTAATTCATTTATTTGTTGAAGTATAACTGGAAAATACTATAGGTTTTAGTTATAGTTGAACATTTTTACTAATTTAAAAAGTGTTTCTGAAAAAAATATACAACATTGTAAGATAAATAAAATGCCTATTAGTTAAAAGCTCTTTCAATATACTCAGAATTTAAAAAATATTGGAAAACACACATTCCTATTTATACAATTCAACCATGTATCTATTTAATATTATTTATTAAGTTTATTTCAATTAGTAAATGGGTACTGTATACTTTTTAGGTGCCATATCAACGTAATATGTTTGCAAGAGCATTGTACGATTACTCTTCCAAAGAATCTGGGTAACTATTTAAATTCATAATGTATGAACATTTTAT
The DNA here is from genome assembly GCA_902439185.1 of Cinara cedri. Taxonomy (NCBI): domain Eukaryota; kingdom Metazoa; phylum Arthropoda; class Insecta; order Hemiptera; family Aphididae; genus Cinara; species Cinara cedri. The sequence goes on along the minus strand of CABPRJ010000982.1, from coordinate 236,662 downwards.
ATTTAATTCAGTTTCTAACTTAAAAAAAAGTAGTTATGTCTTATTTAACCAATGTATTATTTGTTTAGAGATTTAAATTTTAAAAAGGGAGATATGATCATATTACGACAAAAAGTTGATTCTAATTGGTATCAAGGAGAAGCGAATGGAGTAATTGGTATTTTTCCTTTATCATATGTACAGGTTAGTTAATTTTCAAATATTTAATATTTTGATATAGATATAGTGGCAGGAATAATAAAAACAAATTTTATTGATTTTAAACTATATTCAATGTATAAATAAATCATTCAAGAATATATGTTGTGCGAAAAACTGCATAATTTTCTTGTGTTTTTTTAGTAAATATCTAGATAGTAATAATATGTTGTTATATTATTTGGACAGTATATTACTTTTATAAACAGGAGTTATGTTATTAAATTAAAAATAAATAACTTGAAGTATTTTATTTTTTTTAGTTCAGAAAAAAATATTACCTTTAATATTTTTGAGGGGTAGTTTTTTAAATCTACTTTAGTGTCATGGGAAATTAAAAGAGTGTTTAAATTTAAAAAGTGAACTGGTTTCCAAAAATACATTTTTATCTACCTTTAATAATATTTCTTTATGTCCAAATTATATAATTTTAGTTCATTTATATTTGTTGATATATCTTGTATAAATAGGTATACTTCATAATTTGAAGTTTAAAAAAGACAGATATACTTCACATGATGGGTGGGCCACTGTTGTAAGTTAGAAATTGTGAAAAAAGGGGAAATTTAATGTATATCTGTACTCAAAAATTAGTCATTGATTACGAAAAACAATTCTAAACCGAGTTCAGTTATAGATGTTGTTTAGAAAGGCCATAATATTTACGATTTGAAAATAATACATTTTGTAGATTTTCCCTTTAACCTGGTTTTTTCTATTTATTATAAAAACCCTGAGAAAATCAAAAAATGATATATCTAAAGTACTACCCCAGTCAGATTTCCTTTATAAAAAAGTGCTATACTTGAAAATTGGAGCAAAATTTCTGGTTTAGAAATTCACAAAAAAAACTTAAAATCAATACATTTTTTTTAACTTTGTTCAGAATCTCAAATTAATAATGTTATTCACTTTATAAAGTAACTGCATACAAATTGATCATTATATATTTTATAGCAGTATTTCAAGTTACAATTTTTAATATTTTTCACCCATTTGCAATTAAATAATAAACATTTGACCTCTTTGTCAATTAGTTTTCCATTTACCTAACAATTTTAAATTAAATAAATTGATAGCTTGAGTAGAATCTTTCTTTAAATTCATTATTGTATTTGTATAGAAAACACTTGTGAGAATAGAATCTAATATTATACAGTGTGATCACGATTTAAGGTAACACTAAATATCTTTGGTGAATGACCTTGTATTGAAATGGGGTTTCCGGGAGGTGATAGGGAGTACCTAAATACATATTTTCAAATTTGTAAAACTTTTGGTATGCGCATGCGCAATACAACTTACATTTTTTTAAATGGAAACACTATTTTTTTCTACATATTCGGATAGATTATTTTTTATTTTTTGTATTCAAAGTTTTTTTCTATTTATAAAACTGACCAAGTTAGAGTAATTCAAAATTTGGATTTCTGTATAATTCGTGTTTAATGAAATTTTTATTTAAAACCACTGGAAATATTAAAATAATTGTGAAATAATTAAACATTATTTTTAGTGTATGATATTTCATCAACTGTATTAATTAAATGTAATACAAAATAGTTATAATGGTAATATTAATATTAATATTATAATAAAAAATAAAATGTATTAAATAAATTATGTTCTAAACATGATTCAAGTAGTCTCAAAAATTCAGTCGAAGTTGCCGCCTTGATTTACTCCTCACTTAAAATATCACATGCTGTCTGAAGATTGACAGGTGGATTTGCATAAACCACAGTCTTCAAATATCCCCATTAAAAAAAAATCTAGTGTCGTCAAATCTGAGGATCGTGCAGGCCAAGGAACGACGCCATAAGTACCAATCCAGCGGTTTGGAAATATTTAATTTAAATATCGTCTAACAATAATTGCATTGTGAGCTAGTCCTCCATCTTGCTGGAAAAACATACGGTTCCGTGTGTCTGATGAAACATCATCCAACAGTCTTGGTAGTTCGTTGGTTAAGAAATTGAGATATAGTCTGCCATTAAGCGTACCATCGTAAAAGAACGGTTCTATTAGCTTTCCATCAACTAACCTATATCATACATTAATTCCCCAAACCGTTTGAAAATTAGTTTCACATGACCAGTGTGGGTTTGTGTCATCAAAGCATCGATGATTTTGTTTATTCATAAAGCCATTGTTAGTGAGTTTTGATTCATCCCTCCAAAGAATATGATTGACAATTAAAGGGTTATCATACAATTTAATATAGAACCAAGCTGTACATTCTAACCTACGAATAGAATCTCTTGCACACAAATGTTGGCCAAAATCGATTTTATATGGGTGCATTTTGTGTTTTTTTAGAATTTTTTGAACATAACCATATGAAACTCCAATTTCGCGAGCAACATGCCTAATTGACGAACGTGGATTACCTCTTATGTATGCTAGTACCTGTAATTCTGTATCGTCATCAAACATATTTGCTCTACGCCTTTGTTAAATTATTTGTCTGCCAAGAAATCTTCCTTCCTCTTTTAACCCTTTTAAAAGTCGTAAAACATAATTATAAGGTGGATGGTACCTTTCTGGGTATCGTTCAGCATACTTCATAGCAGCTAGGCGTACATTACGTTGACATTCGCCATAAATTAAAACCAATTCAACTTTTTCAGCATTATTCATATTTAAAAAATTATAATTTATAGGAGCACTTAATAACCAGACATCCACAGATAACGCACACACTTTAGAACAGGTCTAGTTACAGAATAAAACTAAAATTATAATTTAAATCAGACTTAAATGCCTTATTATCTAATTATCTTATCGTTATTAGAGCTATTGTAAAATAAAATAAAATTTCACTATAAAATAAGTTAAAATTGTAATCTTATTATTACAGTTTACTGAACAAAAATTATTACATATTCGAGATATTCATTCTAGTGACCAACAGTATTTTTAAATTATTATTTGTAAACAGAAAAAGTAAATTGAACATTTATTTCACAATTATTTTAGTATTTCCAGTGGTTATAAATGAAAATTTTATTAAACACGAATTAAAAAAAAAAATAGTGTTTCCGTTTAAAAAAATGTAAGTTGTATTGCGCTTGAGCATACCAAAAGTGTTACAAATTTGAAATTTATTTGAAAATATGTAATTAGGTACTCCCTATCACCTCCCGAAAACCCCATTTCAATACAAGGTCATTCACCAAAGATATTTAGTATTACCTTAAATCGTGATCACATTGTATACATAAAAAAAAAAACGCAATAAGATCAGGATTTCGTTACTAAAGTCCAATTTTCCCCCACCTATTTTGTGTTGTAGGAATATTCTTTATAAATAATCAGATATTTTAATAATTAGATATATTATGAATCCTGATTTTTAAGGTTGAACTGAACTGAACTAAATTTTTAAAAAGTAAAAAGATTAAGTTAGGTTAACCTTTACAACCTTTATTAATTTATAATTATGAGAAAAAATAGAACTTTTATTTTTCATAACAAGGCCGCTCTATCCTACCACAGAACATTATGACCGCAGAATCTGCATCAAATGATTTTCTAACCAAATTATTGGATATTTGATTCAGTTTGATTATTTGCAATTTTAATTTTGATTTTTGAACCGTTCATTACATTATAATACAATACTACTATTCTCTAAAGATTTTGATTAAATTTGATTTATTTTTTTTGTCATTTTGGTATTGTTTGAGCTTCATTTTAGCACTATTTTAAAATTACAACTCCCTTTCCCTTTTAAACACAGATTTGAATAAAGAATATTTTTCTAACCATTTTCATATTCATAACCCTTCTATCAAATTTACTGCATTTTATAAATACATATCATTGCAAATTTGCATTCAGTAGGAACAATTTTTGCTATTATTTTTGATTCTGAGTGTAGTGAAGAATATATTAATTTTACAATGATTTTTTTATAAATATATATACTGTGACAAAAATATCTACTAGAAACCTTAATTTGGTATGTAAGTGTCTGTCGCACCATTTCTAATGAAATTTTGTCTAGATGGTATTTTGGGAAGGATATTTTCTGATTTTTCAAGTGGTTTTCATAATATTTGGAAAACTGAATAAAACTTAAGAAAAACAGGAACATTTACAAAAATAATGCTTTTATTATTTCCAATTTTATTTTTTGTTGCAATTCAATTTAAAATATTTGTATGGACTTGAATTTAGGCACAAAATGTATGTTTTCTTTTTATAGAAGTGGTAAAATGTTGAAATATTTTTTAGCTATTTATGGACATTTTAATTTTGCAAATTTCGTAAGTCTTTTTTTATTTGGTAGGTACTCTATAATAAAATTGTTAGACTAAACTGAAATTATTGAAAATTTAACAGGATGTTTTGAAATTCTGATATTATTTGTGTTAAATAACTCAACATTGTCAGTTGTGTAGTATGTGTATAGTGGTGGTACATACATACCTATTGTCATCCTAGATATCAAAAGTTCAAATTTTAATTAAAATATACCCCTTGATTTTTTGTGCAAACTTTCCTACCAGCAATTTTACTCTGATGTGTGTATCAAGTGTAGCACCTTTCTGAAAAGAAATTTTATTTACACAGTAATTGAGAGGCCATTTTATAATTTTTCAAGCGGTCTTCATAATACCTGGGGAAAACCTGAAAAAAATATCAAAAAAACAAGAAAATTTACAAAAATAATCCTTTTTAATTTAGCTAAAATTATAAAATTGTATAATAAGAAAATATTTTTAATAACTAATGAAACAATATCTATTTACTGTGTAATTTCATTTAATCGATATATTTCCGAATCATTTTTCATTAGCAATGATTTATCTTTGCTTACAGGTATACACTAAATTCCGCTCCATACCTTACCTTCCTAGCTTTTTATCTATAACAATGGTCCACCCATCGTGCAAAGTATATTCGTCTTTTTAATATTTGAGTGAAATGACCTATTATGAAATTTCTTAAGACACTATCTATATTTTAAATGCCTGGGGTTTCTTTTTACATAGTTAAATCTTTAAGCAAATTAAAATGTGTAGATAAGAAAATCACATCCTCTTAAGTACTCAAATCGTTGATTTTCAAAGAAAATCAGTAATTCAATTATTTATTTATGACACAAGACTATTTTTACCATTTAATGTAAGTGTACATAAAATAACAGTTTTAGTGTTCATCAATTCTGTTTGTATTGATTGAATTAATTTATAAATTTATTAATTATTTTCTGTTAACATTAGGTTTTTCCAACATCACTTCCTAGTCATATACCACAATGTAAAGCATTATATGATTTTAAAATGAACAAAGAGGATGATGAAGGGTGTTTATCATTTTCAAAAGTAATTGATTATAATTTTATATTAAAATTTTTTTTAAAAAAAAAGTTAATTATCTTATTAAATATTTAATAACAGTTGTTTATTTCCTAGGGGGATGTAATAACAGTTATGAAGCGGGTTGATCAAAATTGGGCAGAAGGAAAAATTGGCAATCGAATTGGTATATTTCCTCTATCGTTTGTTGACTTAAATCAAATTGCTCGTGCATTAATGAAACTCTCTAGGTAAGTATTTTAAATATATCAAAAATGTGTAAGTCGTAATTTGTTTTTAATTTTATTTAGTTCACAACCAATTCAAAGTAGAATTGCTCCCCCTACCCCTGAAGAAGCTCCTATATTATCATATGAAGCATCGGGTATTTCTCAATCACCTAACACCAAACATAACGTATCAGATGAAGCAAAAACTGCATCAGATAATATAAAGGGAATTGGTGAAAATATTTCATCGCCATCTTCTACAGCTACCCCATCTCCAAATACTACTTCTCCATCAGATACTTTATCCAGTTCATCAAGTCATTCGCCTTCACATGCTGCTTTTGTTGATGTCGCTACAAATCGTTCTTTACCAACATCTAATCCAGATCCACCTAAACGTCATAGTTTTACAAATGGTGTTGGGCCTGTTTCATTAGCTCCGCATTTACCAGAAAACAAAAGGCAAGTTAAAAATTATTTAAAAATATTTCTTCAAATCTGATAGCTAGAAATTATTTAAAGTATTGTGTTTCATCAATGACAGTGGTAGCAAAACTTTTTTACCGCAGGCCATAAAAAAAAAAAAAATTGGCGGACCTGAAATTTGAAATTTGCGTTTAAACTGTAGTCATTAGAATTTTAGGTATAGGTATGTAATTACATATTTAATGACGTTTTAAATCTACTTACTCATTTTAATGGCTTTATTTAATCCTTTATTAATTTACTTAATTATATCTACAAATAAAAATGTATATTTATTTAAAGTATACAAAATATCAATTTACACTTACAAAAAATATTTTTAAATTTATTTATTTGTTAATGTGAATTATGAGCTTGTTTCTGTTGACAGGCGACATCAATATTAGGTTCTAATTTCATAGAATTTACCTGGTACTGGCATGAAGATATTCATTTGTAATTCAAGATTAAGTTTTATTTTTATAGATTTTCATTGTTGTAAAAATACTTGTTTACAAATATGTGTTGAACCAAATATACAACACTTCTTAGCTGCAAACTTCTGAACATTTGGGAAACCTTTAAACATATTTGAATAAATTGAACAACATTTTCAGAGCTTGAAAAATTATTAAATGTAGTTTTTAAATAATTATTAAATTGGAGTTCTATAATTTCTAATTGTAAAAAAGCTTCACCAATATCGGGATTTATATTAATTGGATTTTAAAATAGATTTATATAAGTTTTTCATTTGATCAAATGTCTTTAAAACAATTTTCAAATTCATGAATAGCACGTTTATAATTTTTATAAGAAGTAATTTTGGAAATATACCAAATCTTCTGTTTTTATAGTAGTAAAACATTCAAAATGAGAGAAATCAAATTCTTCAATTTGATTTAGGAATAAAGATAATTTATTTTGGAAAGCTTTTACTGAATCAAACATAGTACTAATGAGGTTTTCTTTTCCTTGTAATTTTAGATTTAACAAATTCAAATGATTTGTTATATCTGTAAATATTGCTTAATCTCAAAGCCATTTATCATCTTTTAATTGTGAATATTGTTTATATTTTTTAGGTAAAAAATTGTTTCGACATTTTTTTTTTTTACTTGGCCTTCGTACATTACTATGGTATATAACATCTTTATACTCAGACTCTATTTCTGATAGAAAATTTTGAAATTGATGATGATTCAATCCAAATGATCTTATAAAATTAATAATTTGTACAATAGACATAACATTTTTTAAATCTAAAACTTTCCCACCTAATGCTTGTTGGTAAACAATGCAATGAACTCCAATTGGCGGAGAAAAATTTAGTTCAGACATTTTTGAATTTATTCTTGCAATAAGTTCACCCTTAAAGCCTATCATAATTTTTGCACTGTCTAAAGTAACACTAACAATATTTTCAAAATTAAGACCTAGTTTTTCGAATGTATTTTATAAAGCTTTGATTATATCTTCTCCTGTTACCACTCAAACTCTCCAACACTCCCAACTCTTCTGTTATTTCAAAATTTGCATTCACATCTCGTAAAAAAATTAGGAGTTGTACCGTATTTTTCATATCTGAACTCTCATCCAGTGCTATTGAAAAATATTAAAATGTTGTAATTTGTCTTGCACTTGTTCAAAAAGATTAAGTCTAAGATTCTATTCTTCTAGTTATTGTTTTGCGTGACAAACTAACTTGTTCAAACATTTTTTTTTAGGATATATTTCATCAATAACATGTAGCATACACTTCTTAACAAATTCTCCCTTAAAAAAAGATTTACTTTCTTTGATTATTAATTGAGCGACCAGATAACTAGCACGGACAGAAGACACATTTTGTTCACATTGTTTCTTAAATATATTTTGTTGAAAATTATGATTTTTTTTCTACATATTATACACATACCTTTATTTTGCCATTCTATAAAAAAGTAATAGTCTTCCTACTGATTTTTAAAAATTCAAAATTTTGAATCAATTTTTCTTTTTTTTTTTTTAAACATAATGAACTTTCACAATACATAACGACAACGTAATAACAACACTAATTTTATATTAGTGATGTCCTGACGGCAGACGAATAATGACTGTGTGCTCGTACAGAACAATTTTATTACGTATTGTTGATACGGTAATATTATTTATATTATAAATGACGTTGTGACAAAAACGCTACGGCACAGCAATACAGGATTTTGAACCTGTTCTAGACTATGAGCCATTTCCATTTATCCGATTAACAACGTAAATGTCAATAAGCAATTAAAAAAACTAGGAAATATTTAATTATATTTTAATACATTATTTTAAATATGAATAATGTATTTTTTTTTTTTTTTTTTACGTAAAAGTAAAATATTATAGATACGCAAATAAGTGCTGTAATGTAGAATACTTTCGCGTGCCAAATAATAAATGATGGTGGGCCGGAGTTGGCCACTGCTGATCTATGATATAATTCTTAGATAGTATCCATGGTCTTTCATTCCATTCTAGTGCATATTATGTTATATTTCATTTATACATAACATGTTTCTTTCCCTTTCCAATTTCTTAGTTGTGCCTTTAGGCACTAAAATGTTCTTTTGTATTGTATATGACTATAGTGACCTCCTATATTTATAAAATTGAGTTTATTGTTAATATGCAAGTCTCATAAATAACCTCAACAATTTACTCATGTGTGTTGTAGACATTCAGCTGAGATTTTATCACAAGATGATATTGCTGTTTTTTCCAGTCCAAATGCTAATTTAGAAATACCATCTAATCAGGTAAATTATATTGTATTAATTGTACTGATTTAATTATTATGCATGCAGTATTTAAAAAATTAAAATGAATGATTTATTTTTTTATATATATATTATTTAAATAATAATAATATCACTTTATAATATTATAATACTAAATAATCTCTGTAATCCGACTCATTTTTTTTTTTTTTTTATGTATAACATATAATGTGATCAATTTTAAAATTTAGTTCTCAGAAAGGATAAGAGTTACTGAAATACATATTTTATAATAAATTTTATTAACACTTCTTTTAAACAGTTTTTTTTCAAGCTATTTTGATCTACACAATTTGTTTTATTTTTTTTAAAAAAGTTTAATAACTTCAGTATAAGTATTTTTTGAATTTTATAACCATTTTATGGGGAAAATAATAGTAATTACAGGTTAATCATACACATATGGGTGTACTAAAAAGTAACCCAACTGATATTTTAGGAGGGTGCTAAGGTTTTGTAGTATCAGGTTTATGCCGGTAGGGGCATGTAAAAGTATTTTTTACCAGTGTTATATACACCCTATGTTTTGTTTACACTCTGTATAATTTATGGTATAATGTATAATATTATATTTAATAATCTGTTGCGTCTGCGCCTGAATACAATCAATATGGGAATGTCCAGGCCTGTAGGTTTCTCGTGGACTCAGCCGGTTTCACTGGCTGTCCAGGGGACGGGCTTCTAAAGGTGATAGAGCCTAAGTCAGTCGGAGTCTAGACAAATGAACAAACAACCATCAGAGCATTCATTCATTCATTTTTACTTTAATTATTATTTAATTTTTAATAAAGTGATTTTTTTATAAATATAAGTTGTTCACTTTCATTTAACAAAAATTAAAAATAACGTACATTGAATTCATACATTCCCAATCAATATGCTAACTGTCATTATTGTAGAACATTTTTTTTCTGTTAATGTAAATTTTTTTTCTAATTGTTTGTTTTGCGTGTTTATCATTTTTAGCTAATTTTTGTAAACAACACTCAGCCGTAAAATTTTACTTTTCCTGCTTGGGATAACTGACATTTCTTGAAGAGTTTAGTATAGAGAATTTTAAGTGAAGATTAGGGGATGAGAAAGGTAGTTGCATAATTAGTTCTTTAACAACCCTTTCTCTGTATTGATTTTTTACCAAAAATGATATAACCACTGTGCCCCACCCACCCTGTACACCCGATCTTGCCACCTACGACTTGTTTACCTCGTGTTGTTGAAGTAATGAAAATAACAACAGTCTCTGTCAGGCATTATTAAAGAGACATTTTTAAATGATTTTAACAGTAGAATAAAAGATTGGTCAAGTACATTAACTCCAATGGAGAGTACTTGAAAGAGATAACATGTATTTTGTAGATTAATTAAATAAATAATATTGTACAAAATATATTATGGTTTCTTTTGTGTATTCTCGCATGCATAATGTTAACATAAAATTAATACTTAAAATATATACATTACCTAGGTTAATGCAGGATAAAGTATAAATAACAATTTACTTTTTTATGGTTGTTAGTTTTGATTATTTCGTATTAATATATTGTTTATTGTAGTAAAATTTTACCTTGATATATATTTTATTTTAGGCTAATGGAATGAAAGATTCTAAACTTCATCGTCATGGAAGTCTTAGAAGTCACTCTAGACCAATAGTTAACCAAAGCCTGAGATCTAAAGTACCTCTTCATCTACCAGCAAAGTGAGTTTTTAAATTATTAAATTGTTACAATTATTTCAGGACGATTAGAAATAATACAAATATGTTATATGAAAAACAGAATGGTTTTTAAATGAAACCACTATTCTTAGGTTATTTTACGTTTATTCTTAACATATTCACATAAATACTAAAATAAATACTTGTTGATATTTTATTTACAATTCTTATACTAATAGACATGTCATCATATTATTACATTTCCATCAAGATTTAAGGCTTTTGGAGCCGGTTTTCCATATTTTAGAATATTTTTTTTCTCAAAATCGTTTATTATATTTGAATTACCACCTTAAAGATAAACCTTTTCACTTATCTACTACCTGATAACACTTAGGGTATAGAGGTATGGCTATTGTTACAAATAAAATTGACTTCATATGAAAAATGTATGCCTCGTAGAACGCTTCAATTTTAATTTTACAACTCATTGAACTTTGATTTTGGATTAATCTGTATGTTATGTCAGAAAAAGGTTAAAAAATAACAAAAATTGAAATTTTTTAGATGTTTAATACAATTTCTGTAAATTAAAGTTGAATACTTTCAGTAAAAGTTCTTCCTCTTTCAAATAAATAAAAAAGGTTTGAGAGTTTTCCCGCAGGGCATGTTTTTTTAGAAAATAAACAGTAGCTCTGACAGCCTAAACACTAAAAGGTATGGTTTTGTTACTGCAATTGACTTCACTGTTTCTTAAGACACATTTACAGTTGACTACAGATTTCAGCAGCTTCTAGCCACATTGCCACAGTTCACTTCAATAACAAAACCATAGTTTAAGTGTTGGCATATTAAATGTTTTGGTTGTTGTGTAAATTTCACGATATCTAATTTTATTTTTAATTAAAGGCACGTTGCTTTATACCCATATAAACCTCAAAAAGGTGATGAGCTTGAATTAAAACGTGGACAGTTGTATATGGTTACTGAATGCTGTCAGGATGGTTGGTATAAAGGGACTTCATTGAAAACTAATTGTTCTGGTGTATTTCCTGGAAACTATGTGACACCTGCAAAGTAAAATCTTATTACTTAATGTGCATTTTTTTAAAAAAACAAAACGCTAATTATTAATATTTATTAGAATATCTGTACGTTTGCAAAGTGGCAAATCAAATTCTAATTCATCATCAGTTCACGAACAAAAAGAAAATAATTCATCATTTAATGGCCAAGGAAATGGTAAAATATACTTATATTGATTTTCGTAATTATAATAATTTAATTTGTATTTTAGTATTAATAAATGTATAATTACTAAATATTATATTTAATTTAAAATTTGATTGTGTATTTATTATTATTTGTGTAGAAAGTTTTCAAAGTGAAATAGATGAAAGTTTACCCTTATATCCACCACCTGAACTTCCACCACGTAGCAGTAGTCCTTCTGTACACAGTCGTGTATCTAGTTGGTTATCTGAAATGCCGTCAACATCTTCTCGTATTCGATCAGCACCTACTCACAGTGTAAAATCTATGTGTTGCAATACAGGTATAATAATATTATTAATACTTAATGTAAGTTATATATTATTTAAATATACATTTTTCATTGATAGCTTCATCAAATTCAGTTAAACCTATATCTACTTCACATGATAGAGATCAAATTGCTGCTGGTGCCTCTGCTTCATCCACTGCTTCTCCATCACATTCCATAAGTCCAGAAAATGTAAACATATTATAGACATTAAATCCTATGGCCATTAAAGTAATAAAATATTCTTTTGTTATTCTAGTTGGCTCAAAAACGAGTAAGGAAAAAATGTTTTCTTACAAATTCAGTGATGCGTAGTTTTTCCAATATAAAAATTAGAAAATCTCCTCCCCCTGTGTATTCTATGGATAATCCTGTATTTGATGATAATTCGTCCAATAATGCTGTAGTTGCATCATCTCAACCTCCAGTTCACACTAGGTAAGAAGATGATACATATTAAGTAATACCTAATATTTTTGTTGAGTGTATGGCTGTCAGTCACGCTTTATTATTGTTTTATGTACATAGCACTTACTTTTGTGTTATTGCTTTTGCATGATTCATTTAAGATCTGATTCTTGTCCATCAAAATTATTGAACGTAGATGTTATACAAAGAACCCATGATCAACTTCCATTAAAAGTCAGAGGAAACCATAATTTTAAAAGGTGAGGAAAGAATATTATGTTAAGAATGGAAGCTTATATTTTATTTTTAATAACATAATTTAATGGGGTATATTATAAAATTGTAATACTTTGCTAAGATCATTATTATAAAAATAAAATATCAGTTTTTACTACTTCTCAGCTGATTTATGTTACCAAATTTTAGATTCTGAAAAGAGCAAGGAAACATGTTTCAAAAAAAAAAATTGTTTGCACTATCAAAAAATACTCTACATTTCATATAGTTTTCCTATTTATCTTGAAAAACAAGAATTTTTTTTACCTAACATTAATTTTTACATTAACCAAATTGAATGTTATTATATACAATTAACTTCCTAATTTCTTTACAAATTTTAAAATATTTCAAATGTTTATTAAGTTTGTCTACTATGATTTTTATTTCCATGGTTAGTAATATTGTTTATTTTGTACTAATATTAGTCAGTTCAGATTTACCAATGATATGTCAGTTGAATATATCAAGTCCGATAAATCATATTTAAAATTGATATATAATTTTAACTATAATTTTAATTTTAACTAAGATTTACTTATATTTCTTATTTGACTTCAAAGTATTTGTTGATTGCAGAAAATCCATATGTAAATCAGGGGTAGACTTATTGAGAGGAAATGAAAAAAATAAAAAAAATACCATTTGTTTTTAATAATTATTTATTATATTTTTATTAATCTATTTTTGAAATGTGATCCTATAATTATCATATGGTTTAAATCCCCAAATCTCCCCCTGCATTTTCCATTTTCCATATGTTTTTATATAAATATATAGAAAAAAATCATTATTTTGCTAAATATTTTAATATACTAAAATTTATTTTATTATTCATTTCTTAAATTATAGCTATTTAATATTATCTCCTTAATTGTATAGACTTTAAATAAAAATATTATTTTATTTAAAATTTAAAAATATTTGTTTTGATTTGTATATGATTAGTTTTGAATTTAGTTTTGAGTACACAGTTTGTGCAGAAATACTTATAAGAACAATATATGTAATTTAAATGTTTAATAACCTGAATTGTCTATACAAAATAAACATTTTAACCATACTTATTGCTAATATTTGAAATTAAAATGTTATTCAATTTTTAGTGAACCACAATCAAATGGATCATCAGTTTTAATACATCATCGTAAATCACATAGTTTAGATACAAATAAAGGAGTTTCTGTAGATATTAAGCCACACGATCGAAAAATAAAACAAAATTCCCAGCAAACTATGTAAGTTAAAGTAAAGTAATTTATTAGTATTAGTTATATAGCTTATATGATAAATTACATTTTCAGGTGTAGGTGTATTGTTGCATATCCACCAAATAGTGAGTATGAACTAGAACTCCGAGTTGGAGATATTTTATATGTTCATAAGATTAGGCAAGATGGGTGGTACAGGGGAACATTATTAAGAACTGGAAAAAGTGGATTATTTCCATCAAGTTTTGTTGAAAAAATCTAATGATTTTTGTATCACCATACCAACTGACTAGTTATGTTAAGAATTTTAGTCTCTGTTAACTTAACTATTAGAATGCTTAGTTATTTACTATGATACAATTATCTCAGAATTTGTATACCACAATTGTATCAATGGTGTAGTAAACATTTTTACTCTCATAACTTATTTATGTCCTGTAATTATTGATGACTGCCTCAGTTAAATTTATTTCTATGTCTTTTTAAAACTCAACAAATAACATTTTTCGTTCATACAAATTATTATTTTATTTTAAATTTCTAATAAATATTTTAAATAAAATCCTTTTAGATTGTCTTTCCTATTAATTTGTATTGTGTTTAATATAAAATTCTGACTACATGAATTTTTCAATTATAAATTTATTTTAGTATTAATCGAAAAGTACAATTTTTTTTCATTTTTACAGTACATACTAATACAAAAGACTAATGTAAATTGTATCTAATCAAATGCTTATTTTAGTAAAGGAATATAAAAACATACTTCAATTTCAACATACCTCTATAAAATGTTGTAAGTTATTTATGTTTTTTGTTTGTATTATGTTTATTGAGATTTTTCAAAAATAAAAACATTTAATTGATATATTATCATAAGATTGTGAAATAACAATGTATTTCATTATTTGTCAGATCAAAGACTTAACTATTAGATATGAGTTAAGTGTTTTCATGAAATTGTTGTTTTTTTTTTCTTTTTCCATACATTTTATTTGTATTTAAAGCCGTTATTGTTAACAAATTACTTTTTAGCTAACATTTTGAGAACAATATTATTTTTTCTTTAACTAAGAAATATTCAGTCAGTTTTGTGAGTTACTCAAATGTTACTAAAATAAAAAGAAATAAAAAATAATATTAACTATTTTTTATTAAACTAACAATATGTTTTTTATGTGATTCCAACTAGTAACCAAAATTATTATTGTTTATTTAAAAATGTATACTTCATTTTATTGTTGTGTGCAGTTTACTTAGAATAAGTATTAGATTATAAGGAACTTAAAAATATATATATATTTTTTTTTTTTAAAGAAAAAAAAAACAAATCCTTTTTTTACTTGAATATTTGTTAAAACAACAATGGACCATAAGACCATAGGCCACACAATGTTTTATAAAGTATTTCAATTTTTATATGAAAAAATTTAAAAGTAAACATATGTTGTGGTAAAAATAAAATTATGATTTAACTGGTAAATCCTAGATTTTAACAATCACTGTTGCTAATTGTGTTAGAAATTCAGACTTCTACTTATTGATTTTGACACAACTTATGATATACAAATTTGTTGAACCCCAAATGAAAAGTTATAATAGTTTATTATAGTTTGAGATATTTGATTATAGGATTATGATTAATCTTAGGATAAACAATCAAAGGTTTAATAAAATAATTTTGTTTCATATATGTATATATAACATTTCTGGTGTTTTTTTCTTTCTTTGTTTGCATGTTATTATTTACAAAAAAAAACCTGAAAATTATCATTATTGTAAATTACTCTAAAATGCATATTCATAATTTGAATATCTACGAAGAGTAGTATTCATACTTTACCATAACATATATTGTACATAATATGTTTTTTTTAGCTTGATAGAATACAAAATAAAATAATTTACAAGGGATTAATCATTTTATAATGCTGTGTTAAACGTTTATTAGTATTATGTGTACGCAAATCAATTGTTTTACTGGTTATGAAATTCAGCAAAATATTAATGTTTTCCCTCAGATTGAAAGTAACTATAATTGTGTGGCCAAAACTACTATTTAATCAAAAAACAAATGTGTTAATTTAAATTTGTTATTGATTTTAAATATTTGTCATTACTGTGTTTTATATTTAATTATAACTTAGTTGTCTTAAATGGTTGTATTTATAAATATTCAATTTTATAGATTGATTTACTAAAGAAATTTAAATTAAATGTTACAATGTTAAAAATAAAACCTCAATTATTTGATTTTAGAGACTTATTAATCACTCATCTAGAGCTATTATTTTATTATAAGTTAATAAATATTTTATAGATTTTAAAGTTAATAAAATCACTATATTTTCAATTATTTTATTCAAATTTGATCTATATTTAACAACTTTATTGCTACTTTAATATTGTGATATTATTACTATAACTTCTATTTAAAACCTCTTGCTGTACAATTCATTATAATTTCCTTTCCTAATCATTGTTATGTAATTTTTATTTATTACAATTTATTGTAATAAAAACTATTGTGAATTTTACAAAATTTAATTGTTCAAAATTATTTCAGTATTTAATGCATTATTAATATATCTATACTATTTATTATCTTTAGAGTGTTAAGTAAATTAATAATATCTATTAGTAAATGTGAAGTACAATATTTTATAGTTAAAAAAAGTAGTAACTGATTAATTTATAATAAAATAATTGCTCTATAATTAATTAGAATTAAAAACTATTTTAGTGTGCTTAATATGAATTATTATTTTAGTTTAATTAATATTGTTGGAATGCAATAATAACCAACAGACTGTTCTTGATCAATTTTCTAGTTAAACAATATTTAAATTAAAACTAATTAGAATACAAAATATGTTAGTGTAGTTAAACTAATATGATTATATCCTTTGTTTTTTTTTTTTTATATGTATAACATTATGGCTTAAAATTGTTCATGTATTAGTACATAAAGGTTTGTGATTTATATTATGATATATAATAAATAATATGTTATAATAATTATAACCATTACTGGTTAACTTAACCATTGCTGATCAAAATAATCAATTAATATCCTCTAATGTATACAAATTGATTAAAACGTTTTCTGTTTTTTTTTCTTTAAATAAAGTATACAAAAATTTTCTTATTAGTTAATTTTTTATTTTTGTTTTATGTAATACAGATTATTATTAATTTATCACTAGTTTCATAACTTCTTGATTTAACATTACTGGTGAAAAAAGTACAATAATCTAGTTTTTGACTATGGACAAAAACCACATATTAGATAAGTAACTCAAGAATATTGCAAAAAAAAATACTTAATATAATAAAAATTCATGTGAAAGTGGTAGGTGTATAAAATGTTTGATTTAAGAGTTTTTTCAAGTCACGATTAATATAACATAGGAGATTTAAAATACTCCGCCAAAATGACTCATACTCATTTTTAATTTCTAAACTTTGGTCAATGAACAACATTACAACTGCATGGTTTCTACGGCTTCTAGAAACCTGAAATAGTCAGTAAATTTGTATTTCAAACTTTAATCTCCATTTTATTAACAGCCTCATACAAACCTATCACTCATCTTCCAATCATCTCAAAATTATTCGAAAAACTACTTCTAAAACACTTGAAACCTTAAGAGAGCTTGTACTGGAAAACCAATTTGGATTTCGAAATAAACACTCAACCATCGACCAGGTCCATTGCGTCATAAACGTGATAAACAAAGAGCTTGAAGAAAAGAAGTATTGCTGCGAGTATTCCTTGACGTAGCACAAGCTTTCTATAAAGTTTGGCACAAAGAATTGCTTATAAAGTTACGTAAATAGTTGCCGTATACTTGGTGCACACTTCTCGAATCCTACTTGACTGATCGTCAATTCATGGTCATCCACAAAGAAGTAGTAACTGAATGGAAAAATATATCAGCGGATGTACCACAGGGAAGCGTCCTTGGACCAATCCTGTACTTTTTACCTACAGCCAGTGGCGGCTCGTTTATATGTGCACAAGTGCACGTGCACTACCTACCCAAACTCAAGAAAAATTAAAAACATAAATCATAATAATACAACTAACTACTAAGTACCTGTAGTATTATTAAGACTATTTTTCAAAATACAAAAATATAAATTCAGAATATTATGAAAATATAATATTTGGTTTGCATTATTTCGATTGCCAAACGGCCGGACTGTTGTCCGCGACGGAACAGTCGGTGTGTATTATAGTGGTGGAGTTGTGCACACAATGGTTATGCACATTGGTACAGTGTAAAAATTAAAACAAGTCGAAACACGCAACCCGCGTTATAATGGAATTGGTGTGCACATTTGTTTCTGTGCACAAAACCAATTAAATTGTTATCAGCGAATTATTTTCGACGTTGCCGTGTCGTTGCGCGTCAACATCATAGTTTATTTTTACTCTCATTCATCTATTATATTCCGATTATCAGCTGATAATATTGGCTAGCCAATCATTATCGAAAATTCAAAACAACAATCGTGTTTCTGTTTTCTATTGACGACCGACATTACGTTTATTATTATTCGTGTATTTGTTTTCAATTTTTAAAATGAACTCAGTACAGAAAATACTGCAATGCAATTTTTCAACAATCTCGTTGGAGAAAAATATGGAAATAAAAAATAAAGATAGGCCTACTCCAGACTTAAATATTAAACAAATTATTAAATGTAAAACGAGAGAATATGTAAAAAAATTTAATAATAATATATATAAAACCTATGACTGGATTTGTGGTTGTTAAGAAACTAATCGTTTGTATTGTTTTCCCTGTTTACTTTTTGGTCAAAAATCGAATGATATTTCTTAGAGTAAAGAATAGAATAAATGATTTAATTCATTTAACTTTTAAAACAAAAACACATGAAAGATCAATGAAACACATAAATTGTCAATTAAATTTAAAACTATTAGGAAAACAAGACATAAGACAACAACTTTCTAGTGCGTATTGGTTGAATATCAAACTATACAATGAAAAATTAAGTTATAATCGTTGTATATTGAATAAAATAATAAATTGTATTAAATTTTGTGGAGCATTTGAACTTGCACTCAGAGGTCGCGATGAAAAATCAAATTCAGAAAATCCCGGCGTATTTCGAGGTCTTATAAACTTTAGTTCAGAGTTAGATTCGGTACTAAAATGTCATATTGGGAACTCTTCGGTATTTAAAGGTTTATCCAAATCAATCCAAAATGATTTACTAGAATATTGTTTAGCTGTATGTCAACAAACAATTAAAAATTAAATAAAACAAGCAGAATATATTTCTGTAATGGCTGATGAAACAACTGACGTATCTGTTCAGTTTCAATTGTCAATAATATTTAGATATTTACTATCGGATGGAACACCAGTAGAAAGGTTTTGGGGATTTTTCAATCCTACTGGACATGATGCGAANTACTAAAATGTCATATTAAAAACTCTTCGGTATTTAAGGGTTTATCCAAATCAATCCAAAATGATTTACTAGAATGTTGTTTAGCTGTATGTCAACAAAGAATTAAAAATGAAATAAAACAAGCAGAATATATTTCTGTAATGGCTGATAAAACAACTGACGTATCTGCTCAGTTTCAATTGTCAATAATATTTAGATATTTAATATCGGATGGAACACCAGTAGAAAGGTTTTGGGGATTTTTCAATCCTACTGGACATGATGCGAAATCGTTGTCTGAATGTATAATATTCAACTTGGAAAAAGTCCTAGAATCGCCAAATATGTTGATTTGTCAGAGTTACGACGGCGCAAATGTGATGAGTGGACGTCTCAATGGTGTACAAAAAATAATAAATAATAGTTATAAAAATGCACATTTCATACATTGCTATGCTCATCAGCTTAATTTAATTTTAATTCAAGCAACTTCACAAAATCGTGAGATAAGGATATTTTTTTCAAACTTAACTGATATAACAAATTTTTTTTCAAACAGTCCACAGCGGGTTACGGTTTTAGATAAAATTGTTAAATACAGAGTTCCTCGATCATCTAATACTAGATGGAATTTTAAAAGTCGAATAGTAAATACTGTGTATGAGAATCTTGAGCCGTTAATTGAATGTATGAAAGAAATTGAATCAACATTTAATCAAACCATAGCAATTAATCAAGCTGGACCTTTGAATCGGATGTTAAATGATGATAAATTACATTTTGGTTAAGAGTGTTTCATTCTTTAATGCCTCATGTTGATATTTTATATAATCAACTACAAAAACAAACTATGGATCCTGTAGAACTTTCAAAGGCAATTTTTCGGTTCGAAGAAAATATATTAAAAGAAAGACAGAATATTGATAACATCGTTGAAACCTCTCAAAATCATCCAACGAAAAAACGAAGACAAGATGATACTATTGAAACAAGAAAAATCGCTGCAAAAGAAGTATGTGATATTTTTATTGTCAACGTTAAAGAACGTTTTGATTATAAAAATCACTTAAATGCTTCGCACCTATTTTTATCCACCAAATTTCCTATGTACGAAAATAACTTCCCAAATGACCATTTTAGTAAAACCGTTGAAGCATATCCTTTTTTGGATGTTATTAAACTTAAAACTGAACTACAACTGTTCTACAAAAGAACCGATTTTCGTGATATGAATTCATCAGTTCATTTATTGAAATTTATAATTGAAAATAATTTAACACTGATATTTTCTGAAAGCTACAAACTTTTAAAAATAATTTCAACTGTTCCAATGACTACAGCTGAAGCCGAAAGATCGTTTTCTACATTAAAACGTATTAAAACATTTTTGAGAAATTCAATGACGGAAGATCGACTTACAGCACTAGCAATGTTATCGATCGAAAAACGGACGATCAACGATATTTCAAACTTCAACGAAGAAGTAATAAACAGGTTTGCAGAAAAAAAAGATAGAAGAATCGATNTTTTTTTTTTTTTTTTTTTTTTTTTTGGGTGTGCACTACTTCATTAAAAACCCACGAGCCGCCACTGCCTACAGTGGACATTCCAATCAACAACTATTCAATGACAGACATGTTTGCTGATGACACGTCAATCAACAATATTTCCAACTGGACGAAACGTTGGAAAATCAAAATTAACACCGACAAATCGGTGCACGTAAATTACACCTTGCGTAAAACCGTCTATAAACCAGTATTGCTAGATCGGCAGATCATCTCAGAAAGCTAAAGCTTACTCCTATGTAAATGATGTAGTTCGTTTTCTGAAAGGAAATTTTCTTGGGCTGGTACTTTAGGGAGGTAATTTTTCGATTTTCTCAGGAGTTTTGTCATCAAATGTGAAAACCCCCCCCAAAAAAAAAACGGAGGAAAATGTACGAAACATAAGTATTATTTAAAAAATATTACTACCTTTTTTTTCCTGTGAACAACCTTTCTATCATTTATTTTGCTCCGATTTACAATGATAGCACTTTTTTGAAAGAAAATCTGACTGGGAAAGTAGAAAGGTAGGTACTTTACGGATTACGTTTTTCGATTTTCCTAAAAGTTTTCCCAGCAAATGTGAAAAACAGGAAAATCTATACAAATATTGTTAAAGAAAAATATATAATGCCTATTAAATTTTTTACCATAATATGACATATATATTATTGACAATGCATCACTATTAACTGAACTCGTTAGCAATGGTTTATCATTGCTTACACATATACATTAAATTCTCTTCTATATCGTACCTTCCCAACTTACCACCTACAACAGTAGCTGCAGCACCCGTCCCCATTATCTTAGGACAGCTTTTTAATTTTACAGTTTGATTTTATGATTATTTTTGAGTCTATTAAAATATTACAGATAAAAAATAATTTATTTTAACATAGATAGATTACAGAATAAAAATAGTTTAGCAGTGAAAATAACTAATAAATATGATAAGTAGAAATTAATGAATAAAATACCTAATGATTAAAATAATCCAGTAGGTATAATTTTCCAACCATTAATCGATACAATATATAATGTTACATAAGCAATTTATATTCCCACTTCTTTTAACTTTCGAATAATTAGATAATTATGTATATTTTCCAAATGAATTATTGGGAATTGACATATTAATTTTAGAACTTTAAATATTCACGTTTTTATGGTTGTAGGAGGTAACACGTAGTTGTAATAATGCATGCATAAAATTATATTTTCTTGTTTCTTTTGGTGTTTTATTCAATATTATTGTGATTTTGTAATAAAATTTATCATTTATGAACTTAAAACCCATACCTGATTTATAAGGGTCGATATTTTTCAATTTTTTGACATATTTAGTTACCTACATTATAGGAAATATTCATCACCGGGTACGTTTTTAATTTAAATTATTAATATTTTATACAATTTATTAGGTTTAATATAAGTGCCTTTAGGTACACATATTAAGGTATATAACAAACTAATCTTATAATTTATTTATGCAATTTTAATTTAGACAAAATAAATATTTTTATTATTTCTATTACCTAATAATATTTTGATTTACCTATGGTTGTTACTTTTATACATTTTACTCTACTTAATTAATATTTTTGTTTCATTTACAATATACACCTATTAAATTTATTACTTATTTTATACTCTTCAAGACAGTGGTGGATTTTCAATTTTTTTTTTTTTTGAAAATCGAAAAATCATATACAGATTCTGAACACAGCAAAGAATTGGTTTTATCATATATGCTTTTTTTCTCTTTGTTAAAAACTTTTGTACTATAAATATTACTGAGATTTAAAGTGTAGCATATTTTCTGAAAGTAAAATTTTTGGTCATTTTTAGATTTTCCTTGCAAGTTTCTTAATTGTTGAAAAAACAGAGAAATAACTTGGGAAAAATGTGAAAGTTTACAGTAATAATCGTTTAGTTATTAACGATTTTGTATACATTTTTTTTGTGTCATTTAGTTAAATTAATCATAGAGATATGACATTTTTATAGAATACTTATCAATATTCCTATTACCTATTACCTATTACAGGTGCGGTAAAATTTAAAAAATATTGGGGTATTTTTAAGTATTTTTAAAACATTTTATTTGGATAAAATTGTTTTCGCAGAGCAGAAATGCTTGAAAATTGTATGTTGTTGATCTTAAGCTGTAGATGACATGCATTTACAAAAATTGGAAACAACACAAACGGCTACCATTATAAAATCCTGTATGTATCATATTATAATTGCTATACAATATAAATATATGCATGTATCACATAACGAACCTTGGTACTTTATTTTATACAATATTGTGAACCTGCAATGACTGTGATAAACAAAAATTATCTAAATAAAAAATTATTTTTAAATTGTGCTATTAGTATTTTAATTTAAAATGACATTATTTTAACTTAGAGTACATAGTTATTGATATTAGGAATTCTGTAGAAATTAATAATTTTAACTATAATTGGTATTATATAATATAAATCAGTGTTAATTATTGTACTAAGAGATTATTTGTTTAGGTTGTATTTTTTTTTAAATATTAACACTTATTATTTCTGTGTAGGTTGAACAAAAAACAATGTGGGAACATTCAGAAAAATCAATATTATTTTTGATGATATTGGCATTAATCGTCAGCACAGTGTCAAATTTTTCTAGTAAGTAATTATTTTTTATACCTAACTGTAATTATTTTATAACTTTAAATTCATTGTGTACCTCTTAATACTGGCTGCATAATCAAATACTACTTTAAGTTTGCAAATATTTATTTGGTAAAATATTTATAAACTAACAGTGTCGCAATACCAGAAAAGGATTTACTTTTATGTTCTTAATTTAAATTTATGTTTTGTACTTGTCTATTGTACCTGAAAGGAGCTTCAACGTTCTTCCAAAATGTATTCATGCTATGGGTATTAGTTATAAATTACCTATGTATACTATAATCTTAATATAAATACAAAATCACACATTTTTAGTTTATAACAATTCTCTTCTCTCCCGGAAATTATTTTACAATTACGGTCTTGTGTATTACTATACCTAAATTCACTAAAAATAGGTACTTTTTAAATTCTCAGCTAATCGAGGAATGTTTTACAGTGATGTACATTTATTTTTACTTTTTTTTTTGTAAACAACTTTTCTACTAGAAATGTTGCTCCGAATTTCAAATGTAGCACCTTTTTTTGATTGGAAATTTGAGTGGAGTGGTACTTTAAGAAAGGTTTTTTTTATTTTTCCAGGGATTTTCATAATAAACGGGAAAAAACGTAGGAAAAATGGGAAAATTTACGAAATTAATTATTTTCAAATCTTAAATATTACGGCCTTTCTAAACATGTAAAACTGAACTCTTCTCAGAATCGTTTTTCGTTAGCAATAGTTATTCTTTGCGTGCAGATATACCTTCAATTTCCCCTCTCCCTCCCCAACTTCTCACCAGTAATAGTGACCCACCCATCGTGGGAAGTTTGTCCGTTTGTTTTTTACATTAAAACTTATGAAATCGGGTGTTCTTTAATAAGTAGGTAACCTACTTATTTATGCCTGTAATAGATAAATCTTTTCATAGCAACTACGAAAGTCAAAAACATTTGTTGCGTGGAATTCATGGAAGTTAAAACATATTTTAAAAAGATAATTTTAGATTTTGGTTTTAAGTCCCCTGATATAGGGTTAGTTAGTGACTTGTGTGCATTGCATTCTATATATCATACGAATACAATTGAGGCGGCTCTACAAACTGACCTGGTACCTACCTAGCGAACAATATATTATACCTATACTATTGGATATCTTAATTTATTATTGTTGAATTATTCTTGTTTCACCGAAATAACTTCATAATAGGGAGTTAATTAGGTATCGTAATATAAATTATTTTTGTTTGAATTTGAATAGGTACCTACATTAGTATAGCTATATTATGATATTATTATGTTTACAATTGTGTAATAATCCATTTAATTAATATTATGACTTTATATTACCCTTAATATTAATGTTGTGAAAAGTCCCAATAGAGTAATTTCATTCAAATAAACAATACTTTATTATGATATATTTTGAATATTATTACTTTAACTATGACAGTGTGCCAGGGCATAAATCAAAGGTACCTTCTCTACTTACCTACTTGGTGATAATAATAATTTTATTGTTGAGTAGACACTAGACAGGTATTTAAGTAGTTAATAAATTATTTATTGTTATATATGGGTTATGCATAGACGCCTACTACCTACCTAACTTTATGTTATATTGTTTAATATGTGTGCAAACATTCGAACTTGTTTAACCAATAGGCAGTGCCCCCCCCCCTCCCAGACACTAATATAATTTAAATAAATGTCGTCCAATAAAGATATCTATTAATAGAGATTCTTTTAAATACGTATGATTTTTCAGGGTCCCTCCCAGAAAAATGTTGAAAATCCGCTACTGCTAATAGGTAGTAGTTAAAAAAATAATAAAAACCTAGATTAATATATTATTATAATAAGTTGATTTATCCTCTTCGTCGACACAAAAATAGTCAATAATTACAATATTTTATTTTCTCAAATACTTTGATACTACATAAAAAAAAAAATTACACATCAACCAATCAACTAATTTAGATATTGATTTTAACTTTGGCAAAATGGCTTTGGAGAAATTGTTGACACTGTACATCTAACCAAAATGTTTTTCCGTAAAGTACGCATACATATTTTCGTCTTAAACTTATAACTTATTAAATATGTACCTACATAAACTTCATTAGATACCTATTCACTTTAAGCGTTTATTATAACTTTTATTTAAAATTTCGATTATCTGTATGTATTAGGCTGACCCTTATTTTAGAACTTTAAATTTTTTGATTTCTCACCCTTTCATATTTTTATAATAACAAACTATTTTGTGTTAAATTTGGTGATTGTAACTTACCCCTTTCACGTACCACAAGAGGGTTTACAATTGCCAAACAGAGTAGTTTTAAAATTTGTTGTATTTAACATAAAAATATTTTATATATTAATTATAGATCTAAATATTTTCAATAAAAAAACATTTTACAATATTTCTCCTAAATTCATTATTTTTGAAGAAAAATAATAAATTATTAATTTTTTTGCTATTCTTTAAATATATCTGCTAAATCAGCGATGTTATGATAACATTACATACAAAGGTAAAATTAAATTAAATTATACCAGATTATACAATATATTTTTAAACATTGGCGATAACATTGGCGTCGAGTGACGACGCCGCATACTTGTCTGATAAGTTTTGCTTCGCCTTTTGAAAGGCGGCTCTACTATGTAGTGTTGGTCGAGCCGGGGAAAGGAATGCTAACGCGGTCCTCTTCGGTTCGGCTGTCTACAAGAGACGAAAGAAAAAAAGTCAGCCTAACAAGTGGGTTACGAGTTGTCTTAAGTTGGCATAATCTAATTTCTTTATCGAAACATATATGATTTAAAAGTGTGTATTTATGTATAGATATATTTTATATAAGTGGTTCATCTGTAAAATATTTTTATTTTATGAAATAGTACCGTTTATGATTAGTATGATTATTTATTTTCTTATTTAATTAAAACAAAATACTTTTAATTCAAATGAATTCAAATATATTAATTTAATTAAAAATTAAAAATGTATAATAACTATTATACTATCAGTATTTTAACCACACATAGACATAGGTATGTATCTATATTTTATTAAAAGTTAAGTATATTCTGTTTATTTTTAAGAGCTTATTTTAAATATTATACAATTTTTGTTTTATTATAATTAGATATTATTTTTGTTGTTTTGTTGAATATTTTAAAATTAAAAATAGTTTCCAAAAATGTTATATAAATTTAAGATTAAATAATTTTGAAATTATTTAAATGTATTTTCCTTATCTATAAACATAACTACCTTTAATATTTTATTTATTTTGTACTTTTTTAGTTTTTTCAGATACTTCTTGTGAAAAAAACGAATTTTATTGCCCTAATGGTACTTGTATAAATAATTCAACTGTTTGTGATGGCAAAAAAGACTGTATCGATGGTGCTGATGAAATTAATTGTGGTATGTTACTATCAATATTATGTTAACTATATACTGTAAATAATTTTAAATTTAAATTTAGATGTGACAAAATGTTTGAAGCCAGATTATTTTAAATGCCGTGATAAATGCATTGCTAGTTCGTTTGTATGTGATAAAGAAGTTGATTGCACTGATGGATCAGACGAAAGACATTGTCATGATGTGCGTATTCCAAATTGTAAATTAAAATTATTTAAAATTAGGTGTAATTCTTAATTTAAATATATTATGTCATTTTAGAAATCCCTTACGAGACCATGCTCAAAAGCAGAATTTGAATGTGCTAATGGTGCATGTATTCCGATGTTTTGGCATTGTGACAGGATTGTAGATTGTGACGATGGCAGTGATGAAGATACGGAGTCATGTAGAAATACAGTATGCATATTTTTTTTTTCCCCCTTATAGTTATAACTACAGTTATATTTCATTTTTTCAAATGATTGTTTTAGACGTCTTGTACTGAAGCCTATATGTGTAAAAATCTACATTGTATTTCAAAAATTTGGAGATGTGATGGCAAAGACGATTGTGGAGATGGTTCAGATGAAACTCATTGTGGTATACAAAATTATAAAATATAGTAATTTTAATTTTTGTTTAATTTTTACATATTGGTAATTTCCATTTTTAGATATTAATTTAATTGAACCAGATAATTGTTCAATTGGAGATCGAAAATTTTTATGTCATGATCACAAAAAATGTATAGATATTGAAAATGTTTGTAATAACAAAACAGACTGCTTAGATTCATCAGATGAAGGTGGTATTTGTAATAATGAAACTGGTATGTATTTTATTTTAACAAAATAATCTTAAGTAAATATAAATTAAAGAATGTTTACAAATAATATTATCCTGAACTCATTTTTCAATAAATCTATTTTAAAGTCAAGTCAACTTTCATTTATTATATTTAAAAAAGTACCATTCATCTAGTCTGCAAAATTTCAAAAATAAATTTATACATATTATATTATATAAAATATAAAACAATAGTTATAAGACAATAAGTGCATGTATATATATATATACATAATTAATTAAAATGATAGTATTTCCTTATAAACAATATTCATTGTATGTATTGTTGTTTGGTATTATTTGTTTTTTCAATTTTTCAAAAGATCTAACTCTGGATATAGCAAAATATAGTTGACCATGACTAAATACAACTATACTATAATTAGCATTTGGCTCTGAGCTTTGTTTATTGTCAAAGAAAATGCTATTCGTATTGGAAATTGACGTCTTATAAATGAAAAGGGAAGTATAGAATCTGATGGGGTCAAATCAATTCTAGGTAATAAAATACGCTGGCCAGTTCCTTGCCCAATTATAGATTCTATGTCTAAAGAATTTTCTCACATATTTCATACAGTAAATCTTGTACCATTCATTAGACTGGACACTATATTTAACTTTCTTTAGAGTAAAATGATAGTACCTTGCTTTATTGTCAAACTGTGGGAAGTCACTTAAATGTAATCTATCTAGAAATTCTGTAGAACTGAAAATGGTCACAGTCTTCTGACACTGTGTTTAAACTTGAATAAATTTTTTCTTATCCTTGCAACATATTAACGATTTTTTTGTTTATTTCATCATAATGTACATTTTTAGGTACAAGAATAGCATATTATAATAATATAGATATATTTTCTAAATTCAAAATCAGTAAGGTAGAACTTCAGATACTACTGTCCCAAGAAATCGCATGGTTTTTTAATAATATAAGTAAAAATATTATTTAAAAATTAATTGTACTAATATATTTCATATTCTGTGAAATAAAATACCTTTTATATATTCTTCTTTCTTGACTTCAGCCATTAAGGTAATACTGTTAAACAAAGATCTTGCCATTTTTGCATGTGTTTTCTGTAGTTTCACTTCAATTAATTTCTGGCTCTATCATTTTGACATCCCTTTTCCACAGTATACTCATCTTAACTTTAACTTCCCTTTGTTTATTCTCCATATATGGTCCTCCTCAATCAACCGCTTAACTAGAAATTTTTGCTTACTCTAGGCATGGCCTACTCATGTTAATCTTCTCCTACCAATCTCTCTAACTAAATCTGGCCTCTGAATCTGCCTTTGGAGTTAATAATTATGTAGCTTTCTCTATTCTTTAGTTTGATTATTGAAGATTTGGCCATACATTTTCCTTAGGACCCAAATAGTACTTTTTCATTTTTTTGATTGGGTATTATGCTGCCCTAGGTTTTAAAAGTGTGCGGGGATGTTCCAAGTTCCAAAAGATCAGCCATTTTTTTGTTTTCCAATCTTGTTGTCCATGTTCTACTATTCCAAGGCAAGTTTATTGTTAGATCTTAAGCAATATTGTTTTACTAGGCATGGTTCTTAATCTATACTTGGAGGAGCCAGTTGAGGCCAAATAATGGCTTACAGCACCCAATGAAAGGCACTGGTGATGGGGTACACACTTTCCTTACGCCAAAAACCTTTTATATGTATATTATTTTTATGTGAATATGAAGTTTTAATTTAATTTTTACTATAATTTTAAAAATTAATTAAAGTGGTGGATTTTAAATTTTGAACACATTTGAATAAGTTTATTAATAAGATCTGTTTACAAATTCTGAAAAATACAGTTTTGACAATTGATATATTTTGTAAAAGTTAATATTAAAACTGTTTCAGCACTTATAAGAGGATGTAAAGCTATGAATTGTTCTAGTGTATTTGAATGTTTAGAAAAACCACATGGAATTATGTGTGTATGCCCAAAAGGAACACATTCTGTAAATAACACATGTCTTGGTAATGAATATACTTGTTTAAATTTAAATTTACAACATTAATCATTGTTCATATTTAATAGATATTGATGAATGTGAAGAATATGGTATTTGTGATCAATTTTGTCATAATATATATAATAAATATCGAGGACAATATGAGTGCTCTTGTCACGAAGATTATGAGTTAGTTGATAATCATAAGTGTAAAATAAAAGGTAACGATTTTGATTGTTGATTCAATATAATTTATATTTATTTTTGTACTTAAAGGTCTTTAAGGCCTTATGAAATTTCTTTGATGTATATATTCTTACCCTAGTGTCCACTTCTCTAACAACAATCCATTTATCGTTGATAAATTGGGGCCTTTCTCTTCGCCGCTTTTTGGTTAGGTCTTTAATTAGTACATTTTAATAAGACTCATGTCGACTTTCTAATGTCATGACATGCTCAGTCTAATAGCTTAAGATATTTCCTGATGTTTGGTTTGTTATATAGTATTTCCTAAGTCTACATTTTTTCTTCTTTTGAATTCTTCATTATATAGACGTAATTTTGCTAAAATTCAGGGGTAGTACAAAACTGACATTTACATACCTTTGTGATGAAGTAACTAATAAATAAAAAAAAATCCAAGAAGTATATTTAATAATAAATATTAATATAAACGCTTGTAAGTAAAACGGCTCATAAAGACTATGTATGATAAGTAGGGAACTGATTTATATACACTTAAAATCCATAAAAAGCGCATTAAAAATGTCAAAAAATGCTAAAAAATTAATTTTTTAAAAGGGCAATAAAGATAGAGAGGTTTAAAATTCCCCCAAAGTAGAACCATTAAAGGAGGGATTAAAACCATTCTACCACTTTTACTGTTTTAACAATTTAAGTGCTTTTTTTGTTGTTTATAAGTGCATACAAATCCGTTCCCTAGTGATTATTGATAGCATAGCATCAATTTTCACAATCATGTATTCACATAGTATCACCATTAATCTATTTTGTGGTGTCATAATCATAAACTTATAATATTATAAGTTTATAATTATTATCCCCATTTATAAACGGTGAATATTATCTGTACGAAAAATGATAAGAGACTTATTCGGAAATCCAACCCAGTAGCATACTAATAAACTACACAAAATAAAATACTACCCGACATAATATTGCTGTTTTGCATTACAAATCATGGTTTATTTTCATTTAGTGGAGGTGCAAAATGATAGTATTACACCCCCACAAAAATTCAAGCTCCTCTTGTATCCCCCCGAGATTACACCCATGCACAATTACGATTTTGTGTAGGTTCATAATATGTTAATAATTTTTTTAATTATTAAATGTGTTAGTTAAATTTAAAATCTTACCAGAAATTATACTATATTTATTCTTGTTCATTTAATATTAAGTATGCCACTAATTTTATAACATTTAAATAATAAATAACATTTTACTACATTAAGACTATTTAAATAGGTGACAATCCAGTTTTAGTATATTCATCATTACAACAAATAAAAGTTTTTGACTTGGTAACACACAGTCGATATACTTTAGTTGATAAATTGCAGCAAGCTACTGGATTAGCTGTAGATGGATCAAACATATATTGGACAATCATTTATGAAGGGTTACAGGCTATTGTTAGAGCAAACAAAAATAATACCAAACCTGAAGTTATTGTGACATCAGGTAAATGTTTGATGGCTTAATAATTTTCAAAGCTATAAATTAAATATAATTGTTGAGTCCACTCTTATTTATTTCAATTGGTTGACTTAAATATTTATTACTGAGATAATACTAATAATATAATTTATTGAATTATGAAGTGATATAGAGTATCTTACAAAGATATACTCATTACAAGATCTCCTGAGATTATAAAGATAATCAAATTCTGTTTTTTTTTTTTTTTAAATTACTCACAGGGATAAGGTATATAAATATTTATATTTGAATTAAATTTTGATGTTTTGATAACAAAAAAATTTTAAGTTCAGAGAAAAGTAAATACAACCGTACAGCAGGCTGTAATCAATTGATTATTATTATTATGGCTAATTATTGACTGTACACTTTTGTTTTCTGAACTTTAAAAGTTATTAAAAATCACAAATTTAATGAAAATAAAAAGTTGATACATCAAAATTTTCAAAGAAATATACTCTTTATAATGGCTATCTTAAATTTTTCAAAAATAATAAAATAAAGTTATTTTTTTTTTTTAAGTTTTTTACCAAAACATAAAAAATTGATTGGAATATAAATATTTGTAGTCCACATCCTTGTGAGTAATATGAAAAAAAAAAACACTATTTGATTGTCTTTATTATCTCCGAAGATGTACAATGGGTATACATGGGACACTCTGTATAATGTACATATATATTATTCATATTAGCATTGCACATTTACAAACATAATATTAGTAAACTTGTGTGCATGTAGGTCTTGGAACACCTGAGAACCTTGCTATAGATAGTATCACACATAATTTATACTTTACCGATGGTAAAATGAAGCACATTGGTGTGTGCAATAATGATGGATCAATATGTACAGTTCTACATAATAAGAACATTGACAAGCCTAGAGCAATAGCTGTTTCACCAATAGATGGGTATAGCTAATTTGTATATTTTGTCAAGTAATAATATTTTTAAATTATTATCAATACTAACAAAAAATTGATTTAGTTTCATGTATTGGACGGATTGGGGAAAAATTCCAATGATTGCAAAATCTGGAATGGATGGATCCCTACCGCAAATGTTTGTTACTAATGATATACATTGGCCAAATGGTATTCATGTTGATTATATTGGAAAAAGAATCTACTGGGTGGATGCTAAGTTGCAAGTTATTGAATCTATTAAACTGGACAAAAGTGATAGAAGAGTAATTATATTATGGATATAATAATTATTATTATTATAATATATATATATTACTATTGTGTTATATTATATTTAAATACTACTTATCTATATATAATAATATTACATTATTTTTCATGTTTTTAGGTAGTTATAACAGAATCGGTAGATCATCCATTTTCAGTGACTGTGTTTGAGAATAAATTATATTGGAGTGATTGGTCAGGTAAAGAAATAAAAGTATGTGACAAGTTTACAGGCAAAGATCGCAAGTCATTAGTACATGAAACTCATAGTAGAGTATACGGCATGCAAATTTTCCATCCTTCACTATTCAAATCTCAGGTATTTTACAGTAGTAGAAATTAGAAAGTTTTATTTTCTATAGGTTATTTAATTTTCAGACACCAAATCTATGTGAAACTGCTAAATGTAGTGATATGTGCTTATTAGCACCAAAGACAAATGTTAGTTCTAAAGGATACAGTTGTGCTTGCCCTGTTGATAAGTTTCTATCATCAGATGGATTGATGTGTTATGACATATTCATACCTTCTTCCCTTATTGTTAGTACATCAACTAGTATTTTGGAAATTCAACAAAAATATTTGGGGCGTCAAAAAGTTAAGGAAATACCGATGAAAAATAAACTATCCAGAATATCTGCAGTCGCTTATAATTCAATATTTGGTATTCTACACATTATAATTTATTAGATTATGAAATTTTAATTGTTTATTTTATTTTATAATGTTGTAAGGTAATGTGATAATCTATGATTCAAAATCTAAAAAACTTTGGCAGTATGATTTGGTTAAGACAAAATTATCAGATTTTATACCAAAAATTGATTCTTTACACTCCTTAAAATTTGATAATCACGGAAATAATCTTTACTGGTGTGATTTGACTAGGAAAACATTAGACGTTTTAAGTCTCACTACTTATATGCGAACTACAATTTTATATGAATTAGATGGTCATATACCAATTTCAGTTGCCTTAGTTCCAGATCGAGGGTAAAAATATTATATTATGTTTAAGAAACATTACAATTTTTTATTATATCCAACCTTTAATACATTTGTTGTTCTATATTTTAGCTTTATGTTTGTAGCTATGAAAGATGGTTCTCGTATACATATAGATAAATTTGATATGGATGGAAATATTATGTCTTTAGTTCATGTAGTTGAATATGGAATAATAGCTGATGAAATTGTATTACACTTTGATTTGATTACAAGACGGTTATACTTTAATGATATAAAAAATGATTTAATTGATAGTGTCGATGAAGATGGTTAATAAAATAAAATAGATACAAATTTAATTTAAGATTTTAAAAGACTAAATATATTTGTACCTTATAATTATACTTTCCTAGGATTGAATAGAAAAATTATAAAAAATTCTGGACTAGTCAAAGATATAGTTTCAATGGATAATGAATTATTTTGGATAACTCAAGGTTCAACAACTTTAAATTGGATAGATACAAAAAATGATGACCGATCTTCTAGTGTACTTGATATAGGTTATTCAAATTTTGAATTTCAAATTTTTATTATGATCATAATGTAATTTTATGTATATTTCAGGAAATTGGAATAGTGATTCAAATTTACAATTAACAGTAGTTTATGGGATTGATAGAAATATCCAACACCCATGCAAGCAAGAAAATGGTGGTTGTTCTCATATATGTCTTTTATCTGGTAAAAATAAGGTACAATATTGAATTATTTTATTCCTAAACAAACAATACAAAAAAAATAATCATACAGTAAAAGAACTTTATTTTAATGGTATAATGAAGGTTTGTAGATGTCCATCTGGATTGATATTATCAAAGAATGGTCTAGAATGCACACCATTTAACCAGTGTAAATCTGATGAATATCGTTGTTCAACTGGTGAATGTATTCATTCAAGATTCCGATGTGATTCTAAACAAGACTGTCTTAATGGTGATGATGAAGATCCTATTAAATGTTTATCGTTTATGCCAGACTTATGTCCTAAATCTCAATTTTTATGTCATGATAAAACTAAGTGCATAGATAAAAAAATGCAATGCAATAATGTTAATGATTGTAGTGATGGTTCAGATGAAAAAAATTGTGGGAGCAAGCATACATGTGATCCAAGTAATAAATTGTACTTAGTAATGTAGAGGTAGTGAAAGGTTATAAAAGTTAAGTTAATTAATATGATAATATTTTAGTTACAGAATTTTTTTGTCAGACTGGAGAGTGTATTCAACGAAGTTTTCTATGTGATAGTAATCTAGACTGTATGAACGGTGAAGATGAGTTGCACTGTCACGACCAAACTTGTCATCAAATGGAATTCAGATGCAAGTCTGGTAATTGCATTGCTTCAGTTTGGGAATGTGATGGTGAGATTGATTGTATCGATGGTTCAGATGAACACTCTAATTGTGGTATATTATTTATATCTACACATTTAAATAAGATATTTTCGATCTTAATTTGTTAGGACTAGGACTTGGGGCTTTATGCACTTAGAATTCATAAAAAGTAATAAAAACCATTAAAAAAGGCTTGAAAATGCACTTGAACGGTAAATGATATTAATGGTAACATGTTTTTAAAATCCCCTCTCCCTCTAATGGCTCTAACTTATAAAATACAATTTTCAAGCACTACAAAAATTATTAACACAAATTTTTATATAAAATTGTAAGTATTATAAAAAAGAAAATTACTTGTATTCGACAATTGCATTTAATGATTAGGTGGTTGGGTATAGAAATTTTAAACCTCTCTGGGCCCTCTGTTATTTTTGCTTTTTAAATTTTGTTTAAGAGCTCTTTTAACGTTTTTTTTTTTTAATTTTAAGCGCATAAAGTCCGAAGCCCTAGTTAAGATATTACAACATTATTTTTATTACACATTTATTATATTATTTATTTTTATTTTTTTTATTAACATTATTTTTAAAAAATATTCACAGCTGTAAAAAAATGTAAAACTAATCAATTTGCATGCAGTAATGGCCGATGTGTAGATCATAATTTTACTTGCAATGGTGAAGATGATTGTGATGATAATTCTGATGAAAAGGGATGTCCATCTAGTCATGCATTTCTGAAAAAACCGTTAGTTAAATTATGTAATTCAGAAACTGAATTTGAATGTGAGAATGTACATGGACATTGTGTACCGATCGAAGCAAGATGTAATAGCACATCAGAATGTAAACTATTTGAAGATGAATTAAATTGTGGATGTCAAAAACCTGATTTTTTTGAATGTGATAATAAACTATGTGTGCCAAAAGTTTGGTTATGCGATGAAACTGACGACTGTGGTGATCAGTCGGATGAAAATACTAAGACATGTAGCATATTTTTTCAGCACTCAACAGTTTCAACAAATGAATGTGATGGATATTTATGTAAAAACAAAGAATGTATTCCTTCAAATAAAGTTTGTGATAACAAAATTGACTGTAAAGATGGTACCGATGAAGGAAATCTCTGTGGTAATTTATATTATATTCTGTATTAGTCAATTAAATAATAATCCTTTGTATAGGATGATGAAACTGGCAAACAAGGATCTGCCATTCCTTTTTTGATTCTTTTTCATTTTTATTTTTATAATTTTACTGTATTATTGTGTTT
Source organism: Cinara cedri (assembly GCA_902439185.1). Taxonomy (NCBI): domain Eukaryota; kingdom Metazoa; phylum Arthropoda; class Insecta; order Hemiptera; family Aphididae; genus Cinara; species Cinara cedri. The sequence goes on along the minus strand of CABPRJ010000982.1, from coordinate 200,162 downwards.
ATTGTCTTATGAATATTTATTTATAATTAATTAATTTGTTAATGTATTGTATTTAAATTGAGTCAATCCAGTATATTATCCTATTAATAAATAAATACATTTATATAGTACAACTAAAAAAAAAAAACTAGCAAATAAGATAGCCAAACTTGTATTACTATGTGATACTATAATGCATAATATATTTTTATATAATAATTGCTAAAAACAATTTGTATTTAAAATACATTATTTAATAAAAATTATTGTTATTATTATTTTTATTAGGTAAATTTTGTCAGTTTATGAATTGTAGTCATACATGTGAAGAAACACCAAATGGTGGAAAATGTACTTGTTATCATGGTTATACAATTTCGATTGATGGTCTAAGTTGTAAAGATGTTGATGAATGTCAAGACAATAATATATGTGCTCAATATTGTACAAATTTAGATGGCTCATATAGCTGTCACTGTTTTAGTTCAGATTACCTGCTGCGTCCAGATAAAAGTTCCTGTAAAGCTTTAGGCATGTATTAAATATTACCTAAAGAAAAAGCATGAATTATTAATTAATACTACTTATAATTATGTTTTAGGGCCTATTATGAATTTAGTTTATTCTGATGCTGGTAAAATAAAAAGTATTTCTGGAGATTTTAAAGAATCAACACTGCTTTTTTCAAACTCAGGATTTCATGTAACAGATCTTGATATAGATACCAGAAGGAATCTTATTTATTGGACTTCAGGTATTACAATTATGGTTGTTAGTAATCATGGTTATAGCAAATTCATTTTAAATGTGTAATTTTTGATAAAAATAATAGATTCTAAATAAGCAAAAGAAACGCCAAGTATCCATTATTTTATTGTTTTTAGAAGAAGCTGATACTCTTATTTGTATGGATATGCACCAAGAGCACAAGGTTTACATGCAAGACTTAATAAATCCAACCAAAGTTCGTATTGATTGGTTAACTGAAAATGTTTACTTTGTAGAAAATTATCGTGATATTGTAGTATGTAATTTAAACTCTAAAAAGTGTGCCACTATATACAATGCTAACATTCACACAAAAATTAAGGCTTTTACTATTGATCCTCTAGCTGGGTAATTAATATTTGTTTTTAATTAAATTAAATAATATATAATAATCATTAACTAATAATTATTGTGTAGCTTGATGTTTTGGGCTGAAAGTATATGGGCTATATGGGATTCTCCGACTACAGTTATCAGGCAATCAGACTGTAGTGGATACAATGTAAAAACTATAATTGATCAGGAAGTACATGATATAACTGATTTAACGATAGATCCAATTAAACATTTAGTTTATTGGGTTGATCAGGCTAATTCAGCAATTGAAAGAGCTAATTATGATGGATCTAAAAGAAACATTATTATTTATACAAATGTAAGAAAGTTAATATTAAAACTATTTTATTCTATTCATGATCTCTACTAATAATTATATTTTTAAATTATTAGCATTTACCAAAAAAAATTTCACTGTTTGAAGATAAATTATTTTGGACTAATGATGCTACAGAGTATCCTATTTTCAAATGTAAAGTATTTACTACCACAGGTGCTCAATGTGAACCAGTTTCTGTGCAAGTATTTGCTCCTATTGAGATATTTAGTGTAGTTCAACAAGCCAAGCAAATCAATGGTAAATGAAACATGAATTATTATTATTTAAGTTATAAACCAATATAATATTGGTAACTTAGTAACATTAGTTAACATAATTTTTGATAAAACAATATATTTTATAATTTTTCAATATTTCTTCAAAGTAACAATTTAAAATTCATACTTAATAAAGTAATTATAAAATAAACCTAATCATATTATCTACTATACTCTATGAATCCATGCAGTAAAGTTTTCCTAAATTTAAATTAGTTATGTTAAAGGATAATCAAGTAGGATTAGGGAAAAACCAATTTATTATCATTTTAAATTGCTAACGAAAACACACATCTAAAATTATTATTTTGATTTTAGTTTAATTATTAAATTGAACATTATTCATTTTAGCATCAAATGTTTGTAGCCATGTTCACTGTGATTTTATTTGTACTTCTGGTTCAAAGGGGCCGATGTGTGTTTGTGAAGATGGATCCCAAGTTGAGCCAGGCACCGAGTGTGATGTAATTTTATATTGAATTTTAATTTCATTTATACAAATATTTTAGTAATAATAGTTTATAAAGATAATATTAATTTTTAATACTAAATAAATAATTTTTTTTATTATAGGATGCTGGTCACAGAAAACTGCCAACCTTTAAAAATATAAATGACAACAGTAATACAATTTCATATTATATTGCTTTGTTTATAATTATAGTAACAGGATTATCCATGTTTTATTATTATTTATATCATTACAAAAAGAAACTGTTTATAATGCCAGGGTAAATTGTTTTATTTCTATTAAGGAGTTAATTAATTTAAATAAGTACTTTTTAATCATACTTATTTTGATAGGTTCCACTTTCATAATCCATTGTCAACAGTCACTGAAGTAATGAGTAGAGGAGACATTATTCAACATGAACACCTAGAACCAGGACAGCATACTTATGAGAATCCTATGAATGAAGTAATTATATTTATTTTATTTCTTTATCAAAATTAATATTCTATAACAGTTATTTCGTGTAACATGTATATAAAAAAGAAAATTGTGTAAATTTATACCCAATAATAATTTTAATTTATAAGATCATTTGATTATTTTTTTTAATTTTTCACGTTTACTTAAATTGAATTACTAATACAAATATCCTCTACATAAGAATGCAAATCATATACCTACAAATTATGTTTGATTGAATTAGCATTGTCTTATTATATCACAATTAGTATTTCAATAAAAAAAATAAATGGTTACACTTTTATAATACTATCCATATGCCCATAAGTAATTCATAGGTATATTTATTGATTAACGTATATTATAATATTTACTAAATATAAGAACAAATTTAAAACATTACTTTATATTTTATAAGTGTTTATTTGAAAAGTTATGAATTAGATTTATTTTAAAATAATATACACTTTTATAGGTGAAAAATAAAGTAGGCAGGATACGTAAAGCTATTTAATTTATATCTGTAATTAAAGATAAGCTATTTCTAACGAAAAACAATTCTGAGCAATGTTCAATTATACACGATAAAAAAAAAAAACCACTACATTATAGTATACCAAGCATTTCGATTTGGTCGAACAATTTTATGCACACAGTACCCACCAGACAAAAAAAAACTAAAAAATATAAAATATTAATAAATTGCTCAAAATTCTAAATTACTATTCTAACTAAATCAACTAGATCCAAAATGCAACAAAAAAGGTCTCAAAGTTATTTACAGGCAAAAAAAAAAAAAAACAGTAAAACCAATAGACTAGGGTTTTCCTTTGCTACACTCAGGATCTAAAATTTATATTGTATTTAATTATTTGTTTCAGGAAATGACAGCTATAAATGTTGTATCTTGTGAAGAACCGTTAAGTTGCAATGGAACACGTGGTATTTATGTGACCAGAACTGAATCTGGACACACCCAAGAAACAGAGTACGAAGATTATAAGAAAAAACTTATAGTTTTATAAGGAAAAAATATAAACAAAAAATATGGTAAAATAAATATATATTTTTAATTTTAAATAAGATAAATTATATTGTGAAATTGATAATTTAAAAAAAATATAATATAAAATAACCATATTTATATATTATAATTATAAACATTTAAATAAAGTTTGTCTAATTTATATGCACACCAGTACACTTTTGAATTTTAGAATTTCATAAAAATATTTTAGTTTAATAACTTTTTCAATACTTTTTTTTGTATGTGATTTATATTAGTTTTAGTTAAGAATTTTGTACAATTTTTAAGTCATACAGAATTTATTAAGATCAATCATGTCAATAATTAATTTTTATTTTTCATAGAATGAAAAATATTTCAAATATTTAAGTACAATATAGTATAATGTATGAGTAATATATGTTGTTTATTTATTATTTCCATGGATCACATTTATATAATACTAGCTGTCTTGTTCAGCCTTCCCCGTATCAAATTTTATTTAATTTTTTATCCATATTCCTTTTTGGTTTTGATTGTATTAGTAATGAATAAAAACAAAAAGGTGGAGAATGGATAGTCCACCATCAGGGAACTAAAAATATTATTATGAAATATATTTTTATATTTTAAATTACTATTCGCCTTAAGATATGATACATCTGTAATTTGAGCGTAAAACATAGTTGTCGAGTAACAGACCCATTTTGTTAATAATTATGATAAAAAAATTTTTTTTTTTTTAATAAGGAGAACTTAGCTGTGTCGTAGCGTTTTTATTTTTTAACTAGTACAAAAAAATTTAAAAATATTAATTATTAAAGTTTGTAAATATTTCAAGTTGTTTGTTTATGAATATACAATTCTTGAGATAAGTTAATGAAAAATGGACAATGCTGCGTCACAGATAATTTTCTCCTAAGAAGAAAAAAAAAAAATTGATCTATCATAATTATTAAAAGAATGGTTGTTTTGTTTCACATAAAACGGTTTTTCCATGTAAAAACTGACAAATTATTTCGCTGGGATATGGTGCGCGCAACGTCATTTCTCGTGGGTATCACCTTCAGGAGAAAGCACGAATAAATCGTTTTTGCATGTGACGTGACAGGGCCAGGTATAATTGACCATAGGAAAAACATACGGTTAAGTCTAAACCTGCAAAATTTAATGTTTGACTATGACCTTGTGCCTTATTGAGAATCATTGTTTCATAATTTCACGGGAAATTGAAGCCGTTTTAATTGGAATGGTAGATTGGTTAATATCATTGGTATTCTAGGAATCAAGACAGTTTTCCCTGGAGGGAGGGGGTTAAAGAATTTAAAAAGAACAGACATTCTTCGTACATGTGTGCAGCCACTGTTGTAGGTGGAAAGTTAAGAAGGTAGCATTCAGACAGAAATTTAATGAATATCTGTATTCTGTAAGTAACGATAAGCCATTGCTAACGAAAAAACGATTATGAGCAGTAATCTACTTGAATAGTTTATAGTGTTGTTTTGTCAATAATACAATATAATATGGTATATGTCATTTTATGGTAAAATGATTATAATGTGCGTTTTCATGACAACAATGATTGTTTAAATAAAATAATAAAAACACTTGCCAAAGACAACCTTATTTTTAATATTTCAATCTTTTTTAACCTAAAGATCGAGGTTTTCCTCATTATCTCAAATATTAATGAGAATTTAAAATAATACCTCTCTAAAGTACCACTCAGAGAACATTTCCTTTCAGAAAAGATGCTAAACTTGATAACTGTAATATATTTTCTGGCAGAAAATGTTCACATAAAAAATAAAAAATATTGTAAAACCAATACATTACTCGTTCCACTCAGAATCTAAATTTCAGTTGGATAATGTACCGCCTCCTCATCTCTATCAATAACAGTATCAGCTAAATAATAAATTTTTGTTGGTGCATTGAATCTTAACAGTACCATGTCATTTATTTTATTGACTTGCTAGTTAGTTGATGACAATATTGCTCTTTCCTGAAACCAACTCATGGTCTTAATAGAAATGTTAGATATTTCTGGGTAAACAAAAAGTTTATAGTCTCGATCAGTTTCATTATTACATACTAAACATAGGTACTCTTTTGGCATTTGACATGTTGCATCCTATTTTAGACCTTTCTTTAGGCATGACTAAAATGCAAACAATTTTTAAAAACAGTTTAGTTTTATTACATAATATTGCACATAAAAATGTACAATTATATTTATTAATATTAATTACCATAGATATGTTTTGACCAACCTTCTAAATTTTTTTTCATTTCATCCGTGTTACAAAGGTTATTCAAATAAATAAATAATAATAATATCTAAAAACCAAATTTTGAGGGATGGATGACAATAGCTATAAACCGTCCTCGATAAATAGACTATCCAACACAAAAATGATTTTTCAATTCAAACTAGTAGTTCCTGAGATTAGCTCGTTTAACTAATCGAAAAACTCTTCATATTTATAATATTGTTATAGATTATGATGGTGTTCATGCCCCACAAAGTTTGTAATATATATATATAATGTTAAAACATTTATTAAAAAAAAAAATAGTTTCAGTTTTAATAATTTAACTACTTTTGTATATTTTATATGTATATTATATTTTTGACGATTAAATTATTCTTCTCACCATTTATACATTTTTGAATTAATTTTACCCAGTTACAATGAATTCTATTATTTATACAAGCAGTATTATATTATTTTCTACAAAAGGTATTATACAGTATAATACAATTTGTACAAACAATTTATATCTCTAATTATTCTTTAATTAATAAGTTATAATACTTTAGCTATTTAAAGTTCTAAGATTTTTTGTAAATGGCTCTTACCAGTAAGATAATGGGGAAAATCAGGCTTCAGATTTAAATCACACTTTGGTAAGTAATTGCATTAAAGACATCTGTAAAGCATTAAATATGCCCAATATGTTTAAAAAATATGCACGTCTTCCATAAACACTATAATTTAAATCATATTAGGTAGGAGTAAGTATTACAACCTAACCTTACATTCCTCCATTCAAACCAAGCCTTGTTCGATCCAATCGTTTGGGTCAATACATTTGGAATATTTTGCTATAATTATGCATTCTTCATTGTAAAGAAAGATCCTAATTTGTTTGTATTCAATTAAGATGTTTATGCACAAAATCAAATAATAACTATTTTTACTCATAAATAACATTTTTTGTTTTGTTTTCCATCAGTAGGTATATTGAAATAAAATATAAAACTACCTAACATTTTAAGAGACCAACTGGATAGAAAGAAGTCCACAATCAAAACATTAAAGTAAAAATAAAATTTCTTAAGTACATCTGGTCGTTATCATATATTTTTTTATTTATGAATGATAAAGGTAACATAATTTACAAAGTAGCCAACCTAATTTTAATATTGGGCAAAAAAATATTAGTTTAAAAAAACTAAAACTTGAACAATGTTAGATTAGTGTAAACATATCAGACAGGAAGAAAATAAAATTCAAAAATACAAATTTCAGTTAATGCATCAAAAATATCGTCTAAATGATTGGTGTATTAATTCATTCGTCATTCGTAAATTCATCAATTCAAAAATAGACTCCTAGTTCACCCGACCTTGTTGCCCGTTGGAACCCGCCTGCCGCCAGTCTGACTCACGGTAAATAATATTATTACCTACCGTGATCTGAATATATCAGCGAACGCGATCGACGAACTAAAATCGCGTTCGCGGCGTCTATTGGTTTATTCTACACGATTCTACGTTGTGATCGAGAGATTTATATTAATTAATATAGTGTAAATATATTATAATATAAATAATTTAACACTCAGTGGTAGGCGGACACGTACATAAAAAAAAAAATTCGGGGGGAGGTCTGTAAAAAATGTACAATAATCAATGTTTATAAAAAATATTACATTAGATATAAATACATTTCAAAACTAGTAATCTTCGGGAGGGGGGGGGGGGGGAACCTCCAAAACTGTCCCCCGTATACGTGCCTGGTGGTAGGTAATGAATAATCTTCAGTGCCAAGTCCAGATATCGACGTGTACTTCTCGTTTAAAAAAAATTATTACTATGGATATAGTAAATACAGACATCTTGAAAATTCTTATACTGGAAGATTGCGATGAGGTTTTGCTCTGGCAGAAGAAATAAAAGAAAAAAAAAAAAAAGAGCATGGATCCAATATTTACAAAGAGAAGTACCGAAGATTATAATGAAATACTTAAAACGGCCATCTGAAAAATAATGTTCAGGGAATTTTATAGAATAAACAGCGATCAGTTCGATTTTATTTTGAATCTAATTTAAGAGATGATTTAACATAGACTTTATTGAACTTGACCACTGCAGAACACTGGATTACCACTGAACGACCGACATCAACGAGTGGTGAATCATAAATGAGTATCATATTATTATTACGAGTTATTACATATTATTTGACATAACGCAGCTTACCTATGTCAATGCGGACTTCCCCATAGCTCAGTTATAAAATAATAATTATAGATAACTATAAAGATTTAAATTTAAACTTCAGTACATGGGTAGTTAAGTATTATTTATTTTCAAAACAAATCGATGGCGTAGTGAACAAGTTTACATCACCGACCGCGATCGCCCAAGGAAAACCAAATATCTTTAAATTACATTATATCGGCAACCGCGCGATTGGCGCACGCGATCCAAGATTGCGGGTCGTGTTCGCAATCACGCAGGGGAAAACGTAATAATAATTTATTAATTCTCCAATAAGCAATATTTACAAATTGTATTTAGAATATATTTATTACATAGTTGGCGTGGTCGAGTGTTGTGGGAAACTGAAAAAAAGAAGTGGCAGCCTGTCTTTTCACTGGCAGCGAACCGCTACGGCGGCACCTCTTCTAGAAAATTCCAACCGGAGAACCCAGGAAGATTATTGACATTTCTCGAACAAACATACAAACTGAATTTGTCGAATAAACAGTGATTTTTACACAAATACAATTTATAAATATTTTTACAACTATTTTATAGTGTATATACAATATACATAGGCACATACATTTAAGCTTGAGTATAACGAACTCTCCTCAGTCCCCACTATTCACGTTACACATTACTCAGTGTAGCACCGTTTTTGTGACGGCGCGCGCGTGACGTATGAACGTTAGAGTAGTGCTCCACTACTGTGCCTCTACTAAAAAAATGGCAAACGTAAAAGTAAAATATCTCGTCAACGAAATTACGAAAATTAAAAATGTTAACACTAAAATTTAATATATTTGTGTAATTTTCAATATAGATCGGCAGGTTGCTCTTTGAAAATTAAAAGTGTATTATATGGTTTCACCCCCAAAAATATAAGTGACAAAAAAAAAGAAAAGAGGAGTAACACTTTAGAGCTGTTTGTTTCATTGTATATAAGTGTTCCGTGAACTGACTTCTACGCGATTATTATTAACTGAATGACAGCAAAAATAAAAAAAAATAAAATATAGGTAACAAAAATTGCTATTTACCAATTAATATTATAATTTTCCCGACGTTCTTTCCCGGTTTTTTTTTTCATTATTAAGAATATTACAAAAAAATAACCCCATTGCACCCACTAGACAACATTTTTTAATAGAAAAAATGTGATGATCAAAGCAAGATTTCTGATTAAAGTTATTTTCAGACAAAAAAAAAGCCACAAAGTAATCTATCATCATAGTAGAATCTAAAATAATTATGTACGTAATCAAAAACTTGGCTAGCAGTGGTGTATAGGGGGGGGGGCACAAGGAGCCCATGCCCTCCTCCCCTCATCGGCCATACCTATGTATATATTTTACTACTATTATAGTCGTAATAAACAATTTTTGGAACAAAAGTTCGTTGGTACAAATGTCTCGTGGAATAAAATGTAACGTTTCGCTGTCGGTGTTGCTACAAAAATTAAATATTCGAGAGTATAAAATAGATATAGGTATGTAACAACTAACAGACAATCCTCAATGTTGGCATACGCGTATTACAGTAATAGGTATATAGTGTAATGCATTTTCTTTTTAATACATTGAACATAAATAAATATAAAAACAGCATGTACCTATAATTGTCAGAGTGTACATTTTTAAACTGTCGATTATCGATTGTTGATTTGTTTTTCAATTTATTTGTATGATTAAAATAATAGTTGTTTTTTTATTTTTGGTTTCCCTCCATTATTCATTTCTGATTCACGCCTCTGTGAAGTAGTGTTATCAGGAAAAAAGTCCCGCTATAAATTAATGTATACCAAAATATAAATATTATCACAAATTAGATAAAATTCTTATTATTTAACATAAACAATGTATGTCAAATATTCGTGAAGTGTTTACTGGGTACTGAACAGAATAATTGTGATGTAAATAGAAAATAGGTATACTTTCAATGGAATCTTTATGTATAGAATAATATTATATTAAATATTTGGATTTATGATGATTGTATGATTGGTACACTAATATTTTTAAATTTTTAAATCTCTTTCTGAAATTTACTGATTACATTTTCACCTACAGAGCCATTATTATTGTTTATATAGGTACCTATTAATATTTACAACGAGGTGCTTTTCCCCCTTAATTCGTTTTAATATGTAGTCATACTAATAATTTGATATATTTATTATGTTATATCATATTTAATGGTTGTATATTAATTAATCTATGTATTTCATAATTAATAAACAGAACAAAATACAGATAAAGTAAGTGTGTATAAAAAAATAAAATTAAACAAATTGTTGATGTTGGAGACGAGTATGCCACTGACGTAAGTGGTAAGTTTGGGAAGTGGGATACATAAAGATTTAATTTATATTTGTAAGCAACGATAAACCATTATAAATGAAAAACGATTCAAAGCGAAGTTGGGTATAAATGGTTTGAAAGGCCGTAATATTTACGATTTCTGTCAAAATTTGTTATTAAACTCTTATAAAAAAAAAAAATACTACGTGACATTTTTAATTTATTTCGACCACTTAGTAAGACTTTAATTTCCTGTTGGATTTTCAAGCATTTCTGTATGGTATAACCATTTTACCTACTGAGTAACTACTAAATAAAAATTACGTAATATCTCACAAGATATTTATAAATAATTCGAAAAATGGCTCAAATATTTAGAAAATTTTACGTCTAGAAAAATCAAATATTGTAAATACCTGATTTCAATCAAATAAATTTCCAGAAAAAAAAACGAATTAGATGAACTAGTAGTACAGGTATATACGCTGTATGGTACATTTTAATTACGAGATTTGAAATGAAAAATCATGTGATGTAATAATGACAGTTGGATTTAAATACCGAATGATTGAGGGGAGGGGAGTGGGCGAACGCGCAAGCAAACTGCGTGGTAAAGGAACATTATTCTTAATTTATTAGGGTCTCTGGTCACGGAGGAACGGCCAGTGCACACAAAATATCAGAATTTCGTTTTGGCAATATTTTTTTAAAAGACCAATGTCATCTATGTCAGTTTCTGGTGAGCGCGTCAGTGTCGACGGCGTAGTGGCAACAACATTGGCGGGACGTGTTTACAAATATTGTCGACAACGAGGATAGTAGTATTATAATAATATTGATAAACGTGATAATGTCGTATTGCATAGTTTGTAGCGCGTGGGTTTTTTGGTAGGTGGTCGCAGGGCGGTGAGACGGTGACGGGTACTAAACGAGGTGTTTATGTGAGTGCGTGCGTGTGAACGGCGTTGTTATTATTTTTGCCGCGAAATGCAAGACGGATCATAATGACAACAACACTGCCGCGGTCGCCGAAAGCCGGTAAATTCGGTTACCGCCAAGAGCTAGCGGGACGCGACACAGTTTTGCGTTGGCTGCACTGGTAAAACCGATAACATTCATTTGGGAGAGGGAAGTTCGTTAAGCGTCCTCTCTTCCCCGTCATACCATAACAACACGGACACGCCGCAGCCGCCATTATTTTTGTCTCTCGTAGCTTGGTGAACCGTTGACATTATTTCTACCGTGTTGTCTTTTTTTTTTTTAAAAAGTTTTTTTTTGTATTTATATATGAAGAAACAGATGGATAGTGAATGGAAGTATGAGATAGACGATCTCGTTTGGTGAGTGGTTTAATGTTGTGTCGCTGTGTCGTGGCCGTTACCGCGTACAGTACACGACTAATTCGGAAAAGAGCGCAATTGTTAATATGTGGTTTTGTTTACAGGGCAAAAATGAAGGGTTTTCCTCCGTGGCCCGGACGCGTGAGTATAATATTGTAATATCTACCGCACACTGTTAATGTTTGATCATTTCAAACCAACTGATTTTTGGATTATTATAGTTTCCATAATAGTACAAAATTGTATCGTAACTTTTTTTTTGTACTTTGATAACGCGGGACTAAGACTGCTAATATACTATGTTTTTATTCCCTATTGTTGATTTGATTCGGTTAATTTTACTGCTAATCAGATGTCTACTGTATTAATGTAACATAAATTTTGCAAGCATGTTTAAGGAGTATTAGGGATTTACCCTCCAATTTTGAAAATAGATATTGCATTTAAGGATCATCACATACTAGTTCTACATTATGTTGCAAATCCCCCCCCTAAAAACAAAAAATGAAACTTCCCCTATATAACTGCTAAATTTGTATATATTAATTTACAAACTGTCCATTGTTTCTATACCTAATACGTATAACTAATTTTTGGCAATATGCATAATTTTTTATTATAATTAACCTAATCTTACCTTTAATATTTTTCAATATTGTCATTTCCCCAAATTTTTGAATTTGTAATGATTTTGCAAACATATCTAAATCGTAGTTAGGTTGGAAAATACAATTCGGAGCATTTATTTTTTAAGGTCCAATAAAAGTTACTAAATAGTGATCACAGTTAATGAATTTTTATTTGTACATATAATAAATTTGTTGGTATTTATTTATTATAGGTAACTGAACCCACTGACTTGTTAAGACGATTCTTGAGGAAAAATTGTAGATGCATATTCTTTTTTGGAAGTGAAAATTAGTAAGTTATATTCTAAAATTTGTTGGTAACTTTAATTATTTAATGTATTTTTCAATATATCATACATTGCTAATCATCACTTCCATGGCTCAAAATTATGTTTGTTTTGTTTTTCTTTTTAAGAAATTGCTTTGAATATTGATACATATTTTGAACATTCTTGGAAAGAATAATCTTTATTTTGCTCGTGATAATGGAGTATTCCAAAAGCACCTATCTCTAAATGATAATATAAAATCATCACCTATCTTGATCTTTTTCTTTCTCTTGTAAAATTTCATAAATTGAATTACGTGGTTTTGCCATGGAAGTGACGTAATATTACAACTTAAATTATTTTATACAATTTTGAATTTAATAATTATTTTGTAGATTGTTAAATAAACTATTCATATAAGTAATAATATTTAGTAACAATTAACATTGTAAATTGCAAACAATTTTTTTTAGTGCATGGATTGAGACTGGTTGTTTAAAACCATACTTTCCATTTAAGGACGCATTAACTTATGGTTGTAAGACGCCAACCTTTAAGGAGGCTTGTAGGGCTATTGAAGAGTTTGTTGAATCCAGAGACCCAAGTTATGTAGAAGTGAGTTATTTTTTTAAATTTATTTTTTGTTTAAAGTCTTAATTAATTTGTTTTTATTATATTATTTAAGGCTCAAAAAAATAATGGTGTAGTATCTGAAACTGAGTTACGTTTTGAAACTCTTGTTGCAAATGAAACTCCAAAAGTGTCTAAAAGGAAATCTGTAAGTGTGAAATTTAATAGTTGTTAATTAATCAGTAAACTAATGTAGTTTTATATGTTCATTGCTGCTTCTGAATCAACAATGGCTGAGCATCTAACCTAACCTTAAAAATAATCTATAAAAACCTAACCTAGAAAATTTAAAAACCAAGACAAATATCTAAAATGCTGCATAATATGCATTATGCTCAATAGAATTAGTTAAGGTATTGATGAGAATAATTAATATACTATTTATTTACACTATTTGTGAGAAGAATTAAAGGTAATTAAAAATACTGAAATGTGACCATAAGTGTCATGACAAAGAAACTACCCTTAATTTAAGTGAAGTTTAAATAATAATAATTATTATTATTATTCCATTGTTTATATGAATGTTCTAAATTTTTAATTGTGTACAATAATTTTTTCTGTAAATATATTTATAGTATTATTATATTATTACTATAATAATAAAAAATTAAAATAATTTATGAAAGTGATTAGTATTTGATTAAGTATAAACCATTAGTATTTTAGATTCAGAGTGCATGATTACTGCATTTTGTTTATTGTTTTGGTTCGAACTTCCATTAATCTTGTTCATCAACTTTTCTAAAACTAAATCTAGTTTGTTCAGTTAAAGAAGTAATTTTACTGTTTTTCTTGTAGTTTTCTAAATTTTGGGCAAAACAAGTTATTGTTTTAATTTTTTTTTTTTGTAACTTATTTTATTGCAAATGGGTATACTTACATTTATGTTCTATTTAGACGTAATATTTGAATTTAAAAAATATGCAATTTCTGTGTTTTTATTCATGTAATTAGTAATCACTAATTTTTATTATTTTTTTATATATATAAAAAAAAAAACTCAATTAGGATTTTCGTAGTTTTCTATATTTAGTTCCAAGTGGTTTTCATAATAATTGGAAAAATCTGGAACAAATAGGCTGAATTAAAACTGTAATTGCAGTAGAAAAGTTCTCTTGTCATTTCTTGATTAAAGAACATTTTTGACTTAAAAGAATCAATAATACAAAATTTAAAATAATGAAACTTTGATTATTTTTAAGTTTATATTCACATATATTTATCTTTTCATGTAGGTATTAGTGAATTTATAATTGTATGTAATTCACCACAAATTCTGGATTTTCATGTTTTCTGTGGCAAAATTTTAAATTGTATGTGTACATGTATAATAAGCAACTCTAGTTATAACAGTTATTACATAAAGTGCTCAACAAACATTTATATTGGTCAGATTTTAGTTAGCATAAGTATTTTAATTTTAATGATAACAAGTATTTTAAATATTTAGAATTTTATCATAAATAGAATTTTAATACCCAGAAAAAAATATTGTAAGAACCTTCAATACTATCCAAAAATTACACAATTGTTTATTATATTTATAAGTGATAATATGTTAACAATTTAAAAAATGCATGTATATAAAATATTACATCTATTAAATTAATATTTTATAATTAAAAAAGAAGTTTTAATTTAATCTATTGTTTTCAGGCATCTCAACGTCGTATTTCTACAGTAAGCTCACCATCTGGATCAACACCTAAGAAACGTAATAACAACAAATCACAATTTGGTGAATCGTCATCTGCTTCTAACTCAGATGACACAAATGGACGATTAAAACGAGCACGCCATAATTCTTCTGGCGACAAGGATATACTTACAAATCTTGGATTAATAAACAACCACTTGGGTACACAACGAAAAAATACTTTGTTGGATAGACCTGAAGTTACAATGGCGGTAACTAAATAATTAATTAGCTTTGTTATAAATACTAAATTACAATTAAATGATTTCAGGAAACTACTCCTATAGACATGTCAAAGATTTCTAAATCTTTATTGAACAAGAATATTTCTCCATCCGTAATGACATTTGGATTTATTGGGTTGGGTAACATGGGATCTGGAATTGTTAAAAATCTAATGAGCTCTGGGCATTCAGTGGTTTTATGGAATCGATCTCGGGAGAAGGTAAATATTTTTTTATTAAACAATATGTTTAAAAACAATATGATGATTATGGTGAAGATATATATGTTTTTATTTTTTAACAAAATGCATCCAAATAGTTATTTTGGGCCTATACACACACAATATTGATGATTATAAAATTAATTTACTGTCAATCTATATTAATCAGGTTAACCACCATGCAATTTTTTTTCAAGATCTCTTTAATTATTAATCTTACCTCTGACACTTGATTGTGTTTTAATAGGTTTGCATAACATAGTCAATATATTGAATCAGAATTGATCAAATGTATATTTGTGCGTGCTTCTGGATATATTTAATAAAACATTTTTTCTAGCTAACAGATATTAATTGGATGTGCAAATAATAATTTAAATGTATTAATTCTTAAATAAATATTTACTTTAATCTTGGATTATAATGTTAAATAAAATAATCTTCAAAAATTATTAAATTAAGTGGTTTCAATGCTAAAAATAACTTGAATTAATTCCTAAATAACATACCATAATATTGCAGTTAAAAATTTGTTTTTAAATTCTCAGAAAAATGTTGAATACATTTATTTCACTATATTTTGTTTTTGTCTATAAATAACTTTTCTATCTATAATTTTGCTTTATCAATCTCAGGGGTGGTTCTTGATGGAAAATTAAGTTTCTCCATATTAGTAGTGATGTTTTAATTTTCTTTTATAAGTAATTAAGTTTTATTTATAATTGGAAAAACAGTAAAATCTATTTTATCCGAGTTGAACTTTATCACTCAGTTTTGCAGGATGTATCTTGTCATAACATAGCCTGGCTAAACAAAAATTTTAGTTGAAAACTCTTTATAAGTATTTGATTCATGATTAAGGTGATATTGTAAATTATAATAAGGGGTTTATAGTGTTATGTTCATAGATGTTTACATGTGATGGTATGTCATATCTTTGTGTTTAATATTTATAATTTCATAATAAAAATAATGTGTTTGAGTG
This sequence comes from Cinara cedri, assembly GCA_902439185.1. Taxonomy (NCBI): domain Eukaryota; kingdom Metazoa; phylum Arthropoda; class Insecta; order Hemiptera; family Aphididae; genus Cinara; species Cinara cedri. Next base: position 183,771 of record CABPRJ010000982.1, on the reverse strand, counting down.
TTTTGTAATATGCCTAGTTGAGTGGGATAGGCTATATAATCAGGCTTTGTAAGTAAACGAATAAGGCCATAAAAGGCTTGGCAATTTGTTTAAGTAAAATGATCCAGGTTGGTCAGCAAGTTTATATTTCTGTTAGGCTTGTGCTTAATATATACAGTATAACTTGTTTAAGACTCTTTTTAAGGAAGTAGCTCAAAAGCGCTTTATGCAGAAATTGAAAAAAAAGTTTTGGTTTTTTATAACCTTTATTTATTAAACATAATTAGGTAGATGATACACTTATACATATATACATATGATTATAATTTTTATTATTTTAATTACATTAATGCATATTAAACAGATTTTGTCAATTACCTTCATTTGAAAAGAAAGTTTTTTTTGCCTGCTTCAGATTCTGAATGTATGTTGTGGAAAGGGTACCTATACAAAATGTTCAACTATATACTACATTACACCACTAATACTCACTATTCCTTAATACAATGAGTAAAATAAAAATCAAACAATAAATATGATAAATACTCGTAAACAAGTTATACTATCCTCTCATTATTTTATTTATTTCTCATTAATTTCTAATTAAAAATTCCTCATTAAATATAGAAAAATTGAGTGTTTTATTTTGTGATTTTTACATTGATTAATATAGGACATGGTTAGGAACCTGTGGAAAACAGTATCTTATGAAAGTGTCTTACGTGAGTTTTATTATATATGACTTTGTTCAGTGCTTTAGTATCTTGATAATATAAATAAAATTAATTTTGCATTTTATAGACATGATAAAATTTTAGCCATTTTGTTGCCTTTTTTCAACAGATTCTCTGTGGTAATTATCGTGAGCTCATTTATAGTCCATAAATATAAGTAAAATCTTATCAATAGATGACGTGTAATCAAATCTAATAACAATATGCTTTGGTGAAAGGAAATATTTTTGTTTTGTTCAAGGAATTGACCAGTGTAAACTTACTTGACTTTCATCTAGAAAAGTAAACCATTATGTGATTTTCAGGAGTTTGTCATATTTGTGGCTAACTATTTTAGGTGTTCTTGATTTGTCCTTTTCATAAATCTGCATATTTCCCTTAATTTATCATCTTAACTGTTGTGTTGTTCAGTTAATAACATTTACCTAAGTACCTGAATATTATATCATTTTTCATCTAAATTAAAATTTATTTCTTTTGTGGGTAAAATTGTCGTTCAACTCTGCGTTTCTTAAACTATTTTATCCATGGAACCCTTTTTGCCTTTTACCCTTTTTTAGGTTATTTGCAAAAAAAATTATATTTATTTCATATAATAATATTGTGTTAAAGATATGTTCAAATAAAAATAATATTTTAATAATAATTACTTTAATTAGACTAAATATAAATATTAATGAGATGATTGAAATTGCTGTTTATTATTACAAATATTTTTAATATTGGGCTTTATTGATGTTGAAGTTGATGAAGTTGTAATATCATATTAGGTTCAGCTTCAAGTCTGTTGCAGGATTTTGTTTTTGTGGATACATAAGTAGAGAACCGCATCACACATATAAGCGGTTGCAAATGGTAAAAGTGCCAACATGGCTTTTTGTGACAATTGAGGATACTCCTCTTTTGAATTGCACCAAAATTCTGCTAATGGCATCGATTTAAATTTTTTTTGCAGCGATGAATCAGATATCATTTTAATAAAAGTTTTATATTCTTTTTCTAACATAGTTGAAGGTCGTGTATTGGCAATAAATAGATTTTTAATCCACAATTCATTTTTATATTTCACCTGTTGGTCATTTTGAAAATACTGGTTGAATCCTTCACTTAATCCAGTGAGGTGCTGAATAATTTCCTTAATGGAAACCTCAATTATTTTGACCCCTTCATCTTCCGAAAATTATTTAATTATTGGAAAGCAATCAAACTCGTTGGAGCTCTTACAAATTTTTCAAAAATTGTAACTTTCTTAAAAGCGTTAATTTTTTCATGAGCAGTAAAAACAGTTACTTGTTTGTCCTGAAGTGTGAAATTAAGCTCATTGATCTTTGTAAATAAAATCGCTTAAATAGGCAATTTTAAGTAGCCACATTTGATCACAAAATCAATTTTTTAATTCGAAATTGTGTTCTAAAAAAAAGGGGACGTACCTCGTCCCTTAATTTAAAAATATGAGTTAGTATGTTTCCTTGACATAACCACCTGACCTCAGAGAAGAAAAGTATGTACACTTTCCATGTCCTCACATAGAATTTTGAAGAAGCCGAGATTTTATGAAGTTTATGATTTTTACGACCTCATTAAGAGCTTTCTTAAAATTGGTAGATTACTTTTTTGCAGCGTGTGCCTGTCTATGTATCATACAGTGGCTACTAGACCAGTTGTTGGTAATATTTTTAATACGCTGTACAGCTCCATTAATTATACTATTCATAGCCTATACTCCATTGGTACAAATATCAATGTAGTTTTCCCATGGTATTTTATTTTCTTTAAGAAGCGAATGTAGAAGACCAAATATTTCAACTCCCGTAGTACGTGTTTAGTAGAGATTTGCATAAAAAAAGATCCCCCAACAATGTGCTTTCATGCTGATACCTAACAATGACAATTAATATTGCAAGCCCAGCCATATCGGTAAACTTATCCATTTATAATGCAAAATTTGCACGATTTTGAGATGAAAATTAAGTTCATTATATATATATATCAGCTGCTAAAGCATTGATACAATTAGCTACCGTGTCATTCGATAGTGGGATTTTAGATATTTCTTTTGCCAATTTTTCATCTAACATATATTTTACCATTTCCATAGTACAAGGTTTTATAAAACTTTCAGCAAATGTGTAAGCTTTTACCGCGTTGAGACATATGATAGCTAACTAAATAAGAAGCCTCGGTTGCTTTTTCATTCACGGTTTTTATGGTTTGAATCATACAGTTTATTATATAGTTCTTCACGTTTTCGAATAAAGAATTCTACATTTTAGCTGAAGCTATAGAACTTTGCTGCAAATAAAGCACTGAGGATTATAATTATTATTCATAAATCCTAATGATATGTGACTTTCATCATACTTCCCACATTTTTTAGTTACTTGCCTAAAACCTTTTGGGGTGATTTCATTTGTATCATTCTCATCATTACCATAATTATCATATTGAGTTTGATACAAAACATTCAGGTTCTGGAGTAGAACGCTTTAGAGTCCCTTTTTTGAGCCATCTCCATATTGCAACACAATAAAATTATAACAAAACGCACAATATCGTACAAAACACAGTGGACTGTTGTATTGAATCTTTGAAACTATTTTATTTGTTTATCTGTTTTTCAAAAGTTCACATTATCGCAAACGGTCGTGACCAATCAGTATTTTTATTAATAACATACAAATATTATTTCTATACATAAATAATAATAAATATTACTATACATTACTAGTACCTATGTACTTATATTTTTTTCGTTATCAACAGTTTCTCATAAGTTTACGCTATCGCAGACTGGCATAATTTATTATTATTTTTATCAACAACGTTCAAATTTTATTTCTGTATACTGTATAAACACTATTAGCACGCAATACATTCTAGAAGTATAAAGGTAGGCTATTCCATATTAAATATAGTGTATACAAATTTTTTTTTTCTACATTGCAACAATCTTTTTCCCCACTACTAATCTTTAGTTAGACGTTTTAAAGTAATTTTCTTGATTATTATGAAAAAAATGACTTAAAGCTTCGTGGAACACAGTTTAAGAAACGCTGGTCTAACCGAACAAAAACTATTAAAAATTTAAAACTTGATATGAAACTCAAATTATAACTTAGTGGAAATAGATATCTATGTAAAAGATATAGAAAACAGTATCTGTTTCTTTTTTTTTTCAGAGTGTTTTAAGATCAAATTTTGATGAAAAATTGTGTTTTATTCTATTTTCAGTTGAATTAATATCTTACTCGTGCACGTGCACTATTTGCAATTGTGTTTCTCATTAATCGTGTATTTATTATATAATATTAACTTATTATTGCTTTTTCTATGATGTCCTAAACACTTACCTTTCTTAACCATTATATTAAAATGCTACGCATCATTTGCTCAGATATGTGTCTAAATATGATTTTGTTTGGATGTTTTTGAAATTAGGTGATGGATAATGTGTTTAGTAAATACCGTATGGGGAATACAGATTTATTTTTCTCTTAAGATGGTAAAAATGCTTCAATTTAGTCATTGCAGTGTTTCTAAAACAAAAATTTTACCTATCATAACCTAATTTGTTTTTACTTGAATATGAAATCATTTTTCTTCAGTAAAATAAGAAGATATTTGTCTTACTATTAGTGTCCATATCTATAAGCAGACCTATAATTGGGTTTCAAAGTAGCTTACTTTATGTTACATTATTATTATATTATAATTGTAAACTTTGATAGGGGTTTTTTTTTTCTGAGAACGATTTTATAAATTAATTTTTAAAATTCAAATTTATTTCATGCTAATAGTAAATTGATTAGAAAATTATCGAATTAGTAACTATTTAAAAACATTTTTTTTAATTCCTAAATATTCAATAAACATAAGTTATTACATTGATTAAATAATAATAAAAATGAATAGTCAGTTGTGGTACTGTTGATCTTGTCAGTGCTTTCGTTATCGCTATCTTCATCTTAGTCAATTTAAATTTGTTATTAGATGTTAAAATAGATCTTGTTCAGTATAAATTCTGCATTTTCCTGTTTTTATTTATTGCTTCTATTGTCTCTTTTAATAACTGACCTATTGGAATAATTAGACATCACCAGGGTTCATAATTTAGTTATATAAAAGGTTGTTAAAGCGTAAAACCAATATGCTCTTAAGAATATTTAGAAATATACAAATAAAATATGTATGCACATGATAATAATAGGGTTGTAATTATAGGATTTTCCATATCGATATGATGACAGTCATACTGAATTGCAGCAGACAATAATAGAAACAAAAGTATGAAATATTCAAGACTATTTAAATTATTCTTATTATTAAGTATATTTTGAAAGCTATGGTACTGAAATACACAATATAAATCTTTGTATATAGCTTCTTGACTTCCTGAAAAAATGTATAGCTCACATAGGTGTTCAAAATCACTAAAAAAAAAAATAATTCAAATGCAAGTTATAGGCCTTGGTCGTCATCATCATCGATGCGAATTACATTCGGTTTAGCGAATTAAATTTGACATTTTGTGATATTATACCAAATAAATATGTATTAAAAGCAGTATATAAAAAAATTGTATTCATTTTGTTAAAACTTAAGTCAGCAGTTGTATTGAGCTATAGTGCCTAGTAATATCAACACGGAGAAAACAATAGCAAATCAAATTAAACATTCTTTTTTTGTTGTATATTTTAATTATGTTTCTAAATTAACTTTTAAAGAGCTGTTACTTGTCAATAGGAGTACTTCACTTTAAATTTATAAATATATTTCTTTTCTTAAGTACCCTACTACAGTTAGCAATGACAAGATAATAAATAATATAAAGTAATTTACTTTAAAACACCCTGTGTAAGTCTGCTTATAGTGATGGACACTAAAATTTAAAAAAAAAATAATGATTTCATATTCAGGTAAGTAAAAACAAAATTCTATTTGAAATATTGAGATGTCTTATTCAACATTATTTCACACAGTTACAAGCATGAGTAGTCTAGAATTCTGCTGATTCGTAGGAGACAAGTACTTAAGTAGACACTTCATAAATCATTGAGCGACTACAGAATCCATAATCGTAATTCATATTACTGAAAATGTTTCCTATCTTTTTCAGACAACTGCTTATCATATTTTGTTTACTATCTACTACCATTAAGCTGTTCTGATTGAATGTAAACTCCACTATATTATTTCCTATATTATCTTTAATTATAACTCACATACTAAACTGAATTGTCCGTAAAAAATAATATTAAAATCAACAATATTACCAATAAAAGAAATATGATTGTTGTACCATTGGTATAACACAAATTCATCAATAAAACCATAAGTATTCTGAAGGTAAATATGAATTATTTATTACACTGTTGGAAGTTTTCTGGCATATAATTTCTTGGGTGGGTATTCACAAAATGGTAACACAGGTTCATAAAGTAGATACAGATTATAGACTTTAATGGTCAAGTCTTTTAGAAAATTTGAATAATCAGCAAAAAAAAAAAATGGTCAAATTTTTTTTTTTTAGAATCTTTAATTTTGAATAAGATATGTGTTTTCATTCAAATATATTTTAATAAGTCTAGAAGGAGTTTTTGAGAAAAACTTGTGTATTTTGCATAATTCGTAATACCTACCTATCTCACTTCTCGTGGTATGATTTCAATTTTCATTTGTAAATTTACTTGATAAATGAAATAAAACTAAAGTAAATATGGTTTTAGAAAAGTAAATTATTGTATACTATGCAAAATGGTCAGAAAAAAAAATCCCCAAAACAACTATACTATCAATAATAATAATATTTATAAAAAGTTAACAGACATATCTAATTCAATTTTATTTATATTAATTATCTTCTAATCATAGTCATCTGTATGGAATTTTAGTCTATAGATTACAAAATAAACAATTGATTTTAGATACTTGGCAAATAATATAGCTATGCAAGCTTCCATTGAGAGAGTAAATAGCACAGTTATATTTTACAAATTTCTTTTTTGGAATATTTACTGTTATGTTTGCAATCTATAGACAAAATACCGTACGGATGACAATGATTATTATTACGGCGATTATTAATATAAATAAAATTGAATTAGGTATGTCCGTAAGCTTTTTTTAAATATTATTATTGATAGTATAATTATTTTGGAGATATTTTTTCGGATTTCCATTTTGCATAGTACAGCAAAAATTCCAAGAAAAAAATTGTTTAATATAACTATGCTTATTTACTCTCTCTAAAGAAGCTTGCATAGCTATAATTTTATTTGCCAAATATCTAAAATCAGTTGTTTAGAGTGATAAATAGTGGAATTGGAAAAATACATTAGATAAAAATTATTTAGACATATTTGGTATCTACACGTTATTAGTTACTGCATAGGTATTAGAGTTAGTACTTCTTCAGTTCCTGTTAAGTAATTTTGATCTGTGCGATTGAAACTATGGAAATAATTCCCGTAAGGAAAAAATAAAATGTGTTTTATGGTTATACCTTACATAAACCAAAATATTGCAAGTTTTTTATTAGATGGGAAGTATTCAATTTTTTTTTTATACATATAATTTTGACAGTATAGTTGCTTTGGGGATTTATTTGTAGGAATTTTTTTCCTGGGTATTCATGCAAAATACATTCACCAATTTATATGATGGTGGTTAAAATGCATTTTTCAACTATTAACAGCATTTGTCAAAAAAATATTGCTAGTCTTTGTTGGAAAATAAAGTAATTTTTCAACTAGTTAAAAGTTCTTATGCATATTCATTAAATGAAAATGAATATATGTTACTTTACATTGTAAATTAAGTATTATGTGATTACTGAATGATTTTTATATGTTATAACAACAGTTATCTACTAAGGTTGGAACTGTCGGTGTAAGTATTGAACTAAAAGTGCTAGTAGTAGTTGAGTTTATTTTTCCATATGAATTTTAAAGACAGTATCATAAAAACAGTTGCTTCTATCAAAAAAAAAAAAAATACTAACATTTCACCTTAAAATTAAAATAACTAAGAAAAAAACTACCACATAACGATATTATTTGTTCTTATTTTATAGTTTGATGAAAGGTCAATTCACTATAATATTAAAACTTAACACCACAGAGTTGTCCCTACTGAACAAAAAATTACTTATGCCATGCTGTTGTATGACGGAAACTGTAAATACAGCTATGGCATCATACAACAAATAAAACTACAGTATGTTAAAGCAGGACCAACTACTACCGCAACTGTTAATTCACCATTCATGACACTGACAGTTGTTGTAATGTATATACAGCATAGCACTGACTTTAGTAGATAACCATGATTAAAACATTAAAGAAAATGAAATATAACTTATCATTCATGATACTTATATTCATTTGGTAATATAGGTTAAAACAGTTTATTCAGTTTATTGGTAGATTTTATTTGAGGTATTTATTTGATTCCTTATTGATCAATAATGTATGTAAAACAAGTTATTAATTCAATAAAACTTATTGAAATTGTAATAGGTGTTTAAAATTTCATCATCAAATTCTTTGGATTAAAAAGCAAACTTAATTTATAAAAGTTGAATTAACTATTTAATTCCCAATGTATCCTTATGTATATAATAATAATAATAATAATTATTATTATTAAAACTGCACATAATTGCTTTCTATAACTCATTGAATAGTTCTCTTAAATTGTAAATATGATATATCATTTAAATTAGTTTACATCAATTATTGCCAATTGTTAATCCATTATATGAAAAGAAAAAAAAAAATTAAAATACTAATTATTCGTACTAATAGAACTAAAATCATAAATTAAAATCACCATTTGATGTGAGAAATCTATTTTATTTTTATTAAAGTGAGGTACTTTAGGAAGGTCATTTTTTGATTTTCCCAGTAGTTTTCTCAATAAATAGGGAAAAATGGGAAAATAGATTCATCCATCATACTTTCAGAATTGGCCTTTAAGAGGATAGGTGAGAGAAGAACACTACCTTCTCAAACTCCTTTTATAATTTGCACTTAGATGTTTCCCAATTTATCAAGATTACTACCTTTTTGATTTAAATGTAAACTTTTAATCAAATTTACAATTCTATTAGGGAATTGTTTTCGTTTGGACCTAACCTAACACCTAGAATATTTTTCCAACTAACTATCAAAGGCTTTTTCTTAATCTATGAAGCATATATATAAAGCTCTTTTTTGTTCTAACATTCTTTCCGCCATAAACTGTAATGTTCCTATTGCATCTCTGGTGCCTATATTTTGGTCGAAATCAAATTGGGTGTTTAAAATATTCTCTTCTATTTGTGCATCTATTTCTTCTTTAATTTAATTTAGTCATTATTTTATAATTTTCGTATTTGAAACTTAAATTAACTGCAAAACTAGTTGATTTCGTATATATTATCTAAATTTAATCATATAAAAAATTGAAAAATATTATATTACATGACTATACAGTCATGTAATATACCTACATCAATTTCATCTTTCTGGATTTTCATCTAACTGACTAATCTTTTGCGTAATACACACATGGTATTATGTAAATATTACCATATTTATAAATACTGCTGCAGATTTAAATATTTGTCCAGTTTTTTTGACTGACCATATAGTTTAGAGAACAGATTAAAATATGGGTCATATTTTTATTTTTTATTTTAATAAAATAGATGTGTTATTTAGAAAACTTTACCTACATTTGTTGTTTCATTTCTACTAACAGACAACAGCGAAAACATGCTTCTATTCTATTGCCTAATTTTGGTTACCGAGTAAAAACCACATAGTATAGGGAGAAGACGAGGTAATGTGTTTTTTCATTAAAATCTCAACATTCTTAAATTAATGTAACTTAGAAAAAAAAAAAAAAATTACGTATTGTCTTTCCCTCTGGAGTATTTTCTATTTTTAATTTTATAAAATGTGTTTTTACTCTAAAACCAAATCGAGAAAATCTTGTGCCCTGTAGACATTTTTTCCCTATGTTTCCCATTAGTTATGCTGATGAGATATCCCAATATATGATTGTGGTGTCTTCATAGTACAGTGATGACAAACAGAGGGCTGAGATTTTAAATTTTTACTTTTTGGTTAATAGAAAATTATATTATATTGTAGGTACAGTGATTTAAATGAGAAAAGAATATAAAGTATAAACAATCTGATAGGGTCTTTCAGTGGTTTCAACTTAATAGTAAATAAATAAACCCCTACCCTATTTATGGACAAATTTCAAAATTTCTTAGAAAGTATTGTATTATTATAATAATTAAATGTTAATATTGTAAAATTATATCACGTTAAGAGTAAAGTTAGTAACAGTTAATGGTTGATAGATAAGTACTTGATGATTAGAAATAAAGAAAAGAGGGATAACTTGTTAGACAATAAAATGGCTTTGTTTTCTTTTAAATTGTTAATGTGTGTGTTTTTAAATTTGTAACTAATACAATTTTAATGATTTTTTTACTATAATATGAGAAGAAAATTTAAATAAATATATATATAGGAAATTGTAAAATTTGAACTTAAATTAAATATGTATTAATACTAAGTTGACCTACATTTAGGGAATTTTATAATGGTTCAAATATTGTCTTGTCAAACTCTCGAATTATGTATAACTTAAGTGTTAAGTGATGGAATTGTGTTAGAAATAAAAAATAAAAATGTATTATTTTATTTCAACATTTACATAGATTAAGTAACAATACATAAATGTTATTTTATTTTATAATAATAAAATCACTTTCATTATGTGTTTGATATATAAAATACTTTAATAAAATTATTAAAAATACATTTATTTACAATTTTTATAATCTACTCAATTAAGGTAATTGGTTTTTCATTACCTGTTGACAAATGATTTTTTAACATTTACATTTAAAACTAAACATCTTGTGGAAAGGTTTTTGTATTTTCTATGGTTCCTATTTCAGCTTCTGCTGGTTGGCTCTGTTTTTTGATACAATTCAGTCTGAAAAATTGTACATAATATAAAGTTTTTTAACCGGTGATATTATATAATAACTAACCTTATTAATAGTAGTTTGAATGCACAGCATAGTATGGTGAGCATTAAGAATCCCAATGCTGATATTATTCCTAATAACAGGGCATTGATCTTGATATTGAAAAATACCCTACTGTCCAGATGTATTTCTATAGTCTTTGAATCATTTCCATATTTATTTGATACATAGCAGGTATAATTACCAATATTGGTTCTCAACATACGTAAAATATTTAAAGACCCATTTTTTTCTGTTAAAAGTGATTGACTAACTATTTGGTTAAGATCCCAATTATGCACATTAGGGTGGTTTGATATATTTCTATCAGCTTCTTTATTTTCATGAAATGTCAAACCCCCTGGCACTAACCATGTTACGGCTGGATATGGATTTCCATAAACCATACAATTAATAATTCCCTTTTTAGTTAGTTGTAATGTACTTGAACCACTTACATGATATATCTGTGGCGGGCAATCAAGTTTTTTCAAGTTCTCAATAAATTGAGTATATCCTCTATAGCCAACAACATTATTTGTTTCATTGGTAAACCATTGGCTAAACCATCCATTATGACAATTTGGTTGAATTTCCGTTTCAAACATTTGCACACTTTTTAGGTTTTTGAGAAAAACTATATTAGAAGGAAAAAACTGTATTGTATTACAGTTATTGAGTTGTATTGTTTCAATGTTGGAAGCTGAACTAATAAAATCATTGTCGATTAATTTTAAGTCTTTGCAGTTATTAAGTAAAATTCTAGTTAAATATTTATGTTCGCCGAAGGCACTTTTTTTTATATTTTCAATTTTACTGTTTTCAATACTTAAATATTCCAATTTATCCAAATTAGACATTGCGTTATCATCTAAAGTTTTAAAATTTGGATTGCCTATGCTTATGTTTTTCAGATTGATGGTTTCTTTAAATACATTTTTTGAGATTGAATGAAAAATATTGTTTTCTATCTTTAGTGTTTCTAATAAATTTAAATGTAAAAATAAATTGTCTGATAAAATTTGCAGCTGGTTGTTAGACAAGTCTACATACTCTAATTGTGGACAGTTATCAAATACGCCATCTGCTAGTTCAGAAATGTTGTTCTTAGATAAATCCAAATACTTCAGATTGTTGTGATGCAAAACTTCCACATTGGTTATTTTGCTCGATATCCATGTAATGCTTTGTAAATTTTTTCCATTATTAAACGTGTTTCTGTTTATGACTATATTTGGCCCTATTGATTTCACATCTACAAAGTGTACTATCATAGTATCATTAGGCAAGATAAACTGCAGATCACTTGTAAATTCTGAACACGATACATTATTATTGTTGCAAATACACTTCTGGTTGTTATAACAAATAGTCGTGATATCCAGTGTATTTATAAGCTTATGAAGAATTATTGTTGTGAAAAGTATCGTAAAAGAATACATTTCAAGTTATCTGAAACATAAGCAATTGAATGCTTAATATAATGTCTTAATATATTTTAATAAATTGGGTGTTAATACTTCGTTAATTGTTGTCCGTGCTCACTCATACGAACTTTTTTTTATAATCGTGGTTTATATTATTACAAAACTCATTATAACAATTCTCGTAATTACCTTTTTATTTTGTGTGTGTGACCAGTGTCTTTTGGATCTCATTGGTTTCGGATTGTTGTAACGTTTTCCCCGGTATATAAATCAAACGAACGGTTATTTATGATTATCGAGTCGCCAACCATTTGGAACGGAAAACGAATAGATTTAAATGGCTACTAACGTTTCACGGTTAATGGTAATACCGAATAGCGTAACGTCATTTCACTAAACTCTCGGATCTCGTTACCTCCCTCCCGTAGAAACTTGATAGTGGGGTATATTTTTTTATGTACCCAGTGCTGCCAATATATACAGTTTGACATGTCTCCTCCTCGAGTCTTGTGTGTCGTTCGCAGTGTTACACGTTTTTGGGATAACCGTGATTCAGTTCGTGACAAGTTGACAATAACGATGGGGCGGCCAATGGCGCTAAAGTACAATAGTCATTATAGTGTAGTATAATTAATAGGTTTTGGATTTTTATTGTAACAGTAATATGTATGTATTTATGGACTAAAAATCATAAATTATGCATTATCAGTATTTAAAAACACCAAAATGTGTACTCAAAAAATTTAATTTAGCTTAAGTATTTAATTTTTATAGATTGTTATTTTTATTTATTAATTTTTTAATTTGTTAAAATTGTATACTTTTTTCATTTATATTTCTTTAATTATTTAAATTGTTTCTAGAAAACGTTTAAAAGTACTGAAATATGTATTTATATTTTTAAAATAGGCATTTTAAATACAAAACATAAAACACAAATAAATATGCGAAATAAAAATAGTATTATTTGATTGAACATGAATCAAATTTGTCTGCATTAAATTGGACAAACAGAAAAAATATGCAATTTCATACATATTTAAACCCTAATAATTAATAATTATACTATGATATTATAATAATATTTATGAGGTTTAGTAAAACTAATGATTAATTGTTGTATAATCCCAACAAGTGTATACATTGATATTTATACGAATATATTACAAATAAAAATTAAATTATTTTAGGTATTTTTTATCTTTTAAAAATACATTATAAAGGGTGTTCACTGTGATTTTTATTTTAGAGCTTAAAATTAGAGTTCACTTAAAATAGTTATTTTAAAATTAAGTAACAATTTGGTATCCAAATTTTTGTTATTTAAAAAAATCACATTAAAACTATAGATCAGAATATTCCGACTTTCATCCCATAATTTAAAAAAAAAAAACCAAAAAAAAATTTTAAAATATTGATATTATTCTAAAAAGTTGTGTATCATTGCCACAGTTTCTTAGTAATAGCTATTATATTTATTTCTATAGAAAATGTGATATTACTGAATAACATAACGGGGAGTAACTTGATTTATGTGCTGTTGATATAAATGTATGTTGCATTAAAATGTTTTGAAATCTTTTACATGATTATTATTTTGAAAATTTAGTGGTTTATATATATATATATTTTTTTCCTTTTGTAAGTAGGAGATACAAATAAACCTTTAATTATTCTCTAAATAGGAAATTAAAAAAAAATCTGGGACACTGTATGTAGTAATGTAATCTTTGAAACATGAGGTTTGTTATTTTTATTATTCCAAATACATATCGTTTCTATTAATTAGTTAAATATTAACAACAATAACATACAAACCTCTGTCAAAGTCTGATTTATAATACCATTATACCATATTAGGTAATTATGTATATAATAGGTTTTACTGCCTGTATTATTAGTATTCTGTTATAAAATAAATTATATTGAATTTTGTTATTTTTAATTCTATAGAATTTAGTAAAAGTGAGTTTAAGAAACCTTTTTGACATCCAATGGTATCCATAGTACATTAATTTATTTTTACTAATGTTCACTATACAATTAATTATGGCATTATAGTCTTAAAACTAATTTTTAACAATACACTTAAAACATCAGTTAAGAATTATTTTGTCATTTATTTGGTACATTAATTATTAGTATTTTGACCATTATTACCTAATCTTCTATAAATATTTTGTTTTTTATAACATAATTTGTATAAATAATTTTATCCATTCAGTGATTACATTGTTTCTACTATTTTTATTAATCATGTAAAACAACTTGTTTTTATAGTATAATTGCATTGCTTTAATTATAGTGACTTCTTAAAAGTGCCTATCAACTTACAAAAAGTGTATTTATCTGTTAACAACTAATTGGTAATTTGTATTGTTATTTATTGATTTTAGAGAAAATCATGTATAAATCAAAAGCATATTTAAAGCAATATAAAAAAATCAAGTGTTTTGATCATTTTGTTTGTGTAATATCTACAGAATTATTCAGTAAATAATTAATATGTTTATAATAATTGTAGCTTTTAAAATAGTTTTTATTTTTATGTTTCATTTTATAAATTCCGTGACAATATTGGTTGTTATGTCAGTTGATAATGATGTAATCTATTATTTATCTTAATATAATAACTGTGTTGACAGATGAATAATTGGATAATAAAAAATTAATAGGTACTATAATAATATTAATAAAATTATTTAGAAATATTTATGTTTTACTAATGTTTATTTTATTATGTTATGGTAGTCAATTTAATGTGTTCTAAATTATAATAACATCTTATTCAGAACTATGAAACTGCAAATTTGATTATAATTCATACATTGTTTTATTGTTATATTATTTTAATGTATATTTTTTTATTTTACAGTGTGAACAATTTGAACAAATTGGTGCTACTTATGCATTAACTCCATCTGATGTAGTTACTGAATCGGATATAATATTTTCTTGTGTTTCCGATCCACAAGTTGCTAAAGATGTAAGTATTTTTACATAATTAGTATTATTTATTTTTTTGATTAATTATGGTTATTTTTGTAGTTGGTATTTGGAAATTGTGGAATACTTGCTGAAATAAAGGAAGGGAAATCATTTGTGGAAATGAGTGGTATTGATCCAGAAACATCTCACGATATTAATGAGGTATATAGGTTTACTTTAAAATTACTTTTGCTTGTTTTTACAAGTACTGCTCATTAATAACCTCATTGCATTCATTATTTTGACGTTTGTTGATACATTTTATTAATGCATTTTTTCCTAGTAATAAATTAAAGACTTCAAAACTTTTACAGCTTATATGTTTCATGTCCAATGTCCAAGGGTTTTTTGGGTGTTTTCAGGTTGTTTTAATGTAGATCTATAAATATGTTTTGTTCAATACTTTTATTTATTTGATTTGTGTCCATAATTTATTATATATATATTTGTTTTAATTTGTAATACACATCACAGCATACATATTTCATACTTAAGCAGACACTATATTTTAAAGAATATAATATTCTATTGACTATAATTTGACAAAATATTCCCTTCAACACTAACACACAGATTGACATACTGTCATGGACAAAAAAAATAGTGGATATAATATAATTGCCAACCAATTTTTAAACTATCAAATTTGATTCCCAGTATTGTATAATTGTTATACAATAAGTTTAATGTTATTCATTCTTTCTTTTAGGCTGTTACAGAAAAGCAAGGTCGTTATATGGAAGCTATGATCCAAGGAAGTAAAACTGAAGCAGAATCTGGGAATTTAGTTTGTATGGCTGCTGGAAATAAAGAATTATTTGACGATTGTCAGTCAGTATTTTGTGCCATCGCTAAAAATTCATTTTTTTTAGGTAGAACCACTATTTTGATAAATAATGTATTTTTTTTTCTGTTGGATTACAATGACAGTGTTAATATTATTATTTACTTTCTAGGTGAGATTGGGGCAGCCACTAAGATGAATTTGGTTTTAAATACGATCAAAGCCGTATCTATTGCAGGATTGGCTGAAGGCATGGCTTTAGCTGATAGAGCTGGTATACCAGCAAAAGATGTGATAGATATTTTAGGAATGACGTCATTGAAATGCCCACTATTGCTAGAAAAAGGAACAGGTATTCATTATAATGTGACTTATTGATTTTATATTTCGATTAAAACAATTTTTTTTTTAATTAGCGATGATGGATAACAATTTCCAAACACATCATGCTTTAAAACATCTACAAAAGGATTTAAGTTTATCGCTAAATTGGTCAGACATGTTAGAACAACCGTGTCCAGTTTCAGCAACTGTTAATGAAGTCTTCAAACATGCAAAACGTCTAGGGTATAGTGACCACGACACCAGTTCAATTTATGTTAGAGCCAAATTTTGATTTATTTTTTTTTATATATATACATATACCCTTAAATTTGTCTTCTTTTTTTCCATTACAACACTTGAAAACATAATTTTTTCAATAACAAATGATTGTAGGATATTAATTTAACATTTTTATTTAATAACCAAAATATTGTACATATAGAACTGTGAATATATTTTTGCATCCATCCCATAATTATCATTAATATAATACAAAACTAATAACCATATACAACTTGACTTAAGCTTAAATAGATCTAAGTTTAACATATTATAATAATTAATTGTTTGTATATATATATATACACACGTATATGAATGTATTAATTTGTTTACAATTATTTATGATAATCGTGATTATATTTAAAGACAATAGAAAAAAAGAAAGTAACCTAACATTAAATTTGTTTTATTTTTATAAAAATTTAAAATATTTGTAACAAAAAAAACATGATGTATTTACAAATTATAATATTATATAATACTTGAATATTAAAAAAATTAGTGGGTTAAGTTGAATATATATTATATTTAATTATAAAAATTTAAAAAATAAATACATGCTAAAAATTAATTTTAAGGGTTAATTTGTATACTTGTAAATAATAACCTGGTTTTTAAGCATAATTGGTAGATTACTGGTTTAAGTATTACAATTAATTATTTATAGATCAATGTAAATTATTTTATTATTATTATTATTATTATTATTTTATTATTATTATTATTATTACTACTTTATAATATAGAGATATATTTTTTTCTAGTTCATACATCTTCAAAATAAACCAGAAAACCGTAGATGAACCTTAGAAATATTAAATAAGTATGTAAAGTAATATATTTATCTGGTATTTTTAAGTCATAAATCAATAAATTAGATTTCTTATTTTATTATTTAAAACAAATATTCTATTTAAATGAATGGTTTTATTTTTCTTGGTATGAAAAGAAAATTAATAATTTTTATTATAATGAAATCATTACAAAATAAATTCAAATATTTTGACTTACGTCACATCTTGCCTGATTATTTTTACAATTTTATTACGAATTAGGAAACAAATCTTAATTATATAATACCATTTATCCACATGGTTCCAAAATTAAGTAGTTAATTAACATGTGAGAAAAAATAATTATAAGTTGTTCGTGATAATAGTATTTAACTACAACATTTTACATATTTTGAATAATATAATTGGATTTTGTATTTATTTTAATGGAAAGAAGTATAATAATAAAAGTTTAATAATATTTATAAATTTAAAATATTGAAATTAATTGAAAGTGTACTGATTGGTTTTTTTAATCACATACACACACATATATATATATATATAATTGACCAATAAATATATATAAATAGTTTTGAATTAATAAAAAGTATTTTTTCTACAACTGTAAATGTACACAAATTGTTTTACCGTTAATCGTTGACCCATGGTCATGCATTAAATTGTTATTATATATTCTGTATGAATTTATGTATTAATTTAGTTATTCTTTTCAGAGGTTCCCTAAAACATTTATCTATTTTTAATTTCCAAAAAACTCAGTTTCAGTTAGGAAATAATTATGATTTTAAAATTGTATGTAAATCATACATAAGAGAGAACCATTATTATTAACTATAGAATTGGGCAATTCTGTTTTAACAAGGGTAGATTACATTAGAGACTTGGAAATAATTTTTGTAGATAAATTTCCTTTTCTCGGCTCATTAATTTATTAGTAATACTTTCAAGATTCTGGGTTTTGTTAATAGAATACTAAAGATTTTAAAAATATTAATCCTTGAAAAATGTTAAATTTCTCTCTTGTTAAGTCAAAGTTTGAGTTTGGTCCGCTAACTATGTGGCTTTTATTAATCTTATTGAATATGTTCAATACAATTACACTAAATCCATCAATTATAAATTAAATTTTAGTCTATCTTGGGGTTCTTATCATTTACTATCTTCTCAACTATGTATTACATATTGGGATCTCTAAAGAAAAGTTATTGATTTAATGTATTTATTTGATCTGTTTAATGAAATGTTAATTGCCCAAAGTTACTTTCAATGGTTAACGTTCACACTATTCATATCTGCTTCAGGATTAATAAATTGTTATATGTTAAATTTTTACCAATAATTATAGCTCAGCATCATATTTTCTTCAAGTTTGTTAGCAAATAAATTACCATGTTATACCATGTTCTATGTTTTTTTGTTTTGTCTCGTGAAGTTTTTAAGTATAATGTATATAATGCGTTAACTAATTGTATGCTGTAATTTCATTTTTGTTCTATTTATTTATATTTTTTTGATTATTATTTCATGAATTGTATTTTTAATTACTTGTGCTATTCATGATTTTTTTTTTATTTTGTTAAAGGTTTTTTCACCTGTATAATTTAAAAATGATTAATATTTGATACAAGGTAAAACTTCTTTATAATTAAAAGAAAATGAGCCGTTTTTATTTCAAATTTATGATGAAATATATTTAAAATAACTGTATATTATTTGTTAGTTACAAATTTTAACACTATATATTATTTTACCATTTTAAATTTACTCCTATCGAGTACTTAACTGAAAACACTGATATTTTGGAAAATATTAATTATTTTCAAAAATTTTTTTTGAAAATTTAAGAAACAAATAGTTCTAAAATGTAATGTTATGTAATGTTTGATAGTAATATATCACTAAAAAAATTTTATGACAAAATATAATTATAATAATTGTTCTACATTTTTTATGTTGCGTACTTTTTTTAAAAACTTATAAAAAGTTTCTTCAGAAAAATTTGTTTTTTCAGATAGGTTTTTCTAATCAATTAACAAAATAATTTATGCAAGTATTTATAAGCATTTTTAAAAATATGAAAAACGTAATATGTGTATTATATTATTATTATAGTACTTTTTAATATTATTATAATCATTAATAAAATGTGAATTGAAATATTATGTAATTTAAATACAAGAATATTGTCTGTGCAACATTGGTGGTATATTTTCGATTAGGATAGGTATTTTATATTATAGGCGAGATAAAAGCATTATAAAATTTCGATACTTCACATCACGGTCTCAGAAGATAAGGTCGTACAACTATACCTTATAAGCATTCCGCTTAATGATGCAAATTCATTTCCAAGTTGTACCACTGTAAAATTGAGCGCTGCTCTACAGACTTATTTTGAGATTATGACTTTATACTACTTTAAAATAACCATGAACCATAGATATATATATATTTTACTGACAGATATATATATGTATAGTTTTATATATCTATGATTATACTAGATAGTCGACTCCGTATATTATTGTATGATTAGATATAACGTCAGCCACCATTTGTTAATAGGTTAATGTTTGCTAAAATAGACCTTTATTTGAAAATACCTATAGGATATATTTACCTATATTATGATATCCACAATTCCCAAATTATTCCAATTAAATAGACTTTGATATTTTTTTTCATGTGAATTATTAATATATTCATCCAAGAATTGTGTTTTAACTAGTACCTATGTGTATTTTTGTATTCTAAAAAAGTTTATTTTTTTATGTATAGGTATTTTTTATTTTTGAGAATTTGGCAATTATTTAAATGTCTATTATCTTTCTTTTTTTTCTTATTTTCGTGTTGCGAAAATTGCCTCATCCTCATTATAATATGATACATCACATTAAATGAAATTACATCCCCACCATGACTTGGACATCGTAAATTTATTGTATTTTCAGACATAAAATCTGTGATGATGAGTTCAAATGCATACGTGGATGAAGAATGTTTTATGAAACTATGTACAATTTTTTTTGATGAAATCAAAAAAGAAAATGTTTGGATGTATCAATCGTCCCTTCGTTTTAATGTTGACTAATGAAGAACACATTTGTTCATAATAAACTTTTGGTGTTACAAAAGCTGACTTACAAGTATATTCCAATCATCAATGTATTTCAACATTTGTTTAAATAGATACCGTATAAAAGTAATTAATTGATTTTTAATATTTAATAACATTTTACATATAATAATTAATGGTAAATGTATTACAAATATTTTGTTACATAACAGTCAAATAATATATTAAACAATCTAATTATTTCAGTCTTTGTATAATTGTGTTAAACAACTTCACTAAATTCTCAATCTTTCTCTTCTATTGTTTTATTAGTTTTTACATTTAAATTTTCAACTAAATTTGAATTTTTTGGTTTATAGATACCTTTTTATATATCGACCTATCCACACCTGTATGTATTTACTGAGCAAATATAATTTTCTAATTTATTAACAATTATTTTGATCTTAAATATTGTAATAGGCGGGAGGGTAGGAAGTTGTTTGACCTTATTTTCTAAAACCGTGCTTCACATACTTATATCTCTGATAAAATCTCAAACAAATAGGTAGTTAGGCTAATTATATATTAAAACTAATTGCACAAAGCTATCCTTTCTTAACTGAAATTGTCTATGTTACGGTTTGTTGGACGGAGACAGCATATAAGCTTAAGAAAAACTTATGAAGATTTGAAGTTTGTATCTCCTCCCCTTAGTAACCACTAGCCAATATAATACAATAATACACACTATTGTTATCGGTGTAATATTAGAACCATGGAGAGAAATCATGGGCTCCAGGGCGACAAACTAATCCCTCCTAATGTTAAATATTAAACTTTCCACCAACACCCAGCATCATTCTTTAATATGTGTATAACAAGAATAAGGTTTAAGATTGAGGTATAAAAGATATTTAAAAGCACGAAACGTGCTGTTACTATAACACATAGTATAATATGGTACAAAGTAATTACTATTTTATTAACATTTAATTGTTAAAATAATATGTATTAAATTTGTAAAGTAAAATATGTATAATTAAACTACACAAATCATTTCTATATCAATGTAAAAATTAGGTAAAATATGGGACCTGGTTGCTTTAGTTAGGCATGGGCACTAGGCTTATAGCTCCCGTTGCTCTCACCTCTAGTCGGGTTTAACAAGTGAAATAACAAAACTTCAAACATATAAATTGTATTAATTTGATTTTTGTCTTGCTCTCACAGATCTTAGTTACTGAGCTGCACATTATATAAAATAATATTATGTTTGTACACATATTTAAATTGTAAACTTATTAAATAGATCCTTAACATAGTAATAATGTAAGTAGGTATAATATAACCGCTATACACTGCACATTCTACAATATCAAACAGGAAACCTTTTTGAAATGTGGCACCCATACACGAGCTGTAGAAGGTAATTTCCCTTTGTCAACTAAGTGAAAATTGTAATCTATATGTTGAAAATTATATATACAGGTTAAATTAAAAACGGTTGGTAAGTAGATACCTACATATTATAACTTATAGTGAATGCGTTTTAGGTGTATCATAAACTTATAAACCATTCTTATATAACAATAATTGTGCTTTCGGAGAGAAGTTGGAAGAAGGATATATCGTGTAATTTAATTAATATCTGTACGCAACGATAAACCATTGCTGACGAAAATCAATTCTGATCAGAGTATTATTTATCTTATGTTTTATCTTGTCAGCAAGGCAACCTAGAAATCAACAAAAAATGTTCAGTTTTCCCATTTATTAAGAAAACAACTTAGAAAATCAAAAAATGATTCAATCGTTTAATTCGATTAAAAATGCTTCAATAGGTATACATTTTACATTTTTTATTTGAACCAGATTTCTAACAAAAAAGTTGTAATAGACTCACACAAATAAAAAAATAATAATACATCAGTAAAACCAAAAAGCTATTAAAAATGCACTAAAAATTGGAAAAGTAGCAGAAAAATACTACAAAAAGTTATAACATTCGAAGTATCTATTATATACACTCATTGAACCATATGAACTACAATGCACTTGGAAAAGCAACACAACATAAAACATATTTTAACTTACATAACATTCATTGATACTCTGGATTTGTTTTGTTCGCGAAATTGAATAGCAATTATTCCAAACATTTGTCGTGTATACATTTATGTGGAATTTAAGTTGTAAGCCAACGGTTTAAAGGAATCATTATTATCGTCAATTATTATTTAAGTATGTGATCTTTCCCTTTATTTTTGTTTCTTTACCCTTTCATAAGAATACATTCTCTGAAAAATCTCTCTTCTGAATTTATTTGCAAATGAATTTGAATATTCTTGAGTTAATAATATTATATTTTTTTTTTCTTTAAACATTTCGTTATTAAAATTGACCTTTAAATAATTAACGCATGTAGTATAGAAAATTGCAATATACTGTAAGTAGGTATAATTGGGGTGACGATTATAATGATGATGGTGTATTTAATAAGGCATAAAATTGGTTTCGTGCCTAAATATATAAGTATAGTAGCCTACGATTCGAGGAATTAATGCACACAGTTCAGTCGTCTTTCTGTCTGCACGTATAATAATATACGCTCGTGTAGCTATTTATGTAACCTTAAACTCCTCTATAGTTATTTACTGTCGGACTATTATTTTTATCTTCGTGGGTTGTGTTATTGGTTTCATTATGTTTGTTCGCCTACTTTTGTTTTTTTAGTGTACTTGTATAGATATTCGAAATAGAAAGTGAATGAGATGATACCTAGTGGCAGTGTTGAGAAACTCTAACTCGTGGGGCCACTATCCAACTGATAACATTTATGATGTGCATTTTTGAATTTAAAATTATAATCATAATCGTAAATTGCTTTTCATTTTACCCAATTTTAAACCATACCGTATGAAATATATAAACTTACTATGAAAATGAATCACAATTACTATACAAAGATATCGAAAACCAAAAAAAAAAACATAGATATTGTAATGTTTCACAATGCACAGCACGATGCATATACTATATAGTATAATTTAAATTTTACTATATTTTAATATTATTTCGATTTAAATAAAATAAATATAATAACTCTAATTGATATTAAAATTATCTTAATAAACAATACCAAAACGATGTGAGTTTTAACATATTTCCTAATAAATACGCTCTGATGAAAAAATGGCCGCATACATTAAAAATGTTGCTATTAATACTATAGTTGTGTGTAATAAATATTTTATAAAATTCAGTTTTCTAAAGTATATAAAATATAAAACAAATAGTTTTAACAAAAATACATATTACATTAGTAGGTAGATTAATATAGTTGAAATGAATTCATCTTTGCCAATTTATGAGACTCATTTGCAAGTTTTGGTTACTGTAAGCAAATTTATAGAGCATATATAAAATAATAATGAATAATCTACGAATAATACATATATTTTTTGTGAATATTCAAATAATATTTTATGTGTTACTTGGGCTAATACTTAGTATGGTGACACGACAAAATATCCCGGTAAAAATATTTCCAACAAAATATCCCCACAAAAATATTCCATGTCGAAAAATCCCGCGTAAATATTAATTTAAAATTTTAACCCAAAACGTTTAACTTTTATTATGAAAGGTATGATTAGGTATATTATGTGATTAGAAGTAATAATATAATAATGGTATAGTGTTTTGGTTTCGGGATATTTTGTCGTGGATCTAGTTAGTATATATACTAGTTAGATGAATGAGCTGAGATGCTCCGAACAAAAATTATTAATTTTTATTAATTATTAATTATTTCATCATATTTATGACTAAAATCACTTATTTTTGTGCATATACCGACTATTATTACAATTTTATCATTATACTTTTGAGTAGGGCCGTACTCAGTTTGCCGGACTCTGGACAAATGACCCGACACGATATGATTACACTTCATAACTTGTGACCCCTCGACAAACGGTCGTTTAAAAGCACTGACGTAATTAATTAATTATTTAGCTTAATAATTAATGTAATCATTTTGTAACGCTATATTTATAGTTATTACAATAAAACAAAATAAATTTCATGCGTATTGTTTTTATTAGTTATAGCCCCGTTACCAATTGTGACTAAAGTGCTCTTACATTTGCTTGAATAATACCTATATAGCATATATACTATATTATATAGGTATATGATAATGTCACTCGCAGGCCTAGATTGAACCGGCGAGCCACCGAAAAAATTTCGGTGGACTACACAAAATTGTATATGTTTTTAATTAAATTTATGCCAATTTGAAATATTTTGTAAAATTGTATGCCGGATTGTATTGAAAATCTTATAAACAGTTGGACCGATATATTTTCTATCCGACACTGGATACTTGGTGATCACGGTGGCATACACGAATATAGAAATTGGGGCGACTTAATCTTTGCAGTGGGTATGGTTATATTACATGGATATTTAAAAATGTATAAGAAAAAATTAATTAGATAATTTTCAATCGCATTGTATTATTATTAATTTGCATAAACATAAAATAATAATAATACCTATCAGTTTAATAGCGTTGTGAATTCACCATTTTTGAGGGGCAAATATTTCGGTGAACCTACCCTCCCAATCAATTCATTCTACAGCTAAAAAGAATCGCATTCCTTGAATTTGTTTTGAATTTCATAGTCGTAAATACAATGATGAAGTCTAGTCTGATGGAGCCGATGGAGGTATAGTCCCATCTATACATGAATAATCTCCCTACCTAAAAATTCATATAGTTTTCACGTCCCAGTCTCATAGTCAAAAATGGACTCTTCTAGTCACATCGTATAGTTTTGTCATTGGCAAGCTTAAACCATGCGTGTGGTTTAAACCGTAAACACTGAACACATAATGTTTATTATTATTATTATTGTTATTTATTATTCCAACAAAAACCCTCCATCAACTACGTGTAAAATACTCGCTAAGAAAAAAAAAGCTCAAGTTAGAAAAGTTGTGATATAAATAAAGGGCAAAGTAATTTCTTAAATTCAGTAGTATAGAAACTGTATATAACTGTTTGTATTTGATAAAGTATGATAATTGAATACAAATAATTTAACTTAGGTTGGCGGCTATTAATATTTATGACTAAAAAATAAGATACAATGCCGACATGGCGACATGAATATTTACATCCTCAGTGGCGTCGAACCTATAACCTAAGAAGGACCACTCCCCCCCCCTTTTTTTGGTGGGTGAGGTTCCGCGAGTACCCAAAAGGTATAAAAGGTATGTAAACTTTTGGTGTAAGCTTATGGTGCAGAAGGGGGTGGGTAACGAGAAATAATTTTTGCTCCTCCCCAATTTAATTTTAGTTCGGCGCCACATTTTACAATTTATTAAAATTACCATAATACTTTTTAAGTAATTAATATGAGTTGCCGATAAGCTAAGTTAAATTATTTATATTAAATTCAGACAAAATATCTTTGTTGTTTTATGGGTTGAGTAAATTAATATATGATGTATAGCTATGAATATAGCTTTATTACGAATGTTGCTGGGAAACGATACTATAGTAATACAGCGATAAAATAAATAAGGCTAGGTTAGGTTATAATAAATAAGTAAAATAAAAAAAAAAAAATAAACAAAATTGTTTTTTTATCCGCAAACGGCCACCGTTACAAACAAGTGGTAACAACGCGTATAACATAATATACAATGTTGTATTGTTGAAAAAAATAGCATTTCGTGTAAAAACTATACTAATACTTTTGCATATTATTCAGGCTGTAATCAGCCGAATAACTTTAAATTTACAAAATTATCATCCACATAACATACTAATCAACCCGTGTAAATTTCAAATAATTAGTCTATTAGTATAGATTACTTAGAGGTCGGGCTATTTGTAGTAAAATTACCCAGGTTAAATAGGAGTTGGCTGTTTCGTGTATTATACTACGATCGACCTACGAGTTCTTATTTTCTACTTAGCTTTCCACTTAGGATCAATAATATTATAATTTATTATATAATGTGTAGTTATAAAATTATTTTGTCGAGTATTAATTAAACACCAACCTCCAGATCTTTCAAAAATCTCAGAGAACATTGCCTTTCAAATAAATAAGCGTTAGTCACGTCACTACCCATAACGATGTTAGTGTACTTTTATATGTTTTTAATTTTTCTGAATTACCTATCTTTTGGACATTTTATCGCGGGTTGTGATATGATACAATATACGTATTTGCTATTTTATTTACAGACAAAAAATAATATTATTCAATACTCATGCATGTACCTAATATTTAAATCTGAAAAAAAAAGATCCTTAATATATAGATACAGATTTTTTTTTCCATTATGTTTTTTCATGAATAAGTACGTATTTACTACACTTTTTTTAGAAAAAGGAGATAATTTACATTTTTTGGGGTGAAATCTTTTATAATAAAGATATCTTTTGTGTCTATATAAGTGCACCGTTTGCTTATGAAAAGCGTCAAATTTATATAATATATGCTGTTAGATCTTATATATAACAGACGTGTAAACCTCGCATTCGTATATTTAAACGGAAATGAATAACTTGACAATTCATAATATTATATTATACATTATCCCATCTGGAATTAATATTAAGTAACAC
The DNA here is from genome assembly GCA_902439185.1 of Cinara cedri. Lineage (NCBI taxonomy): Eukaryota > Metazoa > Arthropoda > Insecta > Hemiptera > Aphididae > Cinara > Cinara cedri. The sequence goes on along the minus strand of CABPRJ010000982.1, from coordinate 156,716 downwards.
AGTAGTGGAGCAGGAAAAATGTCAGGTTGATAGGGGGGGGGAGGTCGAAATGATACGACTATAATAACTATCCTCGTGATTTTCAAAGAGAGAAGTAAAAAGGTCTTTCTTTAAATTTCTAATTACAATTCAGAATATGCATTTAATTCTGTAATTTACTATCAAAAAAGACGAACCTACTTCTTACGATAAGTGGGCTACAGTTGTAGGTGGGGAGTTGGGAAGATAAGATATAGACGGGAATTCAATTTACGCAACGGTTAATCATAGCTAATGATAATTGATTCTGAGCGGTGATCAGTAATATATGTTTTAAAAGGCCGTACAATTTACAACTTTCATCAAAATATTTATTTATATTTATAATATATACACAGGATTGCGCCCAACAATAGTATAGCAATAAAATGTTGTATGAATAAAATATGTTAGTAATATATAAGTAAACATGAGTACAAAATAACAAAAACGTAAGAAAAAATAAAAATATTAAGACAAATTAAATAGGCTACATACATAAAATCAAATCATTTCAAACACAAATCAAATTAAATTAAATGAGGGGTCGTCATTGGTAAGCTTCATAATGTGACTTATAGCCTCATTATTAAGATAGTTGGTGGTATGAAGAGGGATGAAAAATGGGATTGTACTGCGACTGCTTCTGACTGGTATTTTAAAGTTAATGAGAGAGAGGAAGGTGGAAGAATCGATGGCTTTTAACTTTTTATCTATTTTAGGGGTGGAATTTTCAAAAAGTCTTCTTTACTATAGAACAGTTAGCGAGTCAATTACTTTTCTAATTTAATCAACACAATTGAGTGTTCAAGGTTTCTAACCTATTTGTTCTACTTATATTAATTCGTAGTTGATAACCGGCGGAATCAATATTTACAAATGTCTGGCGGAGTCGATAAATCCCCAATATTATTATAAAATAAATAATAATGATACTGATTTTAATAATATATTAGGTACCAGTTAGGGTAAAATGTTTTTTCATGGGAAAAGGAAGTTGAGGCTAATTTTATTTGTTGAAAAACTATTAATTTTACAAAGATTTTTTTTTCTAGGTTCTAGAACTATAACACTTTTACGATTAATAAAAACTGAAAAATGTTTCAATATTTTCAAATCATACATGAAAGATGCAGATTTTTTCACCTTGTGGTGGTGCTTTATTGAAAACATTTGTTGATATTTCCAATAAACTTTTTTCAAAAATTGGTTTTTATTTTTTGGTACCCATGGCAATTACTTCAATTTTTTCAATTTTTTCTCATTGATTATTTATGTTTATATATATATATATATATATTTAAAAAAAAAAATCATCGTACAAACTAAAATGGTGTAGCACAATACAGTTGTTTTTTATTTTTGTAACTAAATTTAAAAAATCCCATTTAATCATTATACTGCAGTAGGGAGTAACAATGAACGGCCAATTTCCTTAAAGCCCCGAAGCTGAATGATGATACTGTATTTAGTTTAAAGTTATATTATTTTTTCTCTTTTTGCAATAAGATAAGCACCTCTAATGGTTATTTTACAAAAATACGTTTAAAAATATATATGTATTTATATTTTTATACATACAAAAAACACCGAGACGTTATAAACGACAAATTATTTTCCACAGGTTTTTTTCTGGCTATAAATGTTTTATTATTAAATTAATAATCTAGGTTCTTTAAAGCGAAAATATTTTTGAATCGCTATCATCATTGTATACCTACGTAGTTATACATTATCCTAAGCAAATGGATTTTTCTATAAAGTAAAAATAAAATATTATATTTAAGAGGCCCGGGGTCAGTTTATTTAATTTTCTCCAACATTGTATAATATGACAATAATTTTTAACATTTTAATGGCCGCCTTAATAATCAGACTTTTCCACTAATCTACTTCCTGATATCTATTTAGGGTAAAGGGTATGGACAACTTACGTACGAAAATTACGATTATTAACATAATATTTCTCTACAATTTTTTTTTTTTATTGATAAAAAATAACACTCTACGGACTACATTGAACTTTGATTTTAAATAATGGTATAAATAAATTGCTTATTTAAAATTAACCTTAGATGTAAGACCTAAAACGTATTATAAAGTTTGAAATAAAAATGTTGAAAAACGTAGTCGATAGTAGTAAGTTTTCCTCTTTCAAGTAAAAAAACAATGGTAGAAATCGAACGTCTCTATGAGACTTGATAATTTTTCACTTAAGAGGCTCGGTAATTATCGTTCACATCTGCTCAGATTAACTTAAGATTGCTTAGATATGTACCTATCTGGCTAGTGGCTACCGAATGAAAATTACATTGATGAAATATTATTAGACAGGTGGGATTATTTTTCTAAATAATATTTATAATATAATTATTATATAATATAATATATCTAATTAAAACTATATTATATTTTAAATTCTTATCCTTACATATTTAAATTATAATGAATCATAATGACATGGTTTTTTATCACTGCAAAAGTTAGTGGATATTTTTATATTATATTAAACAGGATATCGATTAGCGAAAAGTGCCATAAACCCTTTAAAAATATGATGGTGTTACTATGTGATTATTTAAGTGGGACATTTTGTAGCATGGTTCATATGCAAATATTAAATAAATGTAATATTATATTCCCGAGAAAATAGTGTATTAACTTTACACAAACGAGTTGTATTCTTGTTTCGGTATATTAAAACTCATATTAGGTATTAAATTTCATAGTTCTGCAATCATTATAATATTATACGGATGAAGGTGATATAATATTGTAAAATAAATCTACATATTATAAAGTACATTGGCGGTCTAATAACTATAGATTAAAAGGATTGATAAAGTTTTACCGAAAACCACTTCCATCGATATCCAATCAAATTTCATGTTTTATGTTAAAAGTTACCTGTTAAACGTTTTCCAAAATAGATGTTTAAATTATATGATTAATACGACTCCACGAATATATCATTATATACTCTTCAGTAACTTATCTGCCAATCACTTATATTGTATAAAATATATTTAAGACTGAGCAGAACTTATTAAGTATTGGTTTTTCTATTTTTTCTTCTCCTTCGCCTTCATTTCAAGTATTTGGGGTCAGCCACCTAAACTTAAACTCGTCTTAACGTCCTAAACTTCTACTTGATTCGACCTCCTTCATCATCCTCGCATATATCAGTCGGCCTTATATTATTCTCAATAACATCCAATACCTTTTTTTGGGCTGTCTTCTTCCCTTATTTTCTCCTATGTTTATTTTTATTACCATTCTTATTGCTCTCAATTTATAAAATGTCCGAATCATCTTAATCATCAAAGTTTTTTGTACTCGTTTCTTATCCTATCTTCTCCCATAAATCCACCAAAGGATTCTCATCTCCGATACACACATTTTCTGTTCTGTTTTTTTGTCTACCGCCTTATACACCAAATAATATATAATATATAGTTGGTCTCACTATATTTTTGTAAAACTTAACTTTAGGTTCTCATTGGCATTACCCTATCACATAAAACACCAGCTTCTTTCTTTACATTCACGTTAAAACCAATACTTTTGTACAAAAGATCTTAAAACTTAAACCCAACCTAACCTCTTAAGGCACTTAAAACTCTTCTATTACATCACCGTTTATTGTCATTATTCATATTTTACCGTCAACTTCTTGTCATCTTTTTTCTATCCTTAAAATGTTTGTATGTTTTTAGTAACAGTAAATATACTTAATAAAAGGTAGATATACCGCCCTAAACACAGTAACTTTTTTTTATGTACAAATAGATAATTAAAATACTACAGTGATTTTAAGTACTTAAAAAACGACTTTTTATTTCAAAACTTTTAGTTTATTAACCTAAAAAACTCAAAATTTAAATCATAGAAGAAGTAATAATCTCTATATTAATTTTGTAGAGTATCAACAATTAAAATCATCATTTGAATATCTTATGATGGATTTCAAATTAAAAATAATAATATACTATACATCTAAGTACTCTCCCATAAGTTGAGATAACCGATGGTCCTAAATCCAATTCTTTGTATCATGAACCATTTTTTTCAAATGATTTCAAATAATAATTCATGTAAAAAAAAATTCTTATAAAGTTGTAAATAAGGTATATTGTTGATTAAATTGGTAAATACTGTTTAGATTTTTAATGGCTTATTTAAGCGTATCTATTTAGTACCTATGCACATATAATATATAGGTATTAGAAAATTTCATATTCGATTTTAAACTAAATAATGTAGGTATCAAACAAATTGAATTAATCGTTTTAGATCCGATCGTAGGCGAAAAAGCTATAGCTTTTTTAATATAAATAAAATGTATTACACTATATAGGTACACCTAGTCTTTATGAATTCACGAATCACGATAGTATTAAATTGAATGTGTATATAATTTATTAAAAAAAAAACATTAGCATAGTTTATCTAAAATGAGGTGCAAAAAGTATATTGGAAGTTTAAATCACGGTATATACCTTTTAGTGAATATTAATACAAAATCTAATTGGTAGATTATACAATGTTCAATTATTGATTTAATAAAAGGTTTTATGTATTTATTATAAAAAAAATCTTCCGCATATTTTGAAGTCTTAATTGAAGTCTTGAAAACCTATATACTCTCCGAAAATTTTGAATATTGACGTGTCCGAAAAAATAGTTAATCGTGAAAGCCATAGCGTTTTGTATAAATCATTACCATTAAATATTTTTTTTTTTCATTAATAGAAAATTATGAAATACCTATTACTTATTATTTATTATTAATACTTTGTTGGGTATAACAATTTCATTCAATTATCATGCATATTATGTACATTGGAAGTGCTAACAGTGCTGTAATTAGAAACAAATTTGTATCGATGGAAACAATTATTGAATACATATTTGTTTTGCCTGTTAATATTTTCATTTACTAATACTCAAAAATACGTTTACGCATACGTATAATATTTACAAGAATAGGTATTATATAGGTTTTATATATTAGGGGCGAACGCTGGAAAAATTTCGAAAAATAAATTTCGAGGGGGAGGGGGGGGGGGTTAAAAATATATATTACGTTTGGTCTTTGTATTATTTTAAATCAATTTATCGTTTAAAATTTAAAAGGTCATTTATATTTCGAAGACGGTTTAAAAATACCCCCTCTCTACCCCCTGTGTTCGCTACTAATATATATATATATATATATATATACATATATATTTAATAGTTATCTAAAAAAATAAATGTAATGACACAAGTCATAAACTCAGGATTGGTGAATTGATTTGTTACGTCAAGTTGATAAGCTCCTCCCATAAAATCCCTTATAAAAGCTCATACCGGTTGATTCAGCGCTCACATTCGTTCACCGTCATCATTATACTTTAGAGACGGGAAGAATAGGTAGCAGCTCGTGCGTGTTAAAAAATCTGTAAAAAAAAGTATCTGTTCGATAATTTGTCTTATAAAATAAAATTTAGATATTCACCAGGCAATGAAAAATCTACAAACCCAAATAACAGCATTGCTGTTGTTAACATTAACGTTTTTCTTCGCTCATGCTTTACGTCATGGTAAGTACATACCTACCTATTATTTACAGCAATATAATCTAATTATAATTATTTGTGTGATATTAATTTTATCAAATTCGATCTTAGGATTTATTTTATATTCTAATATTATCTATCATTACTTTATTAGGTAGGTAATTGAAAAAAAAAAATCAAATTTTACTATAAAAACTAAAATTATTTAATTTTACATTTAAAATGTGGAGGATTGTAAACTCATGTTATACTTATAGTAAGTAATTATTATTATATAAGTATTTTTAATACTGATTTTCGAACAATGTTTAGGTTAATGTATTAATGCATTAAATAATAAATATATTTTTGAGAAATATTTAGCACACCGGCAGTACTTAAATTATAATTAAAAATTAATTTTTTTACAGAAATTATTTCTTTACTTAGTTAATAAATGGAATTTTCTAATATTTCATTAATATAATTTATCGTATGATAATACTATTTAAATGATAACCACTATGCTGTACACATTTGTTGCCAATTGTCAATAATAATTTATGTTTTTTTTTTTTACATTGATGTTCAGATAAATTTATCTTTTTTTTTACTGTAGAAATCGATATAACTATTGGGTATCTAGTTTATTTCATATTTCTCATAAATATCCATCTTCTAAGATAAAGCTATTCATCTGAATAATAATGAAAATACCTTGAATAAATAGGTACTTGTTCAAAATATGATGACTATTGTTAATATTTTGTAAATGTATTTTTTGTAAGTTAGACTTAGTAAATTCATAATTTTCTCAAAATATTACTTTTTTTACTATATGTTAAAAACAAGTATTTTCGATTAAATTATACTCAGATAAGTCTTTATATTATAGATTAAAAATTTAGTATATATCAAAACATCTAAAACTCGTTTTAAAATAAAACCATAACATAATATATATTGTAAATTATGTACCAATTAAACTAAAACACTTTTTAACTTAAAAGATCTATAATTTTTGTTCATAATTCATAAGTTATCATTTCTCTTAACTATGTTATATAGTTTTCATAAAATAATAAAAATTGAACATTATTTAAAAAACAGATACAAAATATATAATATAATATGAAGTTTTTAATTTAATAAATTTGAATATTTGTAGGTGTTTTTATGCCTTATAAGGTAGATATATACATATTTCTATGTAGTATTGTAGAACAAAAATTATATTTGTAATACATATATATACAGGGTGATAAATTAATCGTAATATACTCATTATCCCGGAAAGTATTTACTTTTTTCGAAATTTGTTTTATAGAACATTTAAGAAACAATCAGCTATACCATTTTGTATTTATATTAGTTAATGTACACTTTATTTTTGGGAGTTAAACCATGACTCACATTTGATTTTCGAATGGCAACCTATACTAAAAATCCTATAAATAGATAAAATATTAGTTAAAATAAATTTTGGTATTAAAATGTTTGATTTCCGGCGATCCGTTTATGAGATATTCCACTTTTAAGTTTGGGTCGGTGGAGAATAATAATTACTCTCTTTAATATTATGATAGTGCAATTTTGAATCACAAAGGGCCGTGCTGCCACACAAATGTTGCTCTACAACAACCCCCGACCCAAACTTAAAAGTGGAATACCTCATTAATGGATTGACGGAAATCAAAAATGTCAACATCAAAATTTATTTTAATAATATTTTATCTATTTATGAAATTTTAAATATAGGTTGTCGTTTGAAAATCGAAAGTGGGTTAAGGTTTACTCCTGAAAATAAGGGTGACAAAAAATAACATAAATAGAAAAATTTTAGAGGTGATTTTTCCTTAATTTTTCTAAAAATAAATTCTGAAAAAGTTAATACTTTTCGAGAAAATGAGTTTCTTACGATATATTGATCACTCTGTATATCACATAATATATTTATATCATATTAAACGTAACAGATGTGACATGAGATAATTTCAACAAGAATTATTAAAACCGAGGTAACACTTCTTTTGTCATAAAACTCCTTGTTATAACAATTCAATTTTATACCAACTAAAAATACCGTGAAATTGAAATGTATGACCGTAAGATGTTTTTCTCTTAGATCTTTTTAAATACCTATTATCAATTTACATAAAGCTCACTCATATATATATATATATATATAGATATTGGATAAGGCAAAAAAGAAGATACGTATTATAGACATATTTAAGCTTAGATATTGTATTATTTTTCGCCTTTTATTTTTCATTTAAAAGTAATTGATGTAGTACTTACTGCATAATAATGGGTTGTGGTTACATCTTTGTAAATAATAAAAAAAAAAAAATCATTTTTGAATAGATACCTAATGCAATTACTTTTTAAGTTTTACATGGACAGGCCATTTTTGGGAAAATTTAATTTGTAACTGGTAAAATATATATTATATATGTTATCAAAAAAATATTATAAATAAGTATTATTTGAGAATTTTGCTATGTTTAAAATGAAAAAGATTATTTTTACCAATAAATTAGTTTCTATAAAAACATAATATAGTCATGTAGTCATGTAGATAGGTAAAATGTATTCACTTTAGTACAATTCATATTAATACATTAGGGTTTATGATTTTTTCGAATAATTTAAAATTCGGCAATACAAATACTTGCGCCTGCATAACTTTTCTGTAACTACCAATTTTCTTCTACAAACCAATACATTTTTATTATTAACTCTTTTGAAAGGATGGTTCATGATTATATAATGAAAAGGGGTATTTAAAAAAAAAATTGTTATTTAAAACATTTATGTTCGAATAATCATTTTAATACAAATTTGCCTAATTTTACGCTTTGCATATAATATAGATAATATAATATAATAAAAGTATTTATGGACAGGTGATTGTTTTATTAAAAAACAGCCGTTTTCTCTAAGAGTTTTAAGTAAATTTGTCTTCAGTTTTGTTTTTGATCATTATAGAATCGTTTAAGCTTTATTTTAACACTATTTTAAATTTTTACCCTCACTTTATTTTTTATATCATTTTTTTACCTGAAATCAGTATCCACTTTAGATTTTTAAATAGCAACCTCCACTCCTTTCAGTCACAGATTCAAATATAGAATATTTTTCTAGATATTTGATTTGCACAACACCAGTATCTGACTTAAAATACTCCGACAAAATAGCTGGTTCACGATAAAAAAAAATCACCCTGTATATACATTATACATGGGTCCTACAGAAATCTAAAAATCGCAATAACTTTAAAAAAGTTACTCAGGTAGTCAAATATTAATATTTCATTCATAAAGTTAAATAAATTTTGATTATAGTACCTAATTATTTCAAAAAAGAAAAACTCACAAATATTGAATAGAACAAAATATATTGTTAGATCTCCGTGAAACACTCTGTATATATAGGTTTATTGTGTTAAAAATCTATAAATATGTATTGTTTTTTTTTTTTTTATTTTCATTAGCTATATGATTATTATAGGTATAATAGTATAAAATTTTATTTTATTAAAATACGCATTTTTAAATATTAACCACAGCAGGAAATCACTGTATAAAATATTTAAACGAATATTAGTGCTTTTGAGGGTAATATTACATTAGGCTATTATCTGAGCGTATGCTCATTTCGAAAAGCTATTATACTACATATCTACATATACACATTTACGTGAATCAATAATAATTTTAAATTTTAGATTCTGAGCAGTGCATGGAATATATTGGTTTCACAATGATGTTTATTTTTTTTTATCTACATAAACAACTTTTCTACCAACAGTTTTCCTCCGATTTTCAAGTGTAATACTGTTTCTGAAAGGACATCTGACTGGGGTGGGACTTTAAGGAAATCATTTTTTGATTTTTCCATCTGTTTTCATAATAAATGGGAAAAACCAAGAAAAAACATGGAGTAAACCGAGAAAAAAGTAGGATAAAATTTACGAAATGTATTATTTTCAAATCATAAATCTTACGGCCTTTCAAAACATGTACAACTGAACTCCACTCAGAATTATTTTTCGTTAGCAAAGATTTATTGCAACGTATAGATATACATTAAATTCGCCTCTATATCGTATCTCCCCAACTTCTCATCAACAATATAGTGGGGTACCCATCGTGCGAAATATGCCCGTATATTTTTTTAGATTATGTGTATTTAATTCAACCTAAAAAAATTAAATATTTGAGGAAAATTGATTATTCATTGATCTGAAAATCTGAGCCGTCCTTAGGCCCCTACCCTGGGCCTCGCGCATTTGTATAACAATTTAGGCCTCGTGTTATTGAAATTAAACATTACATCATAATATTATATTTTACAAATTGTTAACTTTACGCTAGAATGAATTTATTAATGCTCAATTGAGATTTCCTTAGTTTTTTAGTAAGAGTTAATTATACTGTTTACTTACACTGTAAGTAAACAACGTCTTATTGTACGATTTCACGATATAATATCTAGAATCAGAATCCATTTCCTAATGTTGCCATATGTCCATAAATAATCATATAGGTAGAATATTACTAACTTTATTCCAATAACTGTAGCCAATCTTTTTCTATATTGAAACTCATAAAATAATATTTTAAGACATATCAATGACTCAAGAACGAATAATTTCACTAGCAATATTATCTATTAAAAAAGATGTAGCTTCAAACTTAGACTACGATGTAGTAATAAATTAATTTGCCAAGTATAAAACAAGATAAATCAACATTCTGTAGGATGTAGTAATAATTTAACATACAATAATTCTACGTTAAATTTGTAAAGATACATTATATTATTAATCAATGTATGAATAATTTGTAATTATTATAATAAACTAAAACTGTTAAAAATTAATCAAATTAAAAAAGAGAAAATTGTAATAATGTATTGTTAATTGTATGATTTCAAAAAAAATTAAAGGACTAAATTATATACCTACATTATACATTGTTTAATTCTTATTATACACATACAAAAATTATATTCTCATGCCTCGTCTAAAAAAAAATTACATCAATCCTGGCGACAACTTAAATTCGACTCTGCTGATAATAACCCTAAAAAACTAAAAAAAGCTGATCATTGAATCTATTTAATTTTTATAGGTACAGTTTAACTATTTTATTTTAAAATAATTAATATTTAATATAATATTGTGATATAGATAAACTTAAAATTTAACTTTTTTTCATGTGGCACACATGTTATTTTAAAATGTTTCATCTCTCGTCAAATAGTTAATAGTCTAATGACACATAATATTACGTATATCTTTGTTATAGACTGTTCATAATTGTATAGACAAAAATAGATGACTGTAATTTTCATATTATATTTCAAGTCCACAAGGTTCCAAAATATATAATACTGTAGCATAGATTAAATATACTACATATAGTTTATTATTTTGAAAGATCACCCTTCAGGTCTAAAAACTATTTTTTAATTCCAATTATTTTGTATTATATTTATCCATCCGTTGGATTTATGGTGACGTGTTTAGAATTTAATAGCTTCGCGAAAGCAATAGTTTATTTTACACAATATTATATTGGTATAGAATATCCGTCAAAACGCGTTAATATAAATAACTATAGGAACCTCTAGGTACTTACGTAAACAGTATAGTATTTACCGTTTTGATACAAAAAATAAACCCTAATTAAAAGTATCGTGATGAGTTTTTTCTAATAGGTACTAATACAATTATATCATTCGAATACATTTTAATTTTTATTATATTTATATAATCTGTTAGCGTTCATGAATTTTTATTTATTTTTAACATTCGTGATACCAACATTTACATCTTTTGGAAATTATCTCGGAAATATTGTCCTATTAAAATAAGTATTTTATCATATGTCATCAAATCATTTTGAATTGTATTTTTCTGTTTTGAAAATGCTAAAATTACGTTTTTGTAAAATATTTTACGACTTCTTAATAAAATATATTTGTGCCGTCATATGCAGTAAAATTTTTTTTTCAATCTCGTTAAAATTGGCTATACAAATATGATGTATCTTCATATAGATGTACGATTTCTTCAGTGTATGTAAGTCGGAACTCATTCGCATCTATATATATTATGATTTCGCAGATATTTATAAAAATAATAATGGATTACATTGGATCCTGTATTCGATAATACAATATTAAATATAAAAAAAGATAAAAAATATTAAATTTTATATTTTTTAGTGTTCTGATGTAGGTATAATCTTTCAATGTGTTCACGTCGCAATAATTGTATAAAGATCTAAATGAAAATGCGGATCAGAGATAATTCATAACAACAACGCGGAGTGTAAAATTGTAGGTGAATACCTTGGTGAATTCAATATTATCAAACACCTCGTCTTGTTATTCGCAGTGATGTTTGAAATAGCGTCTGTATAATTTTAATTTAATTCCGTTGTCGTTCGCTTATCCAAACTACATGTAAAAGATTCATCTGTTTTTATATTACCTACCTATACACAGAATGCTCTGGCTATTTTCATTAACTAAATACTAGCTATATAGGTATAACAAAAAGCTTCTTTCTGAGTAGGTGTATACCTACTCATATATATCTTTCTCAAGAAACTCGTTATTTTTATACGTTCTAAAATCTCGATAATATAGAGGCGATGCTGTCGGCATTATATTTTTTCGTGACGTTTTATTTTACTCGTTCAAATGAGATCTTATATTTTAATCGATTCGGTCTCTCAACATATAGCACATAATTTATTGCACACATAGACAATAATTAATAAGCACTTTTTAACGTTATAATCATTCAAACGGTCAAATTATTATTAATTATTATTTTTATTCACTTCTTCTTATAATCCGGATGTGGTTCAAATAGTAAATAAAATATAGTTTCTGAAATCAAATTGTGATTATTTGTGCCCCTATTTATAACACCTCTATAATAATATGTTTGTATAAATTAAGTTTTTTTTTATTATTAGTATGGTACTAGTATGGTTGGTACTAATAATATGAATGATTAATCAAAAGTTTAAAAAAAAAATAAATTTCATTTAAAATTCTCATAAATTATATCTCGTGTTATTATAAACTCTACCACTGGTAAATATTTCAATTTTTTTAGATTTTAGTATGATTGTAATCTGTTGATCTGTTTATTCGATTATATTTATAATAAATGATTATGTAACCATACTTATAGTATCGATTAAATATTATATTATACTGCGTTTACACGAAAACACACAAAAACACGAAAAGTGTATAGAGTTTATTTGTATTGATTTTATCAGAGTTATAATACTTACCTAAACCTATTTTTTATTTTGTAATGACATTTTAAGATAAAATAAATATATACTGACATAATATAGTTCGCTGAGAATTGTTTTCAATTTCGTATATATGAAAAAGGATCTGCTCACTTCGTGGACTTAATTTTTAAATGGCCAAAATTAACAGAGAAATTGTATGATATTGGACAGATTTAAAACACAAAAAAACAATATTAAAAAATAATAATAAAGCCACATAACAAAAAAAAAAGGTAAAAATACGTCCTAGAATAATGAAGACGGGTGCAGCCATTGTTATAAGTAATTTAATATATACCTGTAAGCAACGATATAAACCATTGCTTACGAAAAAATGATTCTGAGCGGAGTTCAGTTGTTAGTGTAGATTTGTTAACAATATATATGCCATTATTTTATAGTAAAACAATTAAATAGGCTCTATATATTTTCTTTAATAATATTTATTTAATGTTATACCGATGTTCCCGGTTTTCCTAGTTTTTCTCATTTGCTGAAAAAACTCCGGAGGAAATAGAAAAACGACTTTTTTAAAGTACCTCCCCAGTGTAATTTCCTTTCAGAAACATTGCTATCATTAAAGTTTGAAGCAAAATTACTAGTAGAAAAGTTGTCCACAGAAAAAAAAAATCCTAATATTATATTTATTATATTTCGGAAATTTCCCGGTTTTTTTCAGTTATTCGCATTTGATAAGAAAACTCTTAAGAAAATCTAAAATTGATCTCTTTAAAGTACCTCCCCACACCGATTTCCATTCTGAAAAGTTGCTACATGTAAAAATCGGAACAAGTCCTCTGGTAGAAAGGTCCACAGAAAAAAAAAATAATCGCTCCACTCAGAATCTAAATTTAAATCCGAATTATTATGTATGCGGTGTAGTGATATTACAGGTTTAACACTGTACGTGTTTAACCTTATGTGATATAGTGCATATTATGTATTTTTCGGTTTGTGTAATTTGAAAAATAAAAATACACTCATCAAATTATAACCTCGTAAATAATAGCATAAGACAACTCAAAGTTAACTTTATTATTATAATATACTGTAAAAAATTCGTACAAAAATGATTAAATTTATATTCAAAACGAATGAGCGAATATTCTCGCTTCTAAAATATAATTTTATTATACAGTCCCTACATCCCTTTGTTTTAATAGAGACCCAACGTGTGATTTCAGTTTCCTGTTTAGTATTTACAGTTTTGATAATATACCTACTTGTGCAAGTAATATATAATAATTATATTATAAGATTATATACCTAACATAATTACGCACAATAGTTTTTTTTATTTTTAAATAACCACTTTAAAACATATATTATTATGGTTATTCGTTTATTATGTTCACTATACGTGAGCGAAGTACATAAAAGAGTTTTATTATAACTATTCCACAAAAGAATAAAATAAAAATGGAATTTAATTATTTTATTTTAATTTCATTTTCTAATTTAGACGTCAATGAGTGTAGGATGTCCTACAGTGTTATCCTTATACTAATAATTCTGTCAATATTCATTTTTTTTTTTTTTCAGTCGGGTTTTGTGAGAGAGGAACGCATATTATGTAGTGAAAAATCAAATGTTTACTTTCATACCTTAATTATTGACAAAAAATACCTTTTTATTTTATTAATTTTCAAAATAGCCATTTTGTAATATATAGTATGAATGTGATATACATTCATATTCGATCAATAGTTTCTTAGCAATAGCCGTTTTAATATCTAGAAAATTGGTGTGAAAACAATACATTTTCAATAGAAAATGGAATAACACGTTACGCGATAAGGAATCATAATCAGCGCGATAATTCCTTATCTTCTATTGAATACTAATTGTTTCACGCCTAATTTTCTATACATTAAAGACACTATAACTAACAAAAACTATTAATCAGATATGAATGTATGATATATATTTTACCATATGGCTATTTTGACAATTTTAAAAAGTGGACAAAAAAAAGTTATTTTTTTAAAAACACTGTAGTGACAAAATTTCTAATAATACATTATGATAGTTTTAATTAAATTATTTTGCTTTATTTTTCCATTTTCGTATTATTATTTATTTATTATTATTATTTGTATATAGATTCAGAATATAGTGACGAGTTCAAGCGGGACAATACCAGAAACCGGAGGGAATCGGTTGCAGGATTGATACCGTTCCCTAGAGTTGGACGATCGGGTATCAACACTGATTTACAAAATATGGACAATTTATGTATGTATGTTTTATAACAAACATTTTTTTTTTTTTTTTTTAGCATATATTTATAATAATACCTAATATTTTAGTAATACAACATTACACTAGGTATTTGTTATGGATGTTAAATTATAAATTAATTTATAATTTGAAATTCAATTCACGGGAACAACACTATTTATTATATCATATCAAAATGTGACACATTCGCAATTATCTATTTCTCTAATAATAATCAAAAATAATTTATCAAACTAAAATATTATAGTTAAGAAAAAATATGTTATTAATCAGGATATTCGTATAGATACAAACACGTATTGCACATGTTCATTACATAAATGTGTACACATTTGTAATCTGTTAAATTCTTGTTTTTAGACGAGGTCCAGAAAGAACTCAGAAATCATAAAAGAGAAGCAGGACTCATCCCGTTCCCCAGAATCGGCAGAAGAAGCGGTTCAAGAAACCCGGCTCTTTGGTTTGGTCCCAGATTAGGACGATCGGTAATTGTGCCAGATAACTACGATACATCGTACTTTGACGCTGAAGGTAATCTATACAATAAATATCTGATTCCTATATATTTCCGAATAATACCGTTCATCACATCTTTTTAAACAACTTTTATTTTATTAATTTTGATTTGTGGTAGTATTAAAACTATTTAAATTTATATTTATACAAAAGGCAGATACAATTTTTATTATAACTATACGTATACGCAATAGTATAATATTATGTACTCTATTTTATTTTTCGGTTTGTTATATTTTTCCTGACCTTATCTCAGAACCATCGATCTCCCTATATGTTTAAAATCTCATTTTAAAAACTGTCTTCGTTTATCATATTATTACGTCTATAACTGTATTATCGAGAAACTCGTTGACAGCATTGTTTTCTCATGCGCGTCAATATATTTTCATTTTGAATTTCTGTCATTTTTTTGTTTCATACTATACTATACAAATGTTAAAGATATAATAATCAAATATATATATATATATATATATATATATATATATATTATACGCCCACGAAATTTTTTACATGTTTATATTTTTCAGCATATATTTTGGTTAAAATTCTAATTTTTCAGCCTATCGAGGAATGTATTGGTTTTACTTTGGTATTATTTTAGAAAATAAAGCTATACTGCACTTCTGTAATAATAAGTCTGTTACATATAGTTATATAAATCATTCTCCTACTACTTTCGGACATCCCTCTGGTTCAAATAATCTCAACCTCGGAAGTTCAAGTTATTTATAGGCGAATTGAAGTGTTAAAAGTTTGATTGAATTTCAATATGAATCTAACCATGTTTTTGTGGGGGGAAGGAATTTGTTTATCTTTGTATATAGACTCTCTGAATTAAGCTAAGGAAGATTCAATTTTGTTCATGCATGACATTAGTATTAAGAATATGCCTTTTGAGAGTATACATTTTCAACTCCCATTCCAATCATTTTTATGATCATATTTCGTATTTTATTTTTTAATTTGAATAGTATAGAATTGTATTATTATAATATTTGGTTATTTATTGTTTTTAGCATAATTCTATAATACAAAATGAGTAGAAGGATGTTCATCTCTATAGTGAAGGACTTCAACACATTACGGGTGTTTTTTATAAGCGTTTTTAGTTAAATCGTAAAAATCATTGGATTTTTAAACATGCAAAAAACCAAACTTTGTTAAAATTTATTTGAAACCAAATTTCTAGATTCGCAACGTATTATAAGTTTAAAGAACTCACAATAAATGTAAGAGTATCGGTTTAGTTTTATTTATCAGAAAAAGTTACTTTCGTTAAAATGGAAAAACTACGATGAATACTACTCCACTCAGAATCATTTTTTGTTTGCAATAATTTATCATTGATTTCTAGTATATAAATTATAAATCACCATAAGAGGACATATATTGATTTGGTGATATTTTGATCCAATGGGGACTATTTGATCTGTTAAGGGGATTTTTTGATTCGTTTTGTATACAAATTAGTTTTTCTGAATAGATCAAAAAGCCATTATGAGATCTAATTGTCCTCGGGAATAATTTGATTCGCAGTAATATTTTTATTAGTTTTTTTGTGGGGACATTTTGATCCTGAAACACGTTTTTGCTTTTGTTCGTTATTATGCTCGAGAAAAACAATGTGGAATAGCTATATAGTTATACATTATCTTCCAATTATTCATTATCCATTATGAAACCAGGGAAAAAAGTAATATTAAAGATACTCGTAATTAAATTTTCACAAAATGTAAAAAATTTCTCTGTTAAAAATTTGATTAGGTGGGGAAAATTTAATTCATATTTGATAACTTTTGATTCACGGATGACAATTTCACCTTACCTACTATATTCTAACCATTTCAAATTTCTTACCTACGATCTACTACTGGAATAACCATGGTGAGAAGTATATCTGATTTTTTTTTATTTTATCAATATTTTATGATGGTTGTGATGGATGGTAATAACAATCAAACTGTCGGTGATTGATATATTTCTATATGTATTTTCTATAGTCACGTGTTGTGTCTCTACATTGTCAAGTAATCATTGCCACTGTACTAAAAGTATGCAAAATATCTCGCCACAAATATGAATAATAACGCAAATATTTACCGGTCGCGTTTGTTGACATACAAAATTAATGTTTGGCCCATGTTGACATTTAAATTTACACATCTTTATTTCGTTAAATTATATAATATTTTTTTATATCTTACCAACTTCACCGCAGTCTAGTGTTTCGCGAATTAAGCGTAGTACGTCTTCAATTTTATTATTTCACTCGTTTGTTATGCGCGTTTTTTCTCTTTTTTTTCTTATAAAACTTTGATTGCTGTACCTACTGTACCCTGAAACAGAGGTCGTAGTCCGCGTATCTCGAAGAAATTATTGCTGCTTGATATACTTATATTGTAATATAAAGCTGCTGCAGTGGTTTCCAACTCAATACTGTGGATCCCTTTTACAAATTGTTAACGACCGCGGACTACTAAAGTTAATTTAGAGGTGTTTCATCCTGCCTTTTTTAATATTTTAAACTCGATGAAGAACAAAGAACTCCTTTACACTTGATTGTAAATCAATTCATACATTTTTGATGCGTAGCGTAATTATTATAATTCGGGTACCCGATAAGGTACCCGTCGAATGCCGTTTATAATATTAAATCAAATCTTACACATTTAAAATAATTATTATAATGAGTGAATCGATGGAAAAGCTATTAGTTTTACAAAAATATGTATTTTTTTATTTCGGAAAACGTATTTTTCGTTGGTAAAAACGATATAATTTTTACCTTAAAAAATGTAAAATTTCCGATTGGTGATAATTTATTTAAACAAATTTTATAGATTCCAAAAATTTTTCTATCAAATAAAAAACTGACAATATATGAGATCATACATTGGTTCTATTCATATTTTGATTAATTTTTGAATTAGATGCCTTATAGCTATGCTATAAACATGACTAATACTATAATTTCCCCAATTTACTGAGCTCTGTTTAAAATTGATTTTGTTTATTTCAATGATTTATCATTGTTTCTTTCAGTATGTAAACTAAATTAGGTATCTTTCAATACACTTTATACGCTTCTAACTTCCTACCAACAACATTAGCCTACTTGTGGTGTGAATTATGTCTATGAATTTGTGTATGGTATTTGTATAATTTCTACATACACATATAATGACGTACGTGAATATTTTTATTTTCTGTTTCAGATACACCGCTGATTATAAAATCGATGATCGAAATGAAGAGCAAACATTTTAGCGACGAAGAAGACAATTTGATGTAATATATTTGCGGCGTTGTGAATTATTTATCGAATTCGTTTTACTTTTATTGAAATAATCTCATGAAATATAATAGTTAATAGATATAATAAAACAACATTATTATAATGTGATTAACGCAATATGTAGTATAAAAAAATAGGCGAAACATAACAATAAAATATTATACCTACCTACTTTATACAATATTTGATACGGAACACGATTGTTGTTTTTAGAGCACTCATTTTCACAATAATATAATAATATTTATATCAATATTATACCAATTGATAAAATATAACCCGCAATATTTTCACTTTGATTTATTCGGTTTTTAAAAGGCATATTTTATTATTTTTACCTATACCATCCTTCAACCTTCCTATCCTGTTTACACAGAAAAATAACATAATATCATAGTATCGAGTGCCGGCATAAACTGATGTATGAGAATATCCAAAGATATAGGATTTCAAATTTCAAAACCGACATTTTCTGATAAAAATATCTATATGTCTTTGGAATATAAAAAAAATCGTTTAAAAAAATAAGGGTTCCGAACGATAAATATCAGTTAATTTTAACATCAACTGGTTTTCGATTTGAAATATCTCATCGGATACCTATCAGTTTTATATCGATAGCAAATATAGAAAATATCGGGTATAAGAAAAAAATCAATATTGATTTACTACTAATTTATTATAACCTAGTATATTAATGTTTGTTACGTTGTTATCGATAATGATCAAGATATTAATCAGAACTGGGTTATTAATGATTAACTAATAATGCAATTAGTAGCTAGGGGTCAGGGCTACTATACATATACTATATATATAAGTAAATATTCTGGAACTTCTAATATTATAAGATACTTTTTTTTTTATAAATATGCATTATGTACCTATTATATTATAATATATTATTTGGTGCAGCGCAACAAGAATGATTTTTTGAGGATAAATGTTAATGAGATGACGTGATTTGAAATTATTTTCTGCGGTGAAAACATGTTCACGTAGAATAAAATATAAAAAGACTTAAAGACCTTTAATAAATATGGTTTTAAAACTGCAAACATTTGAGTATTAAACAATTAATTAAAAACAATGAAAACAATATAATAATTATAATTCGTTTCTGAACCAATTTCATAATTGAAAAATAAATATAGATAAAAAATTTGATAAAATGACATGACAAAGTCTTAAATAAATTTATTTTAAAGTGAATTTTTTAAATTTTAATATTGATCAATAATTTTCGTTTTTTTCAAAGGCGTTATTAAAATTGCCTGTACATGATCCCTTGTAAATAAATACTATTGGGCGTGCTTATTGCTTACGTTTATTATAATAATATATTATACTCGTATTATATAAAGAAACTGGAGTAAGTCTCTCTGGTATTAGAAGTTAATTGAGTTTTTAAAACATGTTGGCGGGATGCAGACAACAAAGTATCCCACCTTTTTAGCCGTTTCCCAAAAAATGATGGAACAACGTATTTCTATATTGAATTGCATTTGAACAACGTATCCAAAGTCAAACGAATTGTGCGTACGACATGTCGACATACGTAAGTACACTTACTTTGGAAACGGGACGCTTACTTTACGGGGACCACATATTGATAATAAAAACATAATATAATAATAATTATAATTATAATTAGTATAATATAATTTTAGACGATTTTTCGAAGAGACATTCACCGAAATATTTAATCTGATAACAAATTAATCGCACGCCCAATGTATTTAATTAATTTGGATGTTTATCCCTGAGAAAATATAAATGTTATACGATATTTTAATAACAAAATATCGAAGAGCGTATATTGCTCCACCACGTCCTGAATAAATATTTGGACAACGTACGCTTAAGCTCGCACGTATTTTCATAATAATTCCACTTTATTTACTCGTATAGTATGAGAACATTATCATAATTATTTATTGAAGTATTATTAATGAAAACTCTTTCTCGGATTCGGTATCAATGCACAAATAAAAAAAAAAGAGCTGATTCTGGGGATGAGAGCGGCTATTTTGTAGGTGAGAAATGGGGAAAGTAAGATACATTAGGTTATTTCATTTATATCTTTAAGCAACGATAAACCATTGCTTGACGAAAGACGATTTCGAGCGCAATTCGGTAATACATAATTTGAAATGCCGCATTTTTTTTTGCGATTTTCGTTTAAATTTGATTTCAAAAAGCTCATAAAAAAAGTCATCCGATCATTATGGAAATTTTAAAACTTCTAAGTAAGTCCAATATAAGTATTATTACTAAGTTTCAAATTTCTGTGTGTATTTATAACCAAATTACAGCAAAAACTCCTAAAAATTAAAATTCCTTAAAAGCTCAAAAATAAAATTTGAGCTTTCAGAAAATGTGCTACATTTATACATCGGAGCAAGTTTACTAGGAAAAAACGTGTCTACAAACTAGACCAAAGAAAAAAAAAATAAACAGCAATGTAAAACCAATAGCTCCCTCACTACGCTCGGAATCTAAAATATTTTACCTTCATGATTCGGATTTCATTTGAGTTATGGGTCTCGATTGGATTTTAGATTCCGAGCGAAGTGAGTTATTGGTTTTACTAAAATGTTTATTTTTTTTTTCTAGTCTGTGGACACGTTTTTTCTTAGTAAATTTGCTCCGATTTCTAAGTGTAGAAAATTTTCAGAAAGCTCAAGTTGTCTAGATGATACTTAAAATAGGTCATTTTTTGATTTTCGATGCCATTTTTGAAATAAAAGCATTTAAGTGGGAAAAAACGTAGGAAAACGTACAATTTCACGATTTCATCATTTTATAAAAACACGGACGACGTTTTCTACCAGAAAAAAATGATTTAATCGAAAAATCACAAGATACCTTTTTTGTCGCCTTTTTGTTGTACTTTCTTACGGTATCATTGTGAAAACTGATGAGTTACTTTTGAACTTGTAAGGAATTTTAATTTTTGGGAGTTATTTTGCTGTAATTTGGTTATAAACACACGAAGAGACTTGAAAACTGGTAATAATATTTATATTTGACTTAATTAGACGTGGTAAAATTTCCAAAGTGATCAGATGATTTTTTTTTAATTTTTTTTTTTGAAATCAAATTTAAACAAAAATCCCAAGAAAAAATACGGAACTTCAAATTATATATTACCGAACTGCGCTCGGAATCGTCTTTCGTCAAACAATGAAATATCCTTATATATCCTACCTTCCCAACTTCTCACCTACAACAGCTCCCATCCCTAGTATAACCGCTTTTTTGTTTTTAATATTTGATATTAAGAACAATACAACTGTCATAGAAAACGTTGACGTGAACGATTTCGACACAGTCGGCCATATAACGAGACCAACATAAGACGGCAAGAGGCGCATTAAATTTGAAAATTATTACCTTTTAGGAATTTGATTTTTAGAAAATGTATATAACAAGATAATCTAAAATGTTTCCTTATCGTTATTTTTTGTACCATCATTTTTGGAAATGAAACTACTATATACTTTTGATTTTTAAATAGCACCACAGTAGAAATTCGATAAATTAGTTTAAATGCATGTTGATCTTGATATTTTCAATTTCCTTCAACTCGTTGATTAGATAGATACATTTTAATTTTAAGTTTGATATTTTTTTTTGGTTAATTTGGTTTTCTAATAATGAAACACTATTCAAACGCCGTGTGCAGCGCTACCACACAAATTATATAT
This sequence comes from Cinara cedri, assembly GCA_902439185.1. NCBI lineage: Eukaryota > Metazoa > Arthropoda > Insecta > Hemiptera > Aphididae > Cinara > Cinara cedri. The sequence goes on along the minus strand of CABPRJ010000982.1, from coordinate 134,059 downwards.
TTTTTTGAAAAACGTAAAATTTAAAAGTCAAATCTCGTTAATGGGTTGGTGGAAATTAAAAATTTCAATATTAACTTATATTTAATCTGAAATTTTATCAATTTATGGAATTTTGAAAATAGGTTTATTTGAAAATAAAAAGTAGTCTTTTCACCTAAAAATAAAGATGACAACAAACAATAGTAATGCAATATGTTAGAGTTGCTTATTTCTTTAATTTCTATGAAACAAATTCCAAAAAGTCAATACTTTTCGAAATAATAATCACCCTGTAATAGATATTCAAATAAAAAATTAAAATAACAACAACTTGGAAGGATTTATGTTGCATTTTCTAATTCCCGTAGGTAAAGGTCCCAAAATGTACGCAAGATTTGAAATAAATATAAAACCCAGTTTTTTTTTTAATTGTAATCTTTAGATACTTAATATATGCCTAGCTGGATCTAATAAAAGGAAAAACTAAAAACACATCGTAAACCTACACATCTGTAAGTAGGTAATTTTTATTTATATTGAGTAGGGAACTAGATTACCTACATAAACGGAGTTTCAATATAATATTGTTTATTGTTGCCCAATTCCCTCTAGTCAATTTTATTATAATATAGCCATGTAGGTATATTGGGTATTGGTATGGATTTCTATCCCTTGTCGATTCTCCCAGGATGCAAATAAATTAATTAAGGTTTTTTAGATATTAATATATAAATTAATAATTGAACCAGAATTTGATATTGGTATGAATGTGTAATTCAATGACCACCATATTAATTATACTCTTATAATTCAATAATAAATTTCGAATACCTACTTATTATTATTAATGTTTGCCCCGATCACGATGTTTGTTTAGGGAGGTTAGTATTCCACTAGGTATCAAATTAATGGTATTACGTTCGTAGATATTTATTTCTCAAATATCCTTAACAGTAGTCCAGTCCATTCTATTACATTTGGTATTTATATTCATTACAAAAATACCTATTAAACTATAAAAACTTTGAATATTAATCACGTTTTTTTTTCATTTTTTCATGAATGGTTTTCACCTTGGAAAAATCAAAACTATACAGAAATAAAATACTGCATAATTATAACGATTTATGTTCATTACTAAAATATAGGTACAAGATATTAAGTAATTTTCAAACTTGGCAAATATAGGAAATAAATCAAAAAACAAAACTAAACTTTATCATAGGTATAGAAAAAAATAAATAGTTTTTCAGATTAAAAAAAAAAAATGAAACATAAAATTACGTAGGTACTTACATCATTAAAAATCAGCACGCCAAATGTAAAGTATGATATTCAGGAAATAAATGCAATGTGTACAGTTTACTGTTTGAAATTTATAAGGACAAATAATGATAAGGATACATATTAACGAACCGAAAACGTAATTTCTATAGGTACCTACTACCTACTATGTATTATTTAAATTTTTTAATATTTGAATACTAAATACTACTATATTTAATTGTAATATGGCTCTGTCTGGAGACGAAGTGAATGAAGTAAATAAATCGAAAATAAATCCCGATTTGTTATATGCTTTTGCACGTTAGTGGGGCAAGATTATTAAATCATGTCGAAAAGTCATAGAAGCTATATATCTGATGATATAGAACTAAGATATAATTATTTCATTACGTGTGTCATGAAACCAAATAATTTTAATCTATTTTTCTTCCATACGATGTACTTTTTCCCATCGTGTCTTATGTACACAGATAGAAAACGACTAATTATTTACGAAATTTGCAATTTCTGCGAATCATGACTAGATCCTGTCTTTTTTCTATTTCCTCTTGCAATGCATCTATCTGATTTTGTAATTTTTGATTAATTTGTTTGTCATAAATAAGACTTTTTCACTTGTATCTAGATTAATTTATAAAGAATATCCCACGAATGTTCGGCAAATGCAATAACTTTTGTTCTATTTAACAGATTGACCGCCACGAGCTTTTAAACGAGTTACTCAAATCCGCTTTAAGATCCAACTTGAGATCTCAACTAGTTTACTCAAAATTGCTTCTGAGATTTCTTTTGTTTTGTGTGTTACATATATTCTGAGACTTATTTTGCAATCTTATGTCGTAAGGAACATTCATTAATATTATTGGTGTAGTACTCACCACCACAAGATCCCAAAAAGAGTCTCACCTAAAATAAGTCTAAAATCACCATATACGATTTTTAAAGGTCATATTAAACATATGTGTGAAATTTCGAAAAGATTATTCAATTTTTATTCCAAAAAAAATTTAAGTAAACTTTTCGAAAAACTCGTGACGTCAGTGATAAGATCACCAAGACCACAAAAAAATCTCATGGTGATCAACCTATTAATTTTTTGGTTTTTCCTTTTTTTTTTAAATAATTAGTATGCCTCAGCACTACAGTTTATATAGGAAACATTTTTTTTTAAAGCAAGACGGATTTATAATAAAAAATTTGAAATTTTACCATAATTTTTTTTAAAAAATGTTTGGTGGTTGAAATTTTTGTTAAAGTATGGTCTTTTATTTCTTGAAAATTTGAATTATTTTCTTTTCAATCATAATAATATTATTTATCAACATAAATTATCATGAATGATTGATCCCAACTACCTAATAACTATAATATGATAATATTATTGCATGATATTAACTCACGGAAAAGAAAATCTTTGTCTTAGACTATAATAACTTATTAAATATTGTAATATTCACATTTACAAAAACTTCAAAAATCGTAGAAAATAGCTAGGTGATAACCTATTAAACTACAACACCTTGTTTTAAAATTATATAAATTAATTAGTATAAGGTAATAATATGCAAAAAGTTTAGCTTAAAATTGTTATAACTTCGAAATTTATAAAATGTTAAAAATTACCATTGATATTTTTTTTAATTTAGGGCTTTCCGTAATTTTTTAAAAAAAAATGGAGCAACAAATGAAATTGTCCTCATCAACGACAATACATATTGCATCTAAATATGTTTATTAATAAAGGCCGAATTAATCACGAAACACAAATGTTAATTTCTATTTGGAAACTCCTATGTTTTATATAAATATATACAATTTGCATAAAACAGCCACAAATTCTAAATCTTAAATTTGTATAGATTAGAAACATACCTGAGCTAGGTGAATCCATATTTTATGAAGTTAAAATTATAAAGAATCCGAAAAAATATTTAAAATATTTTATAGTTGAAACTCGTGTGTTGTCGTGATGTATATTATCTTGGATTAATGAGCGTGGAATGAAATGGGTTCAATATTTCTAATCTAATCACCCGCGATAAAATTCTGCAGGTAGATAAGTATGATCATTGCTAATACCGACTTTTAAATCATAGATTTTCTTATTAGTGTATATAAATTGTTCCTTTTGTTCCACTGTGCGTCGGATAATATTTTACTTCGTACATCGTATGCAGTGTATGTAGTTAATGTGCGTTAATGGCCGGGTTTCCGAAAACAGTTCTTATTATTTTTCGAATAATTGTTATTTACCGATAATTATGTGCTCTCATCTCTACAATCGTGATATTATCATATTGATCACATATTAATGAATACGGTCTTACAAAAAAAAAAAGCTAATTACTTATACCAATATACAATTTAATAGGGAAAACACCACTGCCACGAAAGACAACTACTGCGAGCATCTACTACTCCGTCGTAGCTATATCATTTCATTTAAGATATATCTTAATCCGTGGTTATCACCAACGTAAACATTGATTTTTAAAAGGAGTTTATATGATAATCGACCAATCGTGGTCGGTTATTAGCTATAAACTTAGTTTAAAGATCAGATAAACGCCTTTTTTACGTTAGTGAGAACGAGCCTTAGAGTATTATTTAAATCATTGGTGTATTCATTTTTTTATTTTTATAAAAGAACTTATAAAAACTTGAAACATGGATACCAATAAATTTAGAAGAAATTTTATTTTAAAACTAAAAATCTAATTTGATCTACCCAAGTGGTGAAGTGTATGAATTTAAATTTAAATTTATTTTACAAAAACACATTTTTTTTAAAAACAAATATCACTAATATATTAAGCTTTATGAGATAATAGGTACCTAAGTATATAGAATTCAGTACATATTATGTACATTTTATTTTTGACAAATATGTATGGAGGAAGATTTAAACTGAATGATGTGATGTCTATATAATCTGTAACAAAATTAAAATAAGAATAGTTAGGTACTAAAAAATAGTGTGGTCTTTTTTAAAAATGATCAATGTGATAACAGGAATAGTATATGAACACCACGATTTAAGATAGGTACATATATCTTAAATCTTGATGAACACTATAATCTATAGAAAGCGTTTTCTATTGATCATATATTATATGAAATTTTTTTTTCGAATTCAGTTTAAAATATTGCCAACGTTGAACAAAATATTTGTGTAAACATTTTCACTATCAAAAAAAAAAAAAATACATCAACTAAAAAAATCTAAATTATTCCAAATAATAATTTAATATTAGTTTATGTATCAGTCTGTACCACGAACTAAGATATACAGGGCTGAAAAGTGCTAACATTTTATTTTTTACTAAAATATAAAAATTGAATCCAAACTTGAATATTTGTAGTCCTTATTCCTTCAATTATTATCAAAATTAGAATTTTAGAATTCCCGTTTATAAAAATAATAAGTTAATAACTTTAAATCATTATTGTAGGTACCTATCTATACAATCCGATTCTGAGAACTGTTATCTATCAACTCTCTGTACCTTATAATTTTGATTTCAAAGGTATAAAAGTCTTATATGCAGTTTATTTATTGTTTTCTCATCATTTTCTATACTCACCTACATTAACCAAAATGTATTATACATACAAATGTTAACATAAAATATAATTACTATTACCTTAATGGTCTTGGGAATTTAGGTTTAAATGTTAGTTAATCTGATCTGATAAATTTTTTTTATCGTTATTATTATTAAGAGAACTGCTATAAGCCCACAAATTTATTGTATCCCTATCCTTATCAATTTTCTGACAACTACCCAGTACCCAATATAAACTACCGGTATCGCCATGATACCATTACGAGGTTTCGTCATTACAAATAAATCAATTCAGAGTTATTGCTTTAAAGTAGCAGTTTTTATCAAATTTTAAATTTACTTGTGGAATAATATACATTCGTAGCAGTTGTGTTCAGAAGAGTTTATACATAGATAATATATAATTATTATAACTTAATCTATTTAATCTTATATATTACCTATAAGTTTACATCATAGGCTAGTAATACTCTATTTTGGTTTACATTCGGAGTAATGTCACAAAATCATTGTGTAAATCCACCTTATACAAAATATATTAAACCAACACTTTTAATACTTTTCTCCTCTTCGAACCAAAATAAATATTACATGCTTAACTTGTAATTTAATGAATCTAAATAACTTGTAATTATGTTGATGTGTAGGTGCAAGCCTGTTATTAAAAATAAATAAATAAATATGTTTTCATCTATTCTACGATAGTGAATAATAATATATTTGATGTAATATATTATGATAGTAATAGTTAACTTTCGTAACAGTTGTAGCAACCCAATTTAATCATCATGATTATCACATTGCACGCGGAAATCGTTATCACGAATTGATATATTTTCGATTTCGGATATGCCGCGTGCTCGAAACGTTGTACACAATCTATAGTTTGATTATTCATTCAATATTGAAACATCTTGTATTTTTTTCAAATTTATCAAAATCGAAAATAATAACACATTTTTTACTTTGATGACATCCTAGTGGCCGAGATTACAGTATAAGTACAGTCATGGTACGTTTACTTAAAAATAATTATTTAATTTTTTTCAATAGATAGGTACATTTTTATTTCTACATACATGTTTAGACCGAAAACCGCAAAGGAACCGTTAAGGTAGAGTACCTACGCCAGATCGAAAAAGAAATCCAATTACAATGGGAGCAACAGAAAGTATATGAAGCAGATGCACCACCAGCTAATTGTAAAAAAATCACTGGAAAATATTTTGCTACATTTCCTTTTCCTTACATGAATGGCAGACTACACTTAGGTCATACGTTTTCCCTTTCTAAATGCGAAGTAAGATCATTTAAAATCAAAACATTAAATCTTAGATGTTAGATACTAAATTTAAATTTTATTTTCAGTTTGCAGTCAGATATCAGCGTCTGAAAGGTAAACAAGTTTTGTTTCCTTTTGGGTTCCATTGCACGGGCATGCCAATTAAAGCATGTGCCGATAAATTGAAATGGGAAATTCAAACCTTTGGCTGTCCACCAGAGTTTCCAGATTCTGATAATGAAGAAATTGAGGTCGAAGTGGATACTGACATTATTAAGGACAAGAGTAAAGGGAAGAAGGTTATTATCAATTTTAACAGACAAATATTAAGTATCAAATATATTGTAATATAAACATTATTGTTTAGAGTAAAGCTGCAGCAAAAGGAAGTAAAGCTAAATATCAATGGCAAATCATGAAAAGTTTAGGCTTTGAAGATGACGAACAAATACGTAGTTTTGAAGATCCTTTAACATGGTTGAGTTATTTTCCTCCATTAGCAGTTAATGATCTTAAAAGTATTGGTATTCATGTAAGTGTATAAAATTGAATAGTTATATGTATATAACTATTGTAATTTTAATTTAAATGTTAAGGTTGATTGGCGCAGAACATTTATAACTACAAATGAAAATCCATTTTTTGATAGTTTTGTTCGTTGGCAATTTTTACGCCTCCGAGATAATAATAAAATAAAATATGGAAAACGATATACAGTTTTTTCTCCCAAGGATAATCAACCATGCATGGACCATGATAGAGCTAAAGGTGAAGGAGTTGGTCCACAGGAATATACTCTAGTTAAAATGAAAGTTGTACAACCTTATCCTGAAAAACTAAAGTTCAACACAAAGTATTAATGGCTTTTTATTTCTTTTATAGTTCTGTTTTAGTTCTATATAAATATAAATTATTTACTTTTTATGATTTTACTATTGTTTTAAGGTCCTTGGAAAATAAACCTGTGTTTTTAGTAGCTGCTACTTTACGTCCAGAAACAATGTATGGTCAAACCAATTGTTGGGTACATCCTGACTTAGAATATGTTGCTTTTAATAGCAATGAAAACATTTTGGTTTGTAGCGAAAGATCTGCACGGAATATGTCATACCAAGGATTCACAGCCAAAAATGGCGAGTATGAAATTATCACCAAACTTAAAGGCCAAGTAATTATTATTAAAAAAATACATTTTTGAATATTTATAAATTATTATCAAATACTATTTTTTTAGGATATTCTTGGCATTAAGTTAAATGCACCTCTTAGTTTTAATGAAATTATATACACTTTACCGATGTTATCAATCAAAGCTGATAAAGGTACTGGAATCGTTACAAGTGTTCCTTCGGATTCACCTGATGATTATGCCGCATTAACTGATCTAAAAAAGAAACCAGCTTTCCGCGAAAAATATTACATTACTGATGAAATGGTCCTTCCTTTTGAACCTGTGAGTTAATTAAAATGTAGTTATATTTTTTTGAATAAGTTATTTAATAATATTAATAACTGCTCTTGTTTAATAGTTGATATTTTCTCTAGTCTAATTTGTGGTATTATTGTTAACTTATTTTCTTATTCAATTAGATACCTATAATTGAAATCCCCGACTATGGAAACTTATGTGCTGTTACAGTTTATAATGAATTGAAAATACAGAGTCAAAATGATAAAGAAAAATTACAACTAGCTAAAGAGAAAGTCTATTTAAGAGGATTTTATGATGGTGTATGTTTAAATCACATTCATAGTTTTTTCTGGTTTTTTTTTTATAGATAATGATTTTAATTTTCAGATACTCATTGTTGGTGAATTTAAAAACCAAAAAGTACAAGATGTTAAAAAAATTTTACAAAAAAAGCTTATAGACACTGATCAAGGAGTTATTTATTATGAACCTGAAAAAACTATAATATCTAGGTAGTCATAGATTTTGATTTTAAATGTACATTTGTATTATAATTTATTATCAATTGTATTTGTAGGTCTGGTGATGAATGTGTTATTGCATTGTGCGATCAGTGGTATTTAGATTATGGTGAAGCAGAATGGAAAGCTGCAGCAGAATTAGCATTAAAGAATATGAATACTTACCACGATGAGGTTAGGAAAAATTTTTCATTGTGTTTAAACTGGTTACATGAATATGCTTGTTCTAGAACATACGGTTTAGGTAATATTCTGTTTTTTAATTTAATTTTTAATTCTGTTACAATTAAATTATTAAATTATCAGTTTTAATTTTAAAGGGACCAAATTACCATGGGATGAATATTGGTTAATCGAATCTCTATCAGATTCAACTATATATATGGCCTATTATACTGTTGCACATCTTTTACAAGAAGGAACGTTCAAAGGAGAAAATGGAAATCGTTTTAATATCAAGTGAGTTAATGTTAGTTATTACTAGGGCGCGGATTTTAATGCCCTAAAAAAAACCTAAAAATGCCTTAGTGAAAATACAATTATGACCTAAAAAATTCAATTAATGACGTAAAAAAATGCACAACATTTTTTTATTTCATTAAAATTTAATTAATGACATAAAAAATGTACTAAAAATATGAACTTAAAATATGAAAAATAATTATAAAAAATGCTCTAAAATTGTTTTACTTTATTTGATCAATGCTTACAGCTGTTTCTTGATTTTATATTTCTTGTATTTTAATGGTCATGTTAAACTGAAAATTAATTTTAAACCATTAAATTAAAAATAGTATTAGGTATAAACAGTCAAATTTAAAAAAAAAAAATCTGCTTTTTTATAATATTTAAGTATTTTACCTTGAGATAGTATGTGATGGTTGCANAAAATTTCTTTCGACATCTACAGAGGTGATTGGTGCAAATTTCATGTAGGTCATATCATCAAACGTGAAGTCTTCAGGAACGGTATCTTCATCTCGTGAAACAGTTTTTCCCTCCATAATATTCTTAATGTTTTTAATAGCTTTAAATCCGTTATTTTTTTTCAATACAGCTTCAAGTTTTTTTTGTATTTCTTTACCTTGACCACTGTTTCGATTAATAAAAACTTCAGCTTCATCAAATATATTTATTGCGTCAATTACAGAAAGTCCAGATTTTTCAAGACGTGTAATGCAAGTGGGTAAACTACCGTAGTTGGTTTTCACAAATGCCAAACTTGCCTCCAGTTCTTGCTTAGCCAATAGCTCTTGTGACTTTTTAATAGCTGTAAAGTCATTTTTTTTGAGTTCGTTTACAACTGCCTTAATTACATGGAAATGTTCAAAATAGTAATTTGCTGCTGACAGCCAAGTACCCCAGCGAGTTAAAATAGGTTCTGGCGGCATCGAAATTTCGGGTGCAATATTCTTAAGTAGAAGTACACGAGACGGAGCTTTAAGAAAAAATTTTTTAACATTTGATATGAGAGCATCAATTTCGGGAAAATTATTTTGAATTTCCTCAGCAATTCTATGCAATCCGTGAGCTATGCAAGTGACGTGGATTATTTTCGAATATAATGCGCTGATACTTTTTGCAGCCTTAACCATGTATGGCGCTGCATCACTTAAAAATAATAAAACACTATCATGTTTAATACCAGTAGGCCACAAAATACTCATAGAATTCTCAAATAGTTTTGCTATTGTACTAAAGTTTGCTTTTTCCAAAACTGCAGTCTAATAAAAATGTTTTACCAGGGCAATTATTTTCCAATGTTCCAACAATAACGTTAGCGACATATCGGCCTTCAACGTCAGTCGTTTCATCTATGCTCACCCAAATCTTTTTGTTTTCTACGTATGCTCTAATTAGAAGCAAGAGTTTCATCATAACAAGTACTTACGTAGTTTTTTTGGATAGTAGACTCATCAGGAATTTGCTGATTCATATATTTTTCCAAAAAATTTCGAAAATTTTGATTGTTTTAGTTTGGCTAGTGGAATATTTGATGACAATATGGCAAAACATAAATCTTTATTGAACGAATTAGATAACGTGTCGGTAAAAACGGTTGAGTTTAATATTTTGTATTTTTCGCTTTATTCATTTCCAAACCTTTAACATGTTTATCTCTTGATAAATGTTGGGTAATCGTAAATTTTTTTTCTGACGCAACTTTTACATTACATATTTTGCAAAACAAAATTTTTCCGTCAGTCAAAAAAACATCCTCACCAAATTCGTTTATATACGCACGTAAATGAAGTAATGATGATGGCTTGACTTTAGGCATAATGTTAAAAAGATGAAAAAGACTTAATTGTATCCACCAAAATAAATAAAACTGTTATTTACAAACGTCAAACGCACGACACTACGACAGTAACTCGGTAAAACACGACTGTTTTCGTTTGAATACTAGAAATAGCTGATTAGAACGATATGTATAAAACTATATTTCGTTGAAAAACAGAAATTCCGTCCACTGACGGGACTATTAATAGTATGGCTAGGCCCACTATGTACACTATACACACATAGTCCGTTTTATTGTTATCGACGTTATCGTCATCAACTATTGTCATTTACCATAATTCATATATGACAGACGATAAAGTGTAGTTTTCAATAATTTAGTAAAAGAAAAATATTGAATACTTGAAATTTTTTTATTTCTCCAAAAATGCTACATTTTTCAAAAATATGAAAATAATAAACTTAAAAGTAGCGAAAATCACCAAAAATGCATTAAAGAAGTTAAAACAAAAAAAATGCAAAATAAAAATTGAATTATATGAATCTACATTACTTGAAACGGAGCATTGTGTAAGGATTTAGGAAAAAAAATGAATTTTGCATTGAAATCGGCGCCCTAGTTATTACGTATACAATTAATTGTAATTAAGTGGTAATAATCAATGTATAAATTTTAAGTACTTACACATTAATATACTATACTCAGCTTTTTCATTTTTAATATATCTTTTATTAGCTATATATTAAATATTTTAGCAGTGTTGGAAAATGTCTGTTTAAAAATGACCTCATTCTCTTCCCCACATATTGCCCAATGACCTGTGTCAAAATATTTTAAAAGAGTTTAAAATGCTACTCTATGGAAATAATGTAGAGACTGACATATTGGAAACTTAATTTTAAATCATATTCCAGTTACATTAATTACCCATTAGGACTGACAGAAACTTTATAAATAAAAAAAATATTCAAATACTACCAACAAACTAAAATATTATAAATTACTTTGCTAAAAAAATGAACTTATTCTTTAGTGGAACTGAATATTTATACTAAATAATATTGTATGACACTGTTTACAAATAACTTTATATTGATTCTTATGGATTAAGGATAGATATTTTTTTCTATTTTAGGCCAGAAGAGTTGACACCAGAAGTTTGGGATTATATATTTTTAGACCAGAAAAGCTATCCAAGAACATGTACAATTAAAAAGAAAAAACTAGATACCATGAAACGTGAATTTGAGTACTGGTACCCAGTAGACTTGCGTTGTTCTGGAAAAGATTTAATTCAGAATCATTTAACATTCTTTATATATAATCATTGTGCAATGTGGGCAAAACATCCAGAACTCTGGCCAAGGAGTATACGCGCAAATGGACATTTATTATTGAATTCAGCTAAAGTATATAAATATATATAACAATATAATATATATATATATCATAGGTTTTTACTATTATTTATATATTTTGTTTATGAAGATGTCTAAATCTGATGGTAATTTTATGACACTGGAAGAAGCAGTCAATAAATTTAGCGCAGATGGTATGAGGTTTTGTTTGGCTGATGCTGGAGATTCCATTGAAGATGCAAATTTTGTAGAAAATATGGCGGATGCCGGTATTTTAATTTTATTAATTTTATATATTTAAACATTTAGTTATTGCTTTGAACTGTGTATAAGAATGACAAATTTATTTTTAGGTATTTTAAGGCTTTACACATTTATTGAATGGGTAAAAGAAGTGTTGGCTTCTAAAGAAACTCTACGTAAAGGTCCCAAAGATTCGTTTACAGATACTGTATTCATGAGGTGATTGAGATTTGTACACAATTTTTATTATATTATGTCAGAATAAGTTTTTAAAGAACAATTTTTTTTTCAGCGAAATCAATCTTAAAATTCAACAAACTGGAGAATTTTATGAACAACTTTTATTCAAAGAAGCTCTAAGAACTGGCTTCTTTGAATTACAAGCTGCTCGTGATAGATACCGTGAGCTTTGTGGAAATCCTGAACTTGGAGGTGAATGTATGCACAAAGATTTAGTGTTACACTTTATCAGAATCCAAACTATTTTGTTAGCTCCAATTTGTCCACATGTAGCTGAACATATTTATAAGCTGTTGGGAAATGTAAATTTTTAACAAATTGTGTAATTTAATTTAATTTAATTTTTAAATACATTTTTATTTAATAGACCGAAAGTGTAGTTAAAGCTAAATGGCCACAAGCCAATACTGTTGATTATAAGCTACTTCAAAGTGTTGAATACTTAATGGAGGCGGCCCATTCATTTAGACTACAACAGAAAAATATATTAAATGTAGGTGCTAAAAAAAAAAAAACAGTTGTCAAAGAGGTGGAAAAACCAACAAAAGCTTTGGCGTGGGTTGCGAAAACTTTTCCTCCATGGCAAACAACAATATTGGAGAAAATGAAAGAGCTCTACATCGTATGTCCTTATAATTATTTGGCTATTAATTATATGCCTTTTGACTTTAAATTAAGTTATATATATATATATATATATATATATATATTGTTTAATGTAGGATAATGCTAATGTATTACCAGACAATAAAATTATTTCATCTGCTCTGGGGAAGATAGAACTTCTTAAAAAGTATATGAAGCGAGCTATGCCATTTGCACAAATGGTTAAAGAAAAATTAATCAAGATTGGTGATTCTGCTTTTAATGTAAAATTAGATTTTAATGAAAAACACGTACTTGAAATCAATAAATCTTATCTAGAAAATACATTGGATGTTAGTAATAGTATACATAATAGTTTAAAATATTTTTGTTTTAAACAAATAGTTGTTAAATGTACATATTTCTTTCTAGTTGGAAAATCTTGAAGTTAAATATTCTGATAGCAATGAAGCACCTGAAAATATTCGTAATGAATGTTGTCCAGGTCAACCATACATAACTTTTTTGCCGCCAGACATATCATTGCAGTTGTTTATAGTTAATCCTCAACCACAAAAACCATATTTCCAAAGAGACCTTGCTGTGTATAATGGTGATACTGTAGATAAATTAATTAAGAGATTAAAGAAATCTGATCCTAAACTAAGTAAGTGTGAACTTTATGTAATATCATAGTAATATTATGTTGGCATTATATTAATATATTTATTATTTTTGTTAATTTATTCAATAGTGTCTAGCCAAATTACTTTGTGGCGGTATAAAGATCCTGTTTTGGGGCCCAGATTGATACCTAATTACTTAAATCCAACCGAGAATAATATCATGATGACACCAAAAACAATAATATTCATTAATGTTGAAAAACAACTTATTGAATACGATGATGGTCAGTTAAAACAACTACTCGGGAATTCTATTATTTACATTGTACAATAATAATTTTGTGGAAAATGGACATTTTAGTTTTAATATTTGTAACTATGTGTGAGACAAAAAATAGTTCTATTTTATAATTAAATCTATACTACAGACTGGAATGTGTAAGTGTAAGTGCATCCAATAAATTATTTTAATTATTTTTTGAATGGTATTACATTTTTTATAATTTTAAATATATTAATAAATTAAATTGCATAGTTTCAAATAATACAATGTTTTCCTTATTTTTGTTTTTTTATTGATTATCCAATATTCAACAAAATAAGGTATACAAATAAATCAGAATCATCAATTAACATTATCATTAACAAAATAAAAGTAAGAAAAATTAATCTTATACAACAAAAATATATTATTAGTATTATATCTGATACCTCAAATAACTGAATGTGGTGTTTTTGCAATTGCAAGGTACACAGTGGTCTTAAGTTGGTCCCACATGACTGATGTACCTGGCCAATATTTATCACTGGTCAATATTGGTCTTTGCTCTCATGGCTTTTGTATACTTATAAGTATCATTGTCTAGCACTGATATAGACTTGTCATGGTAATTGTATATTTTCCCACACAACTGTTGATATGTTCATCGATTCAAAATAATATGTCCTACACCACAATTATATAATTTGTATACAGATTACTCATATGGCCAGTCAAATACCAATTACTATACCGTGTGTAAGCAAATGCCAAGTTTAATGTAAATATTGGTGATCCTTTTGGTGACCATAGGCTAATGACCAACAATTGTACTTGTAAAGCCTCTCATAGTCTCATACGACTGGCGTGTTGTCACTAGAAACGAATACTGGCCAAGTACACCAGTCGTGTGGCTTAAAATACAATATTTGGTAGAAAAAATAAGTGTTTGGAAAGACGAAAATATCTATAGTTTGGTATTTATACATGGTTTTCTTTGACAAATGCAGTAACTTGTTCTGTTCAATATTTTTAATTTTTATTATAATTGCTAAAGCTTTCCTCTATGAATATTCTTTTTTATGGTTTTTAAAACAGGTAAAAGTCTATTCCTTACATAAATTATAAGCTACATTAACCTCATCAACTAGACAGATATAAAGGTCAATATTGCAAACAGAAAATCACAACCTGTGAGAGTGATTACAAGAGTCCAGTAAGGAGATGCAGTTCATAAAAGAAGAATGAGAAATGAACGTCTCTGTAGGAATTGCTATTGACAATCGCTGAATAATTATTCGACAAAAGAACTCTTAACTTTGCATATGCGGACAAAATCTCTTTCATTGAAAAAATATGTAAGAGACAATTAAGGGGCCATTAAATCATTTTGGCGCCATTGTTTTACCGCGAGATGTTTTTTTCGTTTGAAATCTAGCACCACATCTTGATTATTTTTCAACATAAGTGGGTTTGTTCTTTACTAGTATACAGGGTAATTCACTAAGTATGCTCACCCCATTTTTTTAAATTAAATTTTGCATAAATATAAATTCTGATTTCTGGAATTTTAAGTGTAGTTAAAGCCAGGGCCGGCTTGAATGTTTAAACACACCTAAGCAAACTTAAGTTATTCCACCTTTAAATATAGGTAGGGGGAGAGTAGTGGAGTATCATTTGTGTGTATCATAGTTTCGTGTAACTCAGTTACTTTTGTAACTTTTTACAAGTTAGGTAATCATTTTTAATTTAACTTTTTTACTAGTTTCAAATTTTCCTGTAACTATATGAAATTTTAAAGTAACAATTAAATAAAAGTTACATTGTACTTTTGTGATTTGATAATTTATAAGTGAGACTGCAAAATCAAAAAAAAAAAATATATTTAATTCGTCTATTTTGATTTTTTTGGATATTCAGTGGTTATACGATTATAGTTGATTATCACACTAGTATCCACTATTCAGAGAAAGTTCATTTTGGAGTTAAATATTCCAATTTTCTAAAATGTCCACAATTACGAGCAGACACTATATATATTATATTTTGAAATTAACCCCACCTCATATCCCCCACTCACATACTTACTCTTTTGTTGACTCAAATATAGACAAATTTAAAGTATTAAAACATTCAGACGCTCACGCTCACTAAAACTTTATCCACTTTGTCAACTTTGTCTACTTTATTCATAGGTGTCTGCCAATACCGTAACAAGTTTTTTTTTTTGATGGGGATGCACTAATCATTTGTATGTAAGCAACTATTTTATAGAACGATAAAATATACCGAAATAACCAATAAACAAAGAACTATATAACTTATTATATAGCCATTAAATCATCCCTTCTCAACAATTACGTAATTGAGTTAGTGGTTAGGACGTTAGGTCAGTTAAGCAGAGTCTCAAGTTCAAAACCCTGTGGCGCACAGTGGTGTGAATCGAAAATTAGCAGGCGAAAACCTACTTTTAAAAATGCAATAATTGTAATATTTGATATCAAATATATATGTATGATCAATCACCTAATTACTCAATATTTCATAATGAGACCCTTTTTTATATTATCAAATCAATAAAACTACGCTAATTTCACAAAAATGTTGATAAATTGCTTATAGCGTGCTCTATTCAGACATTCACGTTAGGTCATTTGTACATTGTACTCAAGCCCGGATTAACATTATCATAGGCCATAGGCATCAATAACCAAAAAAAAAAAATAGTCAACAGTAATAATTGTTAGATTTGCCAAAAATAAGCAATAAGAAAGAAAAAAAAGTCATATACATTTATGTTATATACCCTAGGCTGCCTAGCGCTAACTTTTTATATGGTAATAATTTTCAACAAATCTTAAAAACAATTTATTTTACTCCAAAATATATAAAATTAAACTGTCAAAAACCATAAAAACAACTTCTTTTATACCATTTTGTATAATGTATATTATTATTATTATTATTTTTATATTATTTCTATCCCTCCATCATTGGTGGCTCGAAGTATTTTTACTTCGAATCAGCTATTTAATTTTCCATAATTATTTTAACATAATATGACATACATATTGTTGATAAAGCAACACTATTAACCTAACTCCGTTCAGAATCGTTTTTCATTAGTATTGACTACAATGGATAGTCGTTACGTATAGATATACATTAAATTTCCCCTCTACCACCTTCCCAACTTTTTACCTAAAACAGTGGCTTAGTTGCACCCGTCGCCATTAATCTAGGACAGTTTTTTTTTGTGTTAAGTCAAGTTTTAAATGATATTTTTCAAAACAGTGACCAAGGATGGAATTGAAGTAAACAAATATTGGAAGCACAAAGTATAATAACAATTAAACAAAATCTAATATACCGCTATCCGAAAGCTGCGTGCTCTGTCACCACACATATCATATCATTACACTTATCTTTTCTTATCCAAACTTAAAAAAGAAATATATCGTCAACAGAAATCGAAAACTAAAACTTAATCTATTTATGAAATTTTTAATATAAATTGATATTTGAAAATCAAAAGTAGGTAGTGGTTTCACACATAAAAATAAGGATGACAATGATACTGTTACATTTTTGAGCTGTTTGGTTCATTATACTACACAAATACTACAAACTACCCCTATTAATGCAGGCAACGGTTTTTATCACGTTGGTAAGGATGTTACCTCGGTAGGTACTATATGTATAGAAAACTTTTCTACCAGTTTTTTAATCTTTGAAACGGTAATTATTGTAACGGTTTGATTCTAAAATGACAAGAGACTTTTTTGTTGCATTTTGGATCTAGTCGGTACTTATTACTATACTATACTAAAATAATTATAGGAAAGTGGACAAATGTTTATAACGCCCCACAATGAGACCAAATTCATTTCTAGTCTGACAAAAAGACAAAAATCTATTATTACTCAACTAGGAAGGAATCATAAATATATTTTAATTATAAATGTATGCATGCATAACTATACTGACTATTTTTATTAGGTCTTTTTTGTTGAGTACAGAATTATATATTTTATATCGACCAGTGACGTGTGTAGAGGAAGAGGTTAGGGGTTGTGTACTCCCTAACCTATTTCCATGAATAGAGTTAAGTATTCGAGATTAGATATATAAATTTATCGATTAGATGACGGTACACAAGAGGCCATCTATAAAGACAAAGACGATAAAAATGAATATAGTATGAAAAATAAATTTGAAAAACATTTTTAAATATTACTTAATTACATTTTAATAAGTTGATTAAGATAAAAAAATAATTTTGTCCAGCTAGAATTTAATTTGGTCCCACTGTCCAGCGTGTGCCGCAGCGATACCAATTTCATTATTTAAAATGTTTAGGTTTTATGTTATTTACCAGAAATTTTGATTTAATAAAAAATGGCGTTGACCATTTTTGTAGCATTTTGAATCTAGTTGATTAATAAAGTATTTTTTGATTTTTCGTGTAGTTTATTTAATAATTGAGCAAAACCGGAAAAAACGTAGAAAGAATGAGAATATGTTTACGAAAATAATGATTTAATTATTTTTGATTTTGTTTGTTGTCAATCAGTTAAAAATATTCGTAGACTTAAAACTTTTGTTAGAAAACTTATGTTGATTTTTTCCAAACTTGGAAACAATTTCAAAATATTTTCAAGCTCTTTATTAATATTTTACATTAAATCGTTTTTTACGTAAGTAGTTTTTCTTTGGTCAGTACTACCTTAAAGTAGGTACGTGGATAAATTGTTTAACCAAACATAAATACTTGAAAATTTAATACGAGGTTTATATTATAACTAAGTTCTACTATTAGTTGTAAAAAAAATCAGCGGAATGAGCGGAATGTAATAGTTTTTTTTTTTTTCATAATTGTTTTAAGATCAAATTTTGATGAACATCGTAAATGTTACGTCATAACATTGCAAATAAACTGAACTTATATACGTCATCGATACCATGAACTCTACAATACGGCCCTGGCGGCGCACTTTGTAATCATAAAAACAACAATATTACTCATAGTAATAATCATAATGATGCGTTTCGAGTTCTACATGTAGATTTGTGTTTGCGCGCGGGTTTATACGGCCGACACCGGTACGCATTACTCAGGTCGTTCACCCGACGCTTCGTTTGGGGGAGCGAACAGCACCAGTTTTTACGGTCAGCGGGTACGAGTGGTGGTGAGAGGCCGACGGCTCAACGGACAACGACTCTGGTCCCGGGTCAATGTCGGTGTTTTTGCCACCCCTCGCCACAGCACTCACGCGTCTCAACCGCCTGCTTGTTTTATTTTTGTCCCACCTACCCCATTCATGAGTAACCCAGCTAACAGTAAATTGGTCCAAATTTTGGACTCAAATAATTCGTACCTACACAACTACGAATAATACTAATAATAATTATAAACGATTAAAGAAACAAAGATCACTTTGGCAATAATATTTGTTTAATTATTTTATACATCGTTAAAACGTGATGGGGATCCGCTTTCGGGAAAACGGTAAAATTACGATTAAAATCCGCATGGGTGCGTAGAATATTTGTTAATCGAGTGGGGGAAAAAATAAAAACAAAATCACAGAGGTGGAACATAATATTATTTTAGGTACGGCAAGAAAATTCCCGTCAGCGACAAATCCCCGGTTACGGTGGCACTGCGTATGATTGTAGGCGTGGCGGGCGAGCGGCACAACACAAAAATGTGTTGAATGAAGGTTCCAATACCAAAGACGCCATTTTGTGTATTCGATGTGATGTTTGATAAAAAAAAACTTTACGATTTCGCTGCAGTTTTTGCGTCGTGTTAGTTTTTGTTCGCAATAATAATTATTTGTAAATACATTTTTTCGGAAGTGATTTTATTCAATTGTCACGCGTGCACCCATTTGGACGGACCTAAGTGAGTACCGATTTTCTCGTTCGACCCCGTCTCCTAACATGCATTGCATGTAATCTGCCAATAATATTGCTACTAAATAAATGTCGGATTGTTCTGTATCACCGTTGTTACGATCAAATTTCCATGGATTTCGGTAGAAACAATTACAAACCAACTCAAAGTCCATGCCCCAGCCCCCGCCCCGACTCCGATGGTGTTCTGGCTCTCGGGATAGATTCATATAATATTAGTTATTACAAGCCTTTGTCTTGTGAACGTCATCTTTTATCTGTTTTTGGAGACTCGATCGGATTCTTTATACAAATTTGCCTGCCGTGTTTCGAATCTGCAATCATTTTTCCCCTGATAAATGTTAATACTGCCCTTGACTCATTAGTGTCTACTTATTGTTTTGCAAACACATTCCGATGTTCAGTGTCAATTGTTGATTATTAGTTAATAAGACATTTTTATACTGTACTATACACAGCGTCTTCTAGCCAAGGTAAAGAACTTTTTCTTGTTTGTTTTTGCTGATTGCTTTTATAGCAATACATCTAAATAAATTAAATAGTTTCCTACAGTCTACTACTATAATCGTTGATTTAACATAGTAAATAATGTCAAAATATATAATATCTTCCGTTTTTGGAAACCTGTATTTTTTCAACTTAAAATATATTTCCAATTTCCAATAGTGTCTCCAACAAGTATAAATACTACCCTTTTGCTGTTTAATATCTACCCATAGTTATTGTGCTTGTACTCATGAGGTTAACAATATTTAAGTGTTATATACAAATTTAATGTATCCAATTCTGCACTATACAACAAGTTAAACATTTAAACATGTTCTTAAGCCTTATTGAATTGTTAACACATTTTAATACATGAACATTGTTAATCCTTAATGGAAAAATTTCACACATATTTAGTGGTCAAGGTTAATTTTTGTTTTTGTTTTTCAGTGCATGCTCTGATTACAAAATAGTAGGTTATAGTTATCTAGATTCCAAAATTCAAAGTATTAAATAATCATAATCAATGTATACAGTGTCAAGCATTGACCATTATAAAGTAGATTTTATGTAAGTTTGAAACCTTTGTTTACTCTTTATGCATAGTATCTACCAACCATTCTAACCTATTCATATCGATGAAGGTATTGTAATTTGCAAAACAGTTGCAGATAAGTTTTATTGGACTTTAAGTGGATTAAAAAAATCCATCCCAGGTATTTTCATTATTTTTAATATATTTAATAACTAGCTTCTACTTGTTCTTAATATCTTTGTTTAAATATATTTTTAAATTAAGAAAATAAACAGTATTTGTGATTTATATTCTTTAATTTTTAAATATTGATAAGTGATAATTATTTAAATTTCTCTGTAAATATCTGATTAAAAGATCATGAGTTTTGATTTTTAAATTAATTTAAAATCAATTATCAGATAATTAGTTTAGAGTATATAGTATAGATTTAGTTAAAATGTATATAATCTTTTATAATTAACAAGAAATCATATGACATTTTTATTTAAATAAAATAAAATTAGTAATTTAATAGTATATAATTAATAATTTAATTGATTTAAAATCTTAAGTTAACAAAAATGTATTTTACTGACCCTTTTAGGTATATTAAAATATTAAAACCAAAGTTAGTAGGACCTGCAATAATTTAACATAGAAATAAAATCGATTAAACAAATTATTCTTCCTTTGCTTAATTTTTTTTTTGATAATTTTTTTAAATGGTGACTAGACTTTTTATAAATACCTAATATTTAATAGGTAACATACTGACCTACTTTATATTATTATTTATTTGTTTATTATCTATGTTTAAAAATAAATATATATTTTTTTAAATTTAATTTTAATATATTATTTCAATTATATTATGAGGTATATCTTTTATCTACTATTAATTACAGATATTTAAGTCTTAAAATATAAATAAAATAAGTAAATGATTTGTTTAATGAGATTAGATTTAGGTGTCTTAAAATCATTTTAAATATAACCAATTATTTTTCACTTAAAAATGTTTTTCTTTGGATTGTAGTACCTATTATAATAATAATGTTTATATGATTTTAAGAGGTTTCTATGTAAGGATATTCAGTGGGACCTACTACACTTCTTGCATAGAAAAAGAGAATCAACAATATGTATTAAATATAAATAAATATACAGGTAAATCAAATTAAAAATATTAAAAGGTCAAGGATTTAAGAATAATGTTAATGACATTGTCTAGGATAATTTTTTTTTATCTTTTAAAATAGCATGATGGTAGAATTTATTTGTTTATTACCTACCTATATTGTATAGATTTATTTTACAGCTATATTCAACAGTATAGATAAATATTTATTTTTGAAATAATATTTTTAAAGTACTGGATAGTCCATTTAAGTGGGTGTACTCATTATATTGAAAAGTATCAACTTTTTCCAGAATTTTTTCTATAGAATATTTAAAAAATAAGCTGCTCTTCAATTTTATATTTATGTTACTTTTTTTCATCCTTATTTTTGGGAGTAAACCACTACCTACTTTTAATATTCAAACAGCAATCTATATTTAATAGTGCAAAAATAGATGGAGTATTAGTTAAAACAAATTTTAGTGTTGACATTTTTGGTTTCCGTCAATCCGTTTACGAGATATTCCACTTTTAAGCTTGGGTTGGAGAAGAGTGGTGGTGCATTACTAATACGCCACACGCCGTATGGCAACACAAATGGTACTCCACTACACTTCTTCAACCCAAACTTAAAAGTGGATTATCTCGTCATTGGATTGATGGAAATCAAAAATGTCAACACTAAAATTTGTTTAAACTAATACTCCATCTATTTATGAACTTTTAAATTTAAGTTTCCATTTGAATATCAAAAGTAGGTAGTGGTTTACCACCAAAAATAAGGGTGACAAAAAAATAATATAATTATAAAATTGTAGAGCAGCTTGATGTTTCTTAAATATTCTAGAAAACAAATTCCTGACAAAATTAATACTTTCCAAGATAATGAGTGTACCCACTTAAATGGATCACCTGGTAGATAGGTATTAGTAAATAATCTTTTTTAAAAATAAATTATACATCCTATACTAAAAATCTTTATATCTATGTATATTTATAAAATTAAAATGAGTATCTTTGTTCCTACTGTTAGGTATTAGTAAATAATCTTTTTTAAAAATAAATTATACATCCTATACTAAAAATCTATATATCTATGTATATTTATAAAATTAAAATGAGTATCTTTGTTCCTACTGTTTTAATACACCTGTTGGGAGGTATACATAGTGAATTTTTTAAGTATGCTCATGCCATTTTTATTGTTAAATTATAGTTCTGACTTTTGAAATTTTTTATGTATAGTTAAAATATGATATTTTTAAATACTTGGATTTTTCATATAATTTAGAGAAAATCCTGTGGCCATACCAACGTTGGTCTTTTAAATGATAACGTAAATTTTTTAATGTGAAATGTCGATTGGATGATATTTTTGGTAATATTGATGTATTGTAATCAAAATTTGAACAAAAAAATTCTGAGTTACATTATGTTATACTTCGAATACTAAGCATATTAGCGTTTTATGTGGACACGATACTGACTATTTGTAGGAGTTGTATATAGGCAATTTCTTGTTATGAATAGTGCAGTTAACGAAAAACCAGTCTTATGTTATTATCATTTAGTATTTAAACTAGAATAATTCAAAAAATATTTGTTCAAATTTTGATTACAATATGTCAACATTTTCACAAAAATCATCTGCTTGACAATTTGCATTAAAATATATAGGTTCTTATTTAAAAACCAAAGTTGTTATCACCATAGAACACTGCTTAAATATTGTGATAATCCTTAGGATGTTATTAGGTCATAGTTATGTGATGGGTGAGAAATTTTGAGTAGAAAAGCTGCATGTTTAACAAATTTGTGTTGAACTCTTTTTAATTGGCTGCAGGCCACTGTAGTATAGGGATCCCAGAGTATAGAGCCATATTTAATAATTGATCTCATGTATATGCTTTGAAGCGTGGTTTTTCTGAATGATGTCCCAACATTTCTTTGGATTATTACTTAGAGATTGTTTGATCTTAGATCAAGTCTTTTTAACAATTTTTAAATTTAAATTTGAAACACGCCTGCAAGAAAGAGATCAAGGTAGCAGGTATGATTGTACTAAGGGCGTGCTTTATTTTAAGAAAAACAATGGTTTTTTAGTTCTTTGGAGAACAGTTTAGGAATTTAGACGAGGAAATTTTGTTGTGGGACGTTGTGAAGGATACAGAAATGTAGTAGGGCCTTGATCAATGGGTATAAAAATGTTTTATTGTAACTATTATTAATGAGTAACTTTATTGTACCTAAAGAAAGTTTTTCTGGACTGATAAGTAAAGACAAATAATTGTATAATATGAAGTGTATCACTATTTTATTGTATATAAATAGACATGATTTCGATACAAAATTAACATTTCATTTACACATAGTCTTGTTTGTAAGGTACTAAAAATTCTTGGTTTTGTTCAACGTTTTTGTGTTCGATATAAATTTGTTGTATTAATTGACACATTCAATGTCCATATGTTGTATGTGTTTCTAAAGTGTTAAAAATATCTGGCTGATGGTGTGTGATCATATATTTTGATGTTTCCATCCAGTTCCTCTAGATATGTATATATATGAGTGTAGTGTTGATTGAGTTTCCGCCATTTTTGTGATAAAAACAAGGTTCAGAATAAATCTAGTTCACAATCTAAACTCTTTTTTTTTTCTAAAATATGTTTTTTAATGCCTAATCCATTAGTATAATCAAAACTTAACTATCATACTTACTTTTGTAGTTATTGTACATAAACTTATTCATCTATCATAGGTGTAACTAGTGAGGTGCTTGAGTGTCTTTAACAATCCCAAGTTTAAAATTAGCACCCCCAAAAACACCCAATCAGCTTTTTCATGGTAACGACTAATATTTTATCCAAGTATTTCATAATTAACGTGCAGAACAAACTTATTACTAACAGATATTGCTTGTGTGTACAAAAATAATGTTAAAATAGTTATAATAAATTTGTATATACACAATTTTAAATGAAAGATGTTTAGTTTACTATTGTAAGAGTCGTGTAAAGGGGATTGTGGAAGCAAAGCTCCCATTAGTCTTGATGTGTCCATAATTTTAGCACCCTTTAAGTTGGTGGTCTAGTTGTGCCTATACCACCTATAATGCCACCTTTTTCACTTTACCGTGTTACCTACCCGATGTGGTTTTGCACAACAAATCTAGGGTTTTTTGTTTATTGAAATTGTCCAAGTGAGCGCAGTGGAATATGGCTTGTTTGAACATTTGTAACTCTAAATTTAAGCCAGATAGACTGATTTTAATAAAAAACACTTTGTTATCAAAATATCAATAACTACAAATAATAATAAAAAAATGTCTATTTTTGACCACATTTTGGATTAATTCCAAAACTGTTGTTTTTCAAGGTTTATGTACAGTAACTAAAAAAGTAAGTATGCTAGGTAAGTTTTAATTGTATCAATGGATTAAGCATTAAAAAATAGACATTTTGGAAAAAAAAAAAAATTGAAAAACGAACTTAGGTCATCGTAAACTAGATTTGTTCCCAAGGTTTTATCGTATTTTTATCAATAATAAATTATTATTAGGGAAAGATAATAAAATACTGCCATCATTGGATGTATTCAGTCCCAATACTGTGCCCTTGTTTGTTCTGTTTTAGAATATATTTCTTGTCTTGTGGATCTGCACATCATTAGTTTTAATTTTACCTTGGAGAGAATGCAATGTAAACTTTCGTCTTGTCCTGCTTAAGTTGAAAATATGTTATATTCTTTATGATTTATCCCTTGTTTTCGCTTTCCTACAATTATCCATGCTCTAATTGATGGAAGAGTTCAAGCAAATTTACGTTTTCTAAGCAACCTACTCTCGGGTCTAGTAAACCCGACTTTAACTCTACTTTGATGTATTAATTTTAAAGTACCATCTTTTTCTTTTCTATATTCCAGTGTGTTTGAAAAACTATACTGCCCTTACAAGGGTGATGTGGATTACCAATATTCGACCCTCTTTTTCTTACTCTTAATTATTATAATACCATATTTCCATTTTGTTATACTATGTTATTTCTGTTACTTATTTAGTTATTGTAATTGTTACTATTGGTTTACCAGCTTATACTTTCTATTTACACAAATAAAAAAATAAAATATGTATAGTCATTACTAAATATAGAATGTTGATGACCATTGCATTTTAGATTCTGAGTGAGCAATGAAGCTTATGGTTTTATATTGATGTTTATTTATTTTTTTAACTGTGAAAAACTTCTTCCAGAAATATTGCTCCGATTTACAATGATAGCATATTTTCTTAAAATAAATTTGACTTAAGACAGATTAGTTTTTGATTTTCCCAGGAGTTAATAAATAAGTTTCTCAATAAATAAGAAAAAATATAGGAAAACTGGTAAAATAGGTACAATGTTAAACAAATATTATTAAAGAAAATATTTAATGCATATGTACATATTTAACCGTAATATGATATACATATATATTGTTGAAAAGCAACACTATCAACTGAACTCTGCTCAAAATCTTTTTATTGTTAGCAATGGATAATCATTGTATACAGGTATACATTAAATTTTTACTCTACCTTACTAATTTCTCACCTATAACAAAGGCCCACCCATGTGCGAAGTATTTCTGTCTTTTGGTATTTTGTTAGAACATTGAAGAAGTCATTCAGGAAAAAACTGACAATTTGTTGTATAATTTTTGAGTTAACAATGTAACCAAATCCTTGATAACAAGGAAAAAATATGACTAATATTATGCTAATAATTGTTTTTTTTCTTGACAAAGGTTTTATTAATTTAAATAAATTAACTCTTAAAACATATCTCCTAAATCCCCAGCACTCACATCCATAGTCAATTTTTTTTAGTTATTTATGTTTTATTATAACAATAAATAATTCAAAAAATAAATAAATCAATGTTACTATTATCGTTGTATTTGTATTTTAGATCAAAGGTACGTTCTACGGGCGAGTTTATAATCTAAATGTTGCCTTGCAGACAGTATGTCTACATTGTCAGGGGTAAGTTTGAAGGGGGAGAAAAGCAAAGGAAAGAACTCATTTCAGTCACTGAAAATAAATACTTTGTACAAGGTAAATTAAAATATTCTTTTTTTTTAATATAGTCAGGTATATAAATATTTGATTGGATTGTCAATAACTTGTATTTTTATTATAGGGTGAATCTACAGAAGGTAATCAACATAAAAGTATAGCACCACGTAAAAATGGATTACAAATACTTGGCAAGGTTGTCCGCAATGTTCGTAACCCTGTTAATTTGCCAAGTGAAAAGTCTGAATCTAGCCATGAATCTACAATTAATTTAGTCCCTATTGGTGGTGCAGGATGGGGAAACAAACAATCCACAGAGAAATCACTTGTGGTAAGTCTTAAAATTATCATAAATTGTATCAATAATTATTTATATATACTATATATTATATTTATACTAAAATTAATATCATAACTCATAACATTTCAATATTCTAATATTTTACCTATTACTGACATAACCATGTGATTATTTGATTGTGACCATTGGAAAACTGAGTATAAATGAAGCAAAATCGCATTATTTGTTACAAGCCTGCGCTATAGTTTAATCAATTAATTCTCAATGTTAGTCCATTTAAGCTGTCAGTGGCCATGAGTACAGCTAAAAAAGACAATGCAACACTGATTGTGCCAGTACTCTCTTTCAATTTTGTATCACATATATTAATTTAGATTCCTACATAACCTGAACACACATTTTATTTAAAAAAAAAATTTTAACAGTATTAAAAAGACTGGGTAAATAGAGTATAATTTTGGAAGAAACAAGACATCTAACACCTAAAATAAGCAGTGACATAATAGGCAACGTTGACAGTTTAAGTACCTAGTATGTTTTGTACAAATGAACTTATCGTTCTTTTGACCCTTTGATAAAGATGTGAAACATTAAGTGTGATCGGATAAAGTGGAGAGAAGCATCAGGTGTTCTATGTAACAGATATTTCTAATGAGATTTAAATGTAAATTTTTAAAAGTTTGGTGAAGCTGAGTATGTTTTGTGGTTTTGACTGTTGGGTGACAGAAAATGAGTGTATCAAAGATTAGAGTTTTTAAGAAAATGAATAGTTACAAGATCCACAGGATAAGGAATGAGTTTATAAAAGGTAGGTAGTTGTTAGGCTTCGATGGTAAACATTATGAAAGCAAATTGACTGAGATGGGCATGTCATGATGACATGAGAACAGAGGAATCTAAAACAGTAAGAATTATAATGATAATAAACTTAGGAAAAATTAGAGGGAGAGAAACACTGAAAAAGAAGGGGGTTGGACATAATTAGGAATAATATGATGACAGCCGGTGTATACGATCAAAGATCGGGTTAAAAATGAGGGTGGCTAACCCCAAATAGTTAAGATGAAGACAAAGGAGAAGAAGATGTTCACATTATTAAAAAGAAAATTTTTTTATTATATCATTAACAAATTATGGTTTACAACTTACAATTGTATGTTAGTAGCAATGTTTGATATGGTTTATGTCATTCTACTTTTTTTAGAGTGTGGTCAAAGAAGTACCGCCAACATCAACTGCCACGAATACATCTCAACTGTCCCAAAGTGGGCCATCACAGGGACAACAACATGTTTCGTCCCATTCTACTTCAGCACAAGTGACTACCACTACAACCAGGGTAGGTTTATTCGTATTATAATCATTATAATATGCTATTTATGGCTTAAAAAAGAAATAAGGATAAAATGATAATGTTATTATTATTTTTAAGCCTGTTCATCCAGACGGCAAAACATGGGCAAAAAAAATTGTGGATGTTCCAGTTGCTCCACCCACATATTTAGCACATCGTTCAATGCAATTCCAACAAGAATTTCCAAGTCTTACTTCAAGTGGGGAAAACAAAAATATAATAAATACAAATGTGCCTGTACAACAGGTCAACACAGAACAGAGACCTTCTCTTCGTCCACAAAGTAAAAATTGGATGATTTTTTTTTTTTAAATATAAATTAATAATGTTGTTTGTTTTATTAGCGGAAACAAGTTGGATGCAAGGTGGCAGTCGTCCCCAAGTGCCTCAAATTGCTGGCAGTGTTATTGGAGTTACGGGTCAAACTCTTCATTCTCAAACATCTCTCGGTATGTATTTTATTTTATGATTTGATATCACAATTAAAACATTTACTATACCTAATGTTTAATTGGTTAAACAGTATACTAATATAAAATCATAGTTTATAATTTAATAAAATTAACCTACTGTAAAATGATGTTGTTTAACTATAAAACTCCAATTTTCAGGTACAGAAAATGTGAATGGCGTACGGAACAATTTGGTCCAAAATGGGGTGGCCGGGGCCCAGGTCGGCCTAAATCCTTACCAAATGCAATATAACAATAAAAATCCAATTATGAGAAATATGTTGCCTACTTTTGTAAGATTTATAAAATCAAAATTTTTGTATACAATTTTACAACTATATATTATAAGAAATTATTTAATTTTTTAGATGGTGTCA
The DNA here is from genome assembly GCA_902439185.1 of Cinara cedri. NCBI lineage: Eukaryota > Metazoa > Arthropoda > Insecta > Hemiptera > Aphididae > Cinara > Cinara cedri. Next base: position 104,878 of record CABPRJ010000982.1, on the reverse strand, counting down.
AATCAGTCTGATAATGTCCTACCCCATCATCCTAAACAAAATATTTATCCATCAGAAAAAATGTTTCACAATATTTCATCTTCATTAATGTCCAATGATGGTACTACCAATAAACCTTCAGCAGATATCAAGGAACTTATACCTCCTCCTATTATTCGAGAAGAAGATTTAAAAAGAATGAATGAACTCTCAAAAGAAGCTGGGTGGTCTATTCAAGGAGAGATTGATTATAAGTAAATAAATTTATTAAATATTAACAGACAATAACTTTTTGGTTTCTGTTTATCAATGTTAATTAATTTTTTTATCCACACAGTAAAAAACTAGACTTCAGTGACGATGAAGACCAAATAAATGATAAATCAAATAAACAATCACCTAATGGAGATATAAGAAACAAATCTGACAATGTAAAAGGTTACTTTAGTAATAAAATTGTTAATTGTGATCCAAATTTGATTCAAAATATGAAGGTATTTGAGCAGTATTATATAGTAAAAATAAAAATATTTTATGTTCCTTATTACTTTAGGAGGGTATGTTTGTACCGGTGAATGTCAATGGTATTCCCTATGCCACAGATTACATGCAATTCTATAGAGCACCCACGCATCAAGTTAGATTTTAATTATTTATATTAATTAAATTTATATTCAAATTTAAAATCCTAAATTTAGGAAGAACGCCAAATTGATGATGAATATGATGATGAATCATTAGGAAGAGCTCGTTTAAATGAAGAATTATATAATACTGTACAACGTGCAAAAGATAGAAAATTAGAAGAAATGAAACGTTTTGAAATGCAACAACAAGAAGCAACTAAATTTAAAAAAATAGATGGCGAAAATGATAACAAAGTGAATAATTAATACATGAATTAATAAATAAATGTATCGCCTGGAGTATTAGTCAAAAAAAAAAATCTCAAGTTTTACATTTTACCTTGTGATTTTACCTGACGATGAATTTTTAATTTAAAACGCTCGTACAATACACATACCATAATACGCCAGGCGAGATATTCACGAATATTAATCATTTTAATAATTTTTTTTTTTACTTTATTATTTTATTAGATAATAAAGTTATGGTTTTATATGTATAATATATATATATATATATATAATGACTGCCAGTATAATAGATTTAGATTATACATTTTGCGAGAGTTAATCTCTTCCATAGTTTTTTACTTAATTTACATATCGTCTAATATTTAATTGACAAACAATGTTTTTTTTAAGGATAAAGAATTCATTGATGATCCACCAAAATCTGAACTACCCAAAGACAACAAAAATGATGAAAGCAATGACAATAAAGAAATAAATAATAAGTATATACCTCTAAGACTAAAACAATTTGATCAAATTAATGATGCAACTAATAAAGTTCAAAATGTTTCCTCAAGTAAAGAAAACAATATATATATACAAAATTTTGAATTTTCAAATTTATTATGAATTTTTTTTTTATAGAAAGTGTAAAAACTCTTTGTCGTACAGATAGTGACATGAGTAGTAGTGGTTATTCAGAGTATAGAAGTGATTCATGGGTTGATGATGATCATACAAATAAGTCATCAAGTGTTAAACGTGATAAACGATCTGAATCTGACAGGTATAGTTTTATATAATTTATTATATTGTAATTATTTGGTTTTTCTCGATTAGATAATTTGTTAATTATATAAGTTAATAATAATCACAGAAAGAAAAATAAAATATTAGATCAAATAGTTTTTGTCTTATTTAATAATTATAATATAATTTTTATTGAAATACAAAAAGTGTAAAACTTATTTCCAGTTGTTATTACCTAGACATAATATTACATTAAGCCTGTTAATAATTAATTTTTCTAACAGATATAGAAGAGAAAAATCTCGTTCAGACCCTAAAGATAAAAACGATAAATATGCATATAGTGAATATTCCTCTAGAACTGATGATAATAAAAAAATATACGACCACAAACGTGATTTTAAAAGAAATGTTAGTATTCTATATTTAAATTAAATAATAATGTATGTATTTTTTTTAATACACTTAATTTTTCAAAGGATTCTGGAAGCAATTTAAAAAAATCAGGTGATGATTATGAAACTGACAGAAATGATAAGAAAGTATCAAAATATCATTCTCGAGATTCCTTAGAACCTCAAGATGAAATTGAGAAAGATAACCTGTACGTTTTAAACTATAATCACTATTAATTTGAACTCATTATTTCATTTATTTATTTTTTTGCACAGACAAATAGACGATGAATCATATTCTTGGGGACAAAAGTCTCTTGGTAAAGATTACTACAAGGATGATTTACATTCATCAGGACTATTTGTAAGTATTTAATACTTCATTTAATTTTATAACTAATATTTATATTCTATTGACCTCTAGAGTAAAAAATATATTCCTGGCCCTATAACTCAAGAGAAACTGGAAGCATGTGAATTAACCAGTGAACCCAAGCGAAATTTAAATCAATTAGTAAAAAGTGAAAAAAAGGATTTAAAGAAGAATGATCAAGTATGTTTATGTCAAATTCTTTTCTTAACAGAATATCCAATACACGTTTATCAACTATTACATCGAATAATATATTGTAACATTAAAAATCATTTAAGTAAATATTTATTATTTGTAGATAATTCAATTTTAATTGTTTGTAATTTCTTTTTTCCATTTTTTAGGCTCCAAGTTGAGCGTGGAATAGATTAGTTTTACAATTATGTTTATTTTATTATTTTTTTGACAATTTTTCTACCAGCAATTTTGCTCCAATTTTCAATTACAGCACTTCATCCGAAAATAAATCTAGTAATTTAGGGAGGGTATTTTTTGATTTTCCAAGCTTTTTCTTAATTAATTGGAAAAAAAGGAAAAATAGATATAACATTATTAAACAAATATGAAAAGATAAATATATTGTTGAAAAAGCAACACTATTAATCAAATTCTGCTCGGAATCGTTTTTTGTAAGCAATAGTTAATCATTGCGTCCAGATATATATTAAATTTCCATTCTACCTTCCCAACTTACATATAAATGTGACCCACCCATTATGTAAAGTATGTCTGTATCTTTTTTTTGCCTAATTATTTTACTTATATATTTATTCAATATAAATACTTTGAGTAAAACATAATAAATTAGTTGGGCATTTAAATTTTTTTAAATAAACATACAATGTCCTATTCTCTAGTTATTTATTTAAACTTGTAATTTATTTTAATCATAATTATTTAATATTCAGTTACTAATAATTTTAAAGTTATTATTTTTATGTGTCTGTATTAAATTGGAAACGCAAAATTTATTGAATTTCTCTTAAATTTTAATTTTCCATATTGTTTGATTGAGGGCAACAAGTTGTTTTGACTTAATATATATTCATAATTTAAGTTTGTGTTTTTTCTATTGCATCGAATGTTTATGATGTTTGGTTCTAATACAATTATTAATTTTAAATGAAACATTTAGTTTGTTAATTAATTAAAGTCATATTTTTAACATTTTCGACAAACTGCACTCTTTGAATATATTTTTTTCTAACCCATCATTTGTTGAGTGATTTTTAATAAATATAAAATTATGTATATTATGTATCTATTTTATTATTATTGGATTACTAATTAATTTAGAATGAATTTCAAAATTCTCTATGTTATAACCTATGTATTATTTTAGGGTGATGATTTATCAACTAAAGCTAAAACCGGTGTCTGGGATTTAGCTCCACCTAATAAAAATAAAATGTTACTAGAACAAAATCAATCCAAAGAAACAGAAACAAAGAATAAATGTAGTCAAAAAAATGAAGATGACACTAAAATATCAGGTATTTCCACTAATATTTGCTTAATCATTTTTTTTTTTTTTTTTTTAACAGTTTTTTTTAGTTAATATCAAGAAACAGGAGCGCAGAAGTTATTCTTGAAATTAATTAAAAAAGTTTAAAATAATTTCAACAATATCCAACAGATATGGTGATATAATAATAATCTAAAATAAAGTTGATTGAAGTATATGTTTGAAACTTAATATTATTGCCAATTATTGTATATATAGTGTGAAAACTGGTTTGGTTGTAAAAATCCATGATATTAGCATGCATATTATTTAATATCTAATCATATATATTTAGATATCTAGAACATACTTGTTTTAACAATTTTGGAAAGGGGAACGTCAACGATTTTAGGTGCTCCTGTTACTTGGAGTAGTAGAAATCCCCAAAATAGTGACAACTAATTAAGTAAAAATATTTCTAGAACCCAAATCAGTTTTTGAAAACAATTTTGGTACTTCTACATTAACTCATCATAAAGGCATGAGATCTGATCGCAATGTTGGATCACGTTCATATCAGAGTATCAATTCTAGAACAGTTTCTAGGTCTGGGCCAAATAGAAAAAATGCATGGTCAGAGTCATATGAAGATACCCAACGTTCCAGAGGGCCACCTCGACGAGATGACCGACATCGTGGTGATGATCGAAACAGGAATGATGACCGAAACAGGAACGATGACCGAAACAGGAACGATGACCGAAACAGGAACGATGACCGAAACAGGAACGATGATCGAAACAGGAATGATGACCGAAATAGGAATGATGACCGAAATAGGAACGATGATCGAAATAGGAACGATGATCGAAACAGGAATGATGATAGAAATAGAAACGATGATCGAAACAGGAATGATGATCGAAATAGAAACGATGATCGAAATAGAAACGATGATCGAAATAGAAATGATGATCGAAATAGAAACGATGATCGAAATAGAAATGATGATCGAAATAGAGGCAGTAACAGGCAAAATGATAGATATTCTGAAAAATCATCATTACGTGGTTATGGACAAAGATCTGAACAGAGAGGAAGAGGACGACTAAACAACATTGAGTCACGTATGCTTAATGGGCGTAGTGGCCACAAAAATATTGTTGATGAAAATATTGAGAAAAATAATAAACTTAGTCAAAATTCTGGTTCTATTAGAAATAAAAACTCTTCATCTAAAACACAATCTAAAATGGACACATACGGAATGTCTGGAGACACTAGTCGCAGAAATACCGAAAATCGTTATAGTTCAAGACAAAGTAGTAGACCATTAAATAGCCAAAAACAAGAAGATAATTGGGAATCTGTTAGCGAGCAAAGTGATTATGAAGCCCAACAAAAGAGTAGTAATCGTCGTCAGATCAGTCGCACATATTTAGCATCTTCAAGGTATATCAGTAATTTATGTTAATTATTACTTCTTTTTATATCTAATTTTATTTTAGGGGAGAAAAAAGGTCCAATTATGACAAAAAAGATCAACCTAAAGAAACTGGTAACTGTGAAAAATCTAATCAAAAGTTACCATCGACTATTTCTACTAATGACTCAAAGAATAACTATGGAGGTATTTATTGAATAATATTATTTTAATTGAATCTGTATTTTTATAATTCAATAATTAATTAATTCTTTTTTTCAGGAAGTTCCTCCCAGGATGGACGATCTAATAAAAAAGATGATCAGAGAAAATCAAATGAGTCGCAGCAAAAAAATCAGCGCTTAATAAATCAAAGTAATCGTAAGGATCAATCTAAATCATTATCCAGGTCTAATCAAAATAGTACTGCTCCAAAGCCAGGCCAAACAAATCAAAGGTATGAAAGACAAAAGAGTCAGCCTCTGATTGGTCAAGATGATACAAATGTTGCGCCTATTATTAAAGGTAATGTATAAATTAATTTTTTAAATTTATGGCTGCAGCCTTCAAAACCAATCCATCACGATCCTCTACCAGATTTTCTTAGTTGATATCTGGTTGTAGTTCTGTTATCTCTCTTTAATTAGTTCTCCCGACTGTTTTTTTCTATTCAAATCCTCCCTTAATATTTTTCTATACAATCTTCCTGGTTTTCTTCATGCATAACCTGCCTATTTTTGATCCTTGACTGTTCAGTCTGTGTATAAGTTTCTTTAAGTCTTTAACCTCTTCTGGTTACCTTTCAAAATACCTGGGTTTTTTTTGTTTCAAAAAGTCTTGTTCTTCCTACAATCTATTATTGGTACTATTCATGTTACAAATTTGATATTGTAAGTTTTTGTCAACTTTCCACTTTTTTTTTTAGAAAGTAACCTTAGTAAAAATAATTTAATATATTAACTATATATTTTAAAAAGAGACGGACATACTTTGCACAATGGGTGAGCCACTAAATGAGAAGTTGGGAAGGTTATAGAGAAGAAATTAAAGTGTATCTGTACACAACAATTAATCTTAAAGAACATAAAGCAATTCTGAACAGACTTTGGTTATACATTTTTTGATAGGCCGTACTATTTATGGAAACCCCTAGGAGAATCAAAAAATTACCTCCCTAAAATAACACTCCAATCAAATATCCTTTCAGAAAAAGTAGTTAACTTGAAAATTGGAGTAAAATTTCTGGTTGAAAAGTTGTTTACAGAAAAAAGAAAAATATTGTAAAATCCTAATCCGGTTCCTATATATGATAAACTTTCCGATTCTACCTCACTCTTATCTATTTCTATACTATTTCTCTTCTCCTCATTCTCTAAAATATTTAAAAAGATCTGCCTCAAGAGGCTATTACTTATTTACACCAAATCTAACATCATTCTAAATTACCAATTTAGATTCAGATCAAAGCATTCCACTATACATCAGCTTCCCCGGTTAGTCCTAATCATTTCTAGCACGAAAGCAATAATTTTCTGCCCATATTTCTGTCATATGTTGCTTATTCATTATCAGGTCTTCATCTTTTTTACTTCTTACAAATTACTTGTATCTTTTATATCCCTTGTTTTTTAGAATTACGAGTCTTTGTTTTATTTAAAACAATATACATTTTAAAACCTATAAATATATATTTATTAAAATGATAAATTTATTGTTACAGATGCTGTTGTAATGGTTAGCAATAACCCTCCGCCGCCTCCACAAACTAATGCTTGGGATAAACCAATTACTCATGTACTTAGAGCACAATCACCTAATGTAAATAAGTCAGTAGCTCCACAATCTAATAATCGAGCCAACAGGTATTTACATATTGAATGGAATTTGTTTGAATATGTTTAGCCATTAAATGTAGTGTCAATTAATAAATTTGCTTATTTTAGAAACTCCTTGAACACCAAAATAAATGATTGACTATTTTGTGTTTAATTAATAGTTCAGAGTTAGACTAGAGTTTATAAATGAAAATTCATCAAGGCCCAGTTTCTTTCCTTATTTTCTTAAGGGCTTTGAAATGATTGCTAACTACAGAAAATAACTTAATATAAAATAAAAAATAAAACATTTATTGATTATCTCAAATTATCTCATTATTACTTGGAAAGTTTTAGAAATAAACAATTAATTAAAAATACGATTTTGACTATTAAAAATATACTCGCGTTTACCATAGCTACTTGTTTTTAATTATGTGTACTTTCAAAAATAATTGTTTGATTATTTGTTAAAGAAAAATTTAAAAAAAAAGTTTTATTTACTGCATAAATTTCATATATGCCAATAACTAAATGTTTTACAAATTTGTAATTTATATTAATCAGTTTTATAAATAAAAATGTATGTTATTTATGTTAAATCCGTTAAAACTAAACAAATTTTAATTAATTATTTTAACCAAACAGATTTAACTGAACTTGGCTTAAAATCTTTTTTTTATTATCACGTACCAATATAAATTGAATTCACCAATTTATAATTTTTATATATTACATTTCAGTTTAACAGAAATTAAAGAAATCCCTGCTCAGACAACTCAAAGATTAACTTCAAATAAAGAAAAGGTATACTTTAATGGTTATATATAATTATGTTAATATTACCCTGTTCAATATATTATAATGCATTATGTGCACAAATTAGTATAGATGATTTAATATAATTATCATAGGTTATGGAGAATGGTATTCTTGATACCACTCAGAGAATGGAAACAATTATTTTTGAGAATACCACATATAAATCAAATCCTTGTGGAGAATCTAAAAATAAATATAACTCAAGTATTAAGCAGTGTACTGAAAAAGGTAAATTTTATTTCTAATGATATTTGAAGTTATTAATATACATTTATGTTTATTTTTTAGATTCTTGTAATTTTAATGAAGATGCTCAAGACACTTGTTTTAGAGCATTCAAATCTTCAAATACTGATAGTAAAGATTCTAAATTGAATGAGGCTGTACAGATGTCTATGAGTTTTAAGGTATGTTAAAAAACTCAAACAATGATTTGAAACAACCTCTTTCTTTTTTTTTTTCTTTTTTTTATCTATTACTGTTCTATTATTATTATTAAAATATTATATTAAGAAATTTGCTACTAAACATTTAATATTGAAATTATTTATTTCATATGACTAAAAGTCATTCATAAAAATGGTAATTTAAATAATTTTGCATCTATAATAAAACAAATTCATTTTTTTTTTATATATTAGGAAGTTTTTTATGTCATTGAATCCCAACACTATATACAGAGTGATTTTTTTTATCATGAACCAGCAATTATCTATCTTAGAGGATTTTAAGTGAATTTAATTTCTGTTCTTTCTAATCATTATGGAATCGTTTAAGCTTTATATTTAAACAATTTTTAATATTTACCAGTACTCTATATACCTTAAATAAGTGCATATTTCTAATTTTCAAATAGGAACCCCCCTTTTGAATATGGATTTGAATAGAAAATATTTTTCTAGAAATTTTTATAACTCAAACAGTAAATCTAATATTAGTATAATGCATATCAAAATTTCTAGAAAAATATTCTCTATTCAAATCCGTGTTCAAAAGGAGGGGTTCCTATTTGAAAATCAAAAGTATGTACTTATTTAAGGTGTGGAGTGTTAGTAAAATATTAAAAATGATTTTAAAATAAAGCTTAAACGATTCCATAATGATTAGAAAGAACAGAAATCTAATTCATTTAAATTAAAATCCTCTGAAATAATTCCTGGTTCATGATCAAAAATTACCCTGTATGTATATAAAATAAAAACGAAAAATTGGAAAAATAATTACTTGTGTCTAAAATTCTATTATTGATATTGTGTTAATAAATTACACTGAAAACTTAAAATTTTAAAAAATTTTGCTACTACTCCACTTTTTCCGAATCGGTTCGACATTTATTTGTTCTATGTTTTATTTAAAATTGAATAATGTATTATGTAGTAGAATACAAAAATTATCAATGTAAATGGAGATTTATTATAATTAAGAGTAATAATAATTGAATGTATTTAAATTTATAATACTATATTTTTTATGGGTTAACCATAATAAATATAAAACTAGTAAAACTACCTAGTAAATATTAATATTACTGAAGTACACGGTGACTTAAATAATAATTATATATATTTGTTTAAGTTTATATTAGGATTAATGGTTAGATTATGCACTAGATATGATGACCTAACAGACTGATGAGTAATTTATTTGAATAATACTTTTAGAGAGGGATTCAATACAATTTTGTTTGTGTTGATACTATTGTGTATTTTCTACATCAACAATTTTGATAATAAGATAGCATATTTCAAAAATATATGTATATAGAATAATTCACTAAGCGTGCTTATCCCCTTTTTTGGTTACATTTTGTTAATATTTTCAAATTCTTAGATTTTTCACAATATTTAAGGAGTATCCTGTGGCGATAGGTTTTTCAATTGAGAACTTATATTCAAAAATACTTAACTTAGCTGGAGTACTATTTTAAATTTTGGTGTTCCACTTTTAATTTTAAATAGGGAAGATTAGTAAAGTATCATTTGTGTGATGGTGTTTTTTAGTCTTTCTCTACTCTCCCGCGACTCGAACTTCATTTCTCACTCATTTTAGTTCATTCTTTTTTACCTGTTTGAATTTAGTTATTGAAGAAAGCCAGGATACCTACACTACTTTTAAATACATTCCTTATTATATACTCCCTAGTGACTCCACTTATCCACCTAAGGCATTCTTATAATTTTTTTATTCTGATTAGCACTGTGTAACATAGGTTCAAATTAGTCAGCCTTTACCTCTAAAAATACAAAATTGGAAAGTTTTTTAATTGAGACTTTGTGTATGTTAGATAGTAATAATATTTTAAGATCATTTTTATTTTTAGTAAATATATGGCTCATAAATTGACAAAAAAAATTAAGTACTGATTATCATCAAAAAATCAAAGTACCACAGGTTAATTAAAAAAAAAAAATTAATAACATTTGGTATAAATTCTGTTTATATTTTTGTTGTTTTAAATTTATAATTTTTAATAATTATAAAATAAACAAAAAACCAACTAAAATCATTAGTAATGATAATCCATTTTAAATGCACTTGTATTAGGTATGAAACGTATTTGGTTTTATGTGTATACTTTTTAAATTCTTTTATATTTGTTAATTTATGTATTATTTTTATTTTAGAATGATGAAAGCTCTGATTTGAACCTTGGATTTGGGGACTTTGAGACTGATTTTACTCATAGTGGTGGTCATATATCCACAGAAAATAAAGATGTTATGAACATACAATCTCACTCTAGATCATTGCATACCGGAACATCATTAGCAGCAAGTGATTTGAAATCTATGATAGCTGGCACTAAAAAGGTTTTTTTTCTTTTTCTCTTTTTGTATTTAATACTGTTTGTTATTATTATTTGTATAACAATAAAATTGTTAAAATAGAAAATTTATTTTATTTTAATGTAACTTTGTATACTTAGAGATGTGGAATTTACTAATTAAATGTACGTACATTTTGGTAAATAATTACATTTTTATTACCAATAATAAAAACATAAATACACATAATTAGTATGTGAGTTATAAATAAAGTCATGTAAAAAGAAAAGCTTGGGGTATTAATAATTGGTTTTTGTTTATAAAACAAATATTAACTTAGTTTTTTAGGTACATTAAACATATTATACTTATTAATTTGTATTTTTATTTTACTCATAGGTATTATTGTATTAATTTTCGTCATATATATCAATATATGTATTGTTTTTTCTAATTTATGAGTATAAACAATTTATGAATGATTTTTTTTTTTGTTATTTGTTGTTTATTGTTTTAAGACATTATATAAATTCTCTTAATCATTAACCATTTGAAATTGTTTAATATTATTTAGAAGTCTATATATAAAACAAATTAAAGCCAATTACCTTTTCCTAAAATTATTGTTATAAAAGCACATACAAGATGTATTAGACAATCTTTATATCCAGTGTATATTTTCATATTTTTTTAAATTACTATTATTTAATGTCTACCTACTTTTAGCTATTAGAAATAAATTAATTGTTGCTCAATAAACAACAAAATATTTGTTTGTAGTTAACAAACATTTGTAATAATGTTTCAAATATTTTCATGACATTAAAATATAGTATGTAGTGACTAATAGGTATTTAAACAAAATGTATGATTAACAAACATTTATTTTTATATTTTTAATATTATGCTTGATTAATTTCGAACCATGTCTCAATAAACTCGGAAATACTATTTATAATAGTGATAAAGTTTTAAATTTTACTACGTACATTAGAAAATTATTGCAACTATGGATTTATGATTAATGACAACGCTAATTTTCATGAAATTTACTTAAAATAATATGGATAAATTAAAAAATACTTAAATGAAAGTTATTAGCCTATTAAAACAGTTTAAAATAAGGTTTCACTAAAACACTAAAACAAAATGTACTGGATAGTTAAAACATTGATTAGATAAATGTTTGCTTGTAAAATTTACTGATCTCGCATCTCTATGTATACTATTAATATCAATAAATGTAATATTGTAATTTGTATTAAACTCGTCTTTGGAAATATTTATAATATCTATTCTATCATTGTATTTTGTATGAAATTGGCAAGTGATTTGAATTATGTGAATAATAAATTTAAATAAAAGTTAACCTAAAATAATAATGTTTTTTAAGGTTTGGGATGATAAACCAGAATCTAATCAACAAGTCCAACAAAATATTGCTGAAAATACTTTTAATACAGTTTATAGTACTGCAAGTAGTGGTCAACATGAGAAATCTGAAATTTCTGTTATCGATGAACAAAGAGTTCATAACCAGCAAGTGTACAGGTATGTACTTTGGTACGTGACACTTTTTGTTGTAATTAACATGGAAGATTTTAAAATCTGTTCATAGACGGCTTTTTGACACTTAATCACTATTAAACCTCTTCCCTTCTATTAATAAATACAATATTTTGTATATTTGTAATTTATAAAGCTACTAAAAAGTCATTTATGTAATTTTAAATTTTAGTCCAGCACCACAATTACAAAATGTTGCTGGGTCATACATTCCAGTATCCATGACTGCATCAAATCAACTCAAACAAGATCCAAATTGTGCTACCACAAACGTATGCAAGGTAAATACTTGGCTGTCAATAAGGTAATATGTCATTTATAATATTTTGATATGTCTTAAGGTTAAACCTCAACCGCAGGGTACATTATCGCCCCCCTTGAGTCAACCACAACAACAACAACAACAACAGCAGCAGCAACAGCAGCAGCAGCAGCAGCAACAGTCTTCAGCTAGTACCCATGTTTTTAGTTCTACAACTCCACAACCACATACTTCAACTACACCACTGGCTAATACTATACCAACACAAGCAACACATATGAATTTACAAGTAATTAGTAATGTAAATATATACTTTAACATCATTATAAATTTATAAAAAATTATTAATTACTAACATTTAAAAAGTTAAAGCCTTATATCTTATGCTATCTTATGCTTATCCTCTAAAATATGATATTATATATTAGAATTCACATACATGTCACGATTTATTTATCATTGGCTATAAAAAATTGTTTGTTTTTAATTGCATATTCTAAACAAGAATATGCACCATGTCCCTTGTTTATATATATTTTAATTAAAACTATATTTTAGATATTGATGGAAAACAGTGATGGCGTACCTGACATATATGGTCCGCATATTTTAAAACAACAACAAACTCATTTAATATTGAATACAAATAATAAAACTGGAGTAGAAATGATGACTAAACAATTTGTATCTGCTGCTCCTGGACCATCACCATCATCAGCTATTTTGTTTAATTCAGCTCAACAACATTTAATGCCGCCACCATCGCCATCTACGCCTCAAGTATATCAAACTATGTTAGAACCTTCTCAAGCCGTAAGTTGTTAAAAATATTTAACTTTTTTTTTTTCAGTCTACATAATTACGTGTTAAATTAATTAATTACAATATAAAGTTATATATAATTAATAGTAGTGGAAGCCAAGTTTAGAATTTATAGGCACTTTTAAAAATATTACATCTACAGTATACTTAACGGGTAAAGACTGAATGATATCACACTATTTTAAAGTTAAAAACAAATATGTGATATGAATTCTTTCTTGCTATTCTGCTGACTTTCCATATTAATCGTAATTAAAGATTGTATTTTTTTAGAAGTTATTTGCATAGTAGAAGTCACAATCAAACTTTTGAAAGTTTAGAATAAACTAAAATACTGCATTCATCTCATAAATTTATGACATAATAAATAATTTAAATAATGTGTATTTTTTGAGAAGGCAAAATCCCAAAAAATTTGTATAGTTTATTTTTAATAATATATCAATTAAACTGTTGGTTGGTAAAATTTACACTGTGGAATACCTATTATTTAAATCAATGTATTACGATAATATAACATGTTTTGGCGGATTTGGATTTCGGAGTGAAAATTATTCTTGATTTTCCGAATAGAAATGTATCGAGTGACAATGACCTAAATTTACCGTAATGTATGTTATACAAGTGTTTCAAATTTTTTATTACGTATTTTGGACATTTGAATTACATGTTTTTGTGGCTTGGTCTGCAAGAAAGTTCAATATTTAAAAAAATACTTTTTATGTAGGTGGACCTCTGTTGTAGTTGTGAAGTTGAGAAGGTAGTAAAGAGGGGAAAGTTGATGTATATTTGTTATCAACCATTATTAACGAAAATACAATTTTGAGCAGAGTTTAGTTGATAGTGTTACCTTTGTCCACAATATACATGACATATTATGGTAAAATAATTGCATATGCATTATATATTTTCTATAATAATATTTGTTTAATGTTGTACCTATTTTCAAAAAAAATGCTACACTTAAAAATTGGAGCAACGTTTCTTGTAGGAAAGTTGTCTCGGAAAAAAAAATGTATAAATATTTTAAAACTATAAGCTTCTTCGCTCCACTCGGAATCTAAAAATAAAAAATGCATGTATTACATTAATTAAACTAGATTTTTGGAATTTTGTTTTTACATTGGCCCAATGTAATAAATATTTTGTGTTTTATGTCACATTAATCCCAGCCCTAGTAATCAGGAACAAATATTTAAAAAGTACTTACATGATTTAATTATTATTGAAAATTAATTATTTATACTAAAAATAAATAAATAAGTCCTCTGTATTATTTACTTGTAATTTATATATTTAATATTTTATGTACTTTTAATTTTTATTTAAGGTTTTGGGTACTACTACACGGTCTCCATTTAATCAATTTCCGTACAGTCTTCAATCGAATGGTATAAATCAAAGTTCGCCCCAATATAATCCATCAATGTTTATTCATGCCACTACACCAGCTGGTCAAGGTGGTACAGAAATATTTCAATCCTCTATGTCTCCCTTCCGAATGGGACCGGTACTTTAAATAAAAATAATTTGTTATTTAATATAATTATTTATTAATAATTTTTATTTTAATTTATAGCCTTACAACAATCCACCGCAAATAAATACAAATTTAAATCCAGTATTAATACCAAGTAGTACTAATTCTTCGTCCTCACAAGCAAAACAGTCATCTCAGCAGATTGGAACCATTGGAAATAAAACTACATATAATGCTACTACACCTCAACCTTCACCAGTAAAATAATTTTTACCTATTTTTACTTTAGGTATATTTTTTAAATAAAATGTTATATTTTAGTTTATGGTCCAGTATGAGCCAATGTTTAGTCAACAATTCAATTCCATAAATAATCAACGAGGAACACAATTACCATCATCATCATCATTGTATTCTACTAATTCAGCAAGTAAGTTTTTATTTTACTGTTGTATTATTTATTAAGTTTATATTAAACCATGTTTATAATATTTAGCGGGACCTACGAATCCTAGTTATATTCCTAATGTTGCCTCTGCATTTCAACCACAAGTGGTGCCTGGTTCATCTGGTAGCAACACATTTGGAATTCCTACTGCTTTTGGTTCTCAAAATCCACCACCACCCAATATGCAAAATTATACATCACAGGTAAATTCAAGAGTTAAATACTGTTAATGGTTGGTTTTACATTTTTAACAAAAGAAATAAGAATATTATGTTCAATAGAAAATAGTTATAAATGTTTTATACCATTTTATATGTTATTTAATTTATTATCGATATTTAAACCAGGTAGTTTAATATTAATCACTCTTCCCTTGTGATATGATCAAATAAATGATACAGATATACTATTTTGAATTAAATGCCTGATTTAAATATTATGTGTTTGCATTATATATAATTATAATTAATTTTTAAAATAAGGTTATGATGTTCACTAGATCCTATTTTCATCTAATATTCTGTTACCATGTTTGGAATTCTGTTTTTTTGTTTTGTTGTGATGAATTTGTTTTAAATCTGCTTTAAGTTGTCTAGTAGTCTTGACCCAAGTCTTCATATTGATATGATCTGTTGTAGTCTTGAAGGTATGAGGCTTTATTATAAGGGTGGCTAGAGATTTATGTTATTAAATGTTCTCTACTGCGCCATAATTTGGCTTATACTTGAATATAGCATCTCAATTTGGGATCCATTTACAACTGATAACGCCCTATAGCTGGAAAGGGTTTTGGAAAACCTTTTTGAGATTTGCCAGTTACTTTCTAGGTGTTTTATGTATGGCACACTTTTATTATCCTGTTGCCAATTATTTTGGATTAGTCAAATTAGTTCAAACTTTTAAAAAGCACATTTTTGATGTTGGTTCTCCATCCTTACATTCCTTAATTAACTTTAAAGTTCCATCTCAATCCTCTTGTTCTTCATACCTTTAAGTACTACCTACTACATGAGAAATTAATTTAAGTGCCACCTTTCACTAAAAAAACCTGCACATACATTTTATAATAAATAAAAAAAATTACTAACTTTATAAAGTATAATCTGTTTTTATACCAGTATCGCCAAGTCCCATACATGAAATCTGGTAATCTGGGTGGAAACGGCACCAACGACCTCCAAAAATCTGGTATTACTAATCAACAAGATATTGGAAATCCAATGTTCTCTTCAAATTTATTCAGACAACAGCAATTTTTTGAAAGTAAGTTGACATTATATCATCATACAATTTACATTACTGCTTAACATAATTCATTTAATTTGTAGCAAATAAACCATTGATGAATTCAAATCAGCAAACCCATCAGGCTATGCAAGGCAAATATAACAACTATCAAGTCTCTTCATCACAAAATAATCAGTTGGTAAGTTAATATAATGTTTTTGTTATATTTATTTTTTATTAGGGCTAACTGGAATTATCGTTCTTTTAGCCACTAATGCAGCAGCCTAGAATGAATATAAACACTAATAATAGTGGAACTATAGCTGGTAATATTGCACCGCAATATCCATCACCTATTCAGAGGCCAGTATCAACGTTCCAACATGTACAGCGAATGCCCCCTCCACAAAACATGCGAATGCAACTAAATTGTGCACCCATGCAACACTTAATGAACAAAAGTCAAAACTCAAATAACTATTTTGTATCGAGTGCAGGTACACAGATATATGTTTTCTACAAATTTTAAAGACTATTTTTATTCTTTAATTGCTGGTTAATTTTAAAGTATCCGTTGATTGTAAATATGTATATAATGTTTTTGTTTTATTTAGGTTTGATTGTTGAACCTCCATTACCCTTACCTAATAAAATTGAAAATTCTAATGTGAATGTTGATTCAAAAGCTGAAGAAAAAATTGATAGTAGTTCCAAACCACAAAACACAGAATGTAAAGATGACAAACCATTGGCAGTCAATGAATAATTAGTACATTTTATCATTTTTTTTTTTTTTAATGAATATGCGAGTAGACTTATGCATCATGTTATATGAACTCTTTGTTCAATGCAAGTCGCTAAATTATAAATAGTTGTGTTCTTTAGAAAACAATTTATATATTAAATAAATGTGTGTGTATATATATATATGTATGTATGTTTGTATTTATATATATATATATATATATATATATATACAAATATATATGTACACACATACATACAATGTATCGTATAATAATTTATGTCATAAGACTATCCCAAACAATGTTTTGAGAATTCTTGTACGCTATTTATTTGTATTAAGCATGTTTTTCTGTGTCAATTTTTTTATCATCAATATTATTATTTAAAATATATGAATAATTATATAATAATTAACAACTAAATAAAAAAAAAAGTTGTACTATTCATTTGTAGGTGTTCAGTTGTGTATATTTGGGTTGATCATTTTCTTTAAAATAGTACAAAATATAAATATACATGTAATCTGAATGTTATAGTATCAATTTATATAAAAAAAAATAATAACAAAATTACATTCTATTGGTACAAGAAAAATTATTACCCACCAAATGGACAAGAACAAAATTATTAGTTATATTTATAATTTGTATTTGAAAATAGTATTTGTGCGAAAATAATGCCGATATAAATATGTATGCTTGTTATTATTAGAATGTTAACAATTTAATATTAAATTTTATATTTATTCATTTTATTCAACTTAAATATTAGATTTTTTTTATAATTTTCATTTATAACTATTAACGTTAAGAATATTTTTTTTTTATTGTTTACTTTATACATTTCCCCCTCCCCGCCCCTCCGTCATTGGTAGATCTTTAATTTAATTTTTGTAAAAAAAAAAAAATATACAGTTTGGAGAAACATATTAATCCTACCCTACACAAATGTAATTTATGATTTTTTTTTCAAGTGAAGTGTAAGTTCAATTTTTAAAACTTTTCATAATAGACTAAAAAAATTTTTTATTAAAAAAAAGGAAAAATAAAAAAAAAATGTATTCCCAATGTGTTGATTTTGTTTTTATTTTAGTTTGTTCAGAACATTGAAAAACTAAATCAGTATACTATTGAAGTAGGTGTTAGCATTGTAGTTTCATTCTAATTAGAATCGGGGATTACGCCTAACTCGTAAGATTTTTAAGAATGCTTTTTATCTAGAAATCAAAGTTTTCCTTTAACCTAACTCTGATTTTATAATTTCAGTAAAACAAGATGGTTTCAATTTTTTTCATTTTCAAAATGATATAATATAAAAATACATATTTCTAGTACATGGTTTATTGATTATATTGGTAATAAAGTTTATCAATTTCTCAATTAAAGATTGTTACCACAAAAATTCTGATAAACAATATTATTATGTAATATTTGTTCTTCAAAATATATCAATTTCAACTATTGAGTATAGTTATATTCGGACATTTTTTTCCTGTTTAATATTAGGGAATGGGCAACTGGTTTATATTTTAGTAATTTAAACTACTAAAAGAGCAAAGTTAGATGGCCAGGAAATGGTGATTTCTGGTCAGACGACTACCGCGTTATTTATTCTGGTGATGAAACACCAGGACGAGCGGGTGTAGGATTTATTATAAATAAGAAATGGGGCCACCAAATAGTGAGCAAAATAA
Source organism: Cinara cedri (assembly GCA_902439185.1). Classification (NCBI taxonomy): domain Eukaryota; kingdom Metazoa; phylum Arthropoda; class Insecta; order Hemiptera; family Aphididae; genus Cinara; species Cinara cedri. The sequence continues at coordinate 86,011 of CABPRJ010000982.1, read as the reverse complement.
CATATAACGATAGGCTTATATTGATTAAGNTTAGAGAATATTAAACTAGAAATTATGAGATTAGACATAGACATACTAGGTGTGAGCGAAGTTAGATGGTCAGGAAATGGTGATTTCTGGTCAGACGACTACCGCGTTATCTATTTTGATGATGAAACACCAGGACGAGCGGGTGTAGGATTTATTATAAATAAGAAGTGGGGCCACCAAATAGCTAGCAAAATAACATATAACGATAAGCTTATATTGATTAAGCTTAGAGCTAAACCAAATGATATAGTACTAATCCAAGTGTATTTTCCCACATCAGATGCAGAAGATGACGCTATAGAAGAGGTATATTCTGGCCTAGAAGAGCTTTGTAAACTAGCAAAAGGAGAAGATAATTTAATAATAATGGGTGATTGGAATGCTCTAGTAGGAGAAGGTGCAGAGGGTCAAGAAGTAGGTGCATTCGGTCTAGGAACTAGAAATGAAAGAGGAGACCGCCTTGTAGACTTCTGTAAGCAACATGATATGACCATAACTAATACATTCCAAAATATTCACCGCAGAAAAAGATATACTTGGAAAATGCCAGGGGATATCAGAAGATATCAAATCGACTATATCATAGTGAGGAAGAGGTTCAGGAATCAAGTACAAAGATGCAAAACATATCTAGGCACAGACGTGAACAGCGACCATAATCTTCTCATGATGAAATGTAATGTAGTGTATAAGAAACTAACAAGAAGAAATCAAACATCAAGGAAATACGACTTAAGAATGCTAAAAGATAATACCANAAATACAGCCTATACATCCTACACCAATGAAAAAATAAAGTTAAACCCGCTATTTCCAAGTGACACTACGGAAGACAAATGGAATAAAATAAAGGATGCTATACATAACGCAGCCAGCAACACGTTGAAAAGAAACTCACCAGAGCCTAGGAAACCATGGATAAACGATAACATTATAAGAGATATTGAAGAGAGAAGGAAATATAAAAACGCCAAAGATAATCATGGAATACGGAGATATAAAGAGCTGAAGAACAAAATTAATAGAGAGGCAAAATTTGCAAGAGAGAAATGGTTAGAAGAAAAGTACCGAGAAGTGGAACAATTGCTTAGGAATAACAGGTTGGATCAAGCGTTTAACATAATTAAGAAATTCTTTAGAGGAAAAAAGAAACTAAACAGCAGAATAAGAGACATAGACGGAAACTTGATACTGGATAACGACAAAATAACAACAAGATGGAAAAAATATCTTGAAGCTTTATACCAGGAAGGAGAAGCAGCTAATCTCAATAATAATAACAATCCAGATATGCAAAGAGAAGTAATCTTAAGAGGCGAGTTTAGCAGAACTTTAAAGTTAATGAAAACAGGTAAAGCAGCCGGTAAATATGACATAGCAATGGAACTTATTCAAAATGCGAGTACAGAATTACAAGACGANGAGATCCCAAAAGACTTCAAGGAAAGCATTATAATACCTATACCTAAAAATGCAACGGCAGATAAATGCAATGAATTTAGAACAATAAGTTTAATGGCACACGCAGCCAAAATCCTAGTAAAGATAATATGCTCCCGAATTGAGAGCATAGTAGAAAAAGAGTTAAGCGACAACCAATTCGGGTTCAGAAGGAACAAAGGTACTAGAGAGGCAATCATAAGCTTAAGATTATTGATAGAAAAACAAATAGAATTTAATAAAGACACATTTATAGCGTTTATTGATTTGGAAAAAGCTTTCGATAAGGTACCATGGAAAGGTCTATTCTATACTTAAGAAGGAATAGGAGCTGACTACAAAGATAGAAGGATAATATAAAATTTATACAAAGACCAATCAGCTATAATAAAAGTTACAGACTAAACAGAGACGGCGATAATTAGGAAGGGTGTAAGACAAGGATGTCCACTCTCGCTAGCTTTATTTAATATTTACGTTGAACAGCCTATCAAAGAAATTAGAGAAACACTTTTCAGAAATAAAATAGGCATAAAAATGGGTGGAGAAATAATATCCTTCTTAAGATTCGCTGACGATATTGCACTCCTAGCTAACAATGAGCATGATTTGGAAAGAGCACTGGAANTGCCAAAAATCAGACAGAATCCGGAGAATTAATATCCAAACAGGGAATCAGCTGCTTGAACAAGTGGAACATTTTAGATACCTAGGCAATCTAATCAACCAAGATGGAAGATGTGCCATGGAAATAAGATCCAGAATCGCACAGGCGAAGTCAGCATTTATGAATAAGAAAAATTTGTTATGCTCCAATAGCATGAGTATTGGAGTGAGGAAACGCTTCATTAAAGTGTATGTATGGAGTGTGGCACTATTTGGCTGCGAAACATGGATTCTGAATAAGGCAGAACAACGGACACTCGAAAGCTTTGAAATGTGGTGTTGGAGAAGGATGCTGAGAGTGAGTTGGATAGAACACCGTACCAACGAAAGCATACTCAGTGAAATAGATGAAAGCAGAGAGATTCTCAAAACCATCAGAGCAAGACGATGGAACATGATTGGGCACATATTGAGGCACGAAAATGAGCTAATCTACAGAATAATAGAAGGGAAAATGGAAGGCAAAAGGGGCCAAGGGCGTCCAAGAACTTCATTTGTCAAACAATTGATTTCCGATGCTAGACTATCAAGCTACGCTGAACTGAAGAGGTTAGCTGGGAACAGGGAAGAGTGGAGAGCGCATGTCCAACTGCAAAACCAACCTTAAGGGTTGAATACCAAGAGAGAGAGAGTTTAAACAATAGACAAAAGATTAACTGTATAAATTATATTTAACAGATTTAATGTTTGGTAAATGGATTATGATTTTATAGGTTCCTTAATAGGATATGATGGAAATTATCGTTTATATATAATATATAATCATTTAAAATTTAAATTTAAAAATAATTCCAATGTATCCCAGTAAAATATTAAAAGAATCTAAATTTTCAAAATTTAAATCCTAACCTAACCAAACAATTTCTACTAATCTAAACATATTGTCATATATCTTTTTAATGGTTGTCAGATAGTAAATTACTGAAAAAGTTCTATCGTTAAGATAATCTTACAAAATTAAAAAACACTCATCCCAATAACAATAATATCACATTAACTGTGTTTGAATTGAATTGGGTGACACTCCTGCGCAGAACTTTTATTACCTCTATTATGAGAATCGTTATCAATATAAAAATAGCCAGAAATTTAGACAATGACCAATTTAACAATGTAAAAGGTTTTACCTACGTAGAGGTGCGAGAACAAATGACTTATTATGACCTGGTATTATTGAGAGAGCTAAGAAAATAATGACAATGTGTTGACGCCCACTGCGCAGAACGAATACGTTTGGTTGACATCAGTGCTAAATGTGATACTGAACATTATTGGTAAAATTGTTTCATACATTATTTTTGTTTAAATTTGAAGTACGGTTAAAATTTATTAATCAAAATACACAATAAATAAATATAACTTATTTTTATTTCCAACCTTTATAAAAATAAATTATACTAAAAAAGTATACTTATTCAAATTTTACAGAAAAATTAAGATTGATAATATACTTATTTAAATTATGCTGAAAAAGTGAGATGAAAATAAATTTAAATTGTTCATTAATATTATAATTTTGTTAAACAGTTAGCTAAAAAATATATATTAGCATAGTAGTTTTAATAATTAGGATGTTGGAAGTTCAGAAATCGGAGTTACAAACTTAAAGTCTTCGGGAAATAGTAAACTAGCATTGGCCAATATTAGTTTGTACGACTGCTTAATTGTAACTTCAGCAACTCCAGCAATGTCACCGATTTCTTTTTGAGAACGTTTTTCGTCAGATGCTTGAGAAGCCATAAATATTGCTGCGGCTGCTACAGATATTGGTGACCGACCCGGTACAATATCAAATTCAACAGCTTTTTTAGCAATGTGAGTAGCTGCTCTCTGCACCATGTTAGGTAATCCCAAATTACAACAAAATCTTGACATAAAATCTCCAGTTGTTATCAAATCAACACTAGTTTCCAAAGCCTTTAATATGAGCTTGAAAACTCTTCCTATTTCTTTTTTACTGACTTTACTTACAGCACATATTTCTTTAAATGTGCGTGGTACACCTTCTTGTCTACAAGCAATATATAAACTTGCTGATGCAATGGCATCATTTGAACGACCTTTAAGATTTTTTCCATCGTGTACTTGTTTGAAAAGTACATTTGCTCTGTCCACTATATTTCTTGGCAAATTAATACGATCAGCCATAAGACCAATTTCTCTATATGCATTAAGTAGAGAACGATTGGTTGAGTTGACCATACCTTTATTTTTGTATTTCATGCCACCAAACTCATCAAATGATGCATCTCCCCTAGAAGGTCCCACCAGTGTTGACAAGTCTGAACCATTAAGTAATGGATTTTCTGCACCTCCTACACGAGAAGGATCAGCACCATTGCTGCCTTTGTCATTACTGAATGTTCTCCATTCAGAACCAACATCAATCACTCGATCACCGACCACAAGACCACATTCAGAACATATTTGATCGCCTGCCCTGTAATCTTCAATCAATGGAGCATCTGGATGCTGCTGACATTGAACTATAGAGGAAAACAGTAATTGCATTAATAATTATTGAAAATACATAAGGAAAAACAACTCAGAATACTCACCTAAATTTTTCGCCATTTTCAAAGATAAGTACTTAAAATTGAACAATATGAAAAAAATGAAAATGAATTATTAATGAGTTATTAAAATTATTAAACTAAATTATTATTGTCAGTGTTATCTATAAAACAGTTCATAAATAAAATAGAGGTACATAGAGTAAAATTTAACTACATAGTTACAACTTACCAACTGCTATAATTTTATATCTGTTTCAATATAATGTTTTGTTTGGGACGTTTCAATATTTGTGCCATAGATAAGTATACCAGTTTGGAAATGCACGACCTAAGAAAAAAGTAATGATACAAAATAGTACTTATCAAGTATTATTTTATCACAGAACTGTTATCAAATACTGTAAATAAACTTTAAATAATGTAAATTTACATTATTTGTAGTATTCGTTATAGTATCTGTCGTCAATCTCGCATATTTCAAACTTCAATTTATTTCTTGTATAATAAATGAAATTTCATCCCTGGTTACTTGATCAATTACTTTTCACAAAATGTCGTTTAACTTACTACAGTCCCATACTATTACCCAAAGAAAAAGTTTAAAGGTAAAAGGTACAAAAACGTCTGTGACCAAAAATCAAATTTTAATTTCTACTGGAATCGTATCTCTTGACGCCGTTTTAGGTAAAACCTTTAATAGTATCAATATTTCATTATTGGTTTACTCTTATTTACTCTTTTTCATTTTTCAATATTTAGATGGCGGTATTGCAATTGGCACCTTGACTCTTGTAGGTAAGTTTTAATGATTGTGTAAATTAATAGTATTAATAATTTATGCATAAAGTATCTTCAAACTATTAGTTTTATTGTAAAACAATTTAATCGAATTTTTATCACATTACTGGAGTGGATCTACAAATTCTCTAAGGAGAAGGCACATTTTTGTACATCAAATTATTTTAGGCTTACCATTTTTTAAGACCAAAAATTTTCGGTTGTCTGAATTTGGTTTGAATGTAATTTTTTTGTTTAAATTTGTCATCACAATAGTAGCAAAAATAAACTTGTAGAAATGCATAATTTATATATAGGTATAATATTTACAGTTTTTATATTTGTATACTTACTACTAGTTTTTGTAATAATTTAATTTATAGATATTTAATTTTATAAAATTTATAAGTGTTTAAACATATACATCTACATATACATCCATTGAAACAATGAAGTTAATGTTTCGATCGTTTTAGACTATTATTATTATGCCCTAAATGCTACAAAAAATAACACTTTAGCATGTTCATTTTTTATAGATGTAGATAGCAAAAGTGCTAGATGACCTAGCGGGAAAGCAATGTAAAGGCTGACCGTAAACTTTTGGTGTTTCTATTCATTATAGATATATAAATAAATTAGTGTAGTGTTGGTTTTGAGTTTCTCCCATTTTTGTGTTAACAACAAGGTTTGGTATAAACTAAATTTACAATCCAAGCTCGTTTTTAATTTTTTTTTTTTTTTGAAGTATCTTTTTTTGCCAGTAAATTAAGAATCTAAAAAAACAGTCAGACAAACTTCGTTTGGAAGTTATTATTTCTTTATTAGAATTAACATTTTCAATTTTTTTTTTTCCAAAATGAGTGGTTTTTTAATGCCTAATGCATTGGTATAATCAAAACTTACCTATTATACTTATATTTATAATTAATGTACATAAACCTACCTACTTATAATGCTTTTTCACTTTACCTTGTTACCTACTCAAATAATTTTGCATAACAAATCGAAGGTTATTTTCGATTTATATTGTCCGAGTGAACACAGCGAAACACGGCGTGTTTGTTGAAAATATTAAATTCTTACCAAGAAATACGTGAAATGAAAAACCGAACTTCATAAAGTTTTTACACCATAACTTTCATTGAAGTTCGTCCGACTATTTTTTTTTTAGATTTCTAATGTACAGGCAAAAACATAAATTTCGAAAACAAAATTTTGAAAAACGAGCTTGGGTCGTAAACTAGATTTGTTCCAAAAAAGTGTCTTTTAATACAAGATTACATGTCAAGTTTTTCTGTTTTATGTTATGATATTTATGACATGATTTTTTTGTAGTCAACCTTATGGTTGGTTTTGCAGTCTATTTTACACTCTCTACTCTTTCTTGTTGATAGCTATTCTTTTTAGTTTGGTGTAGCGTCAGAAATAATATGTTTGACATAAGTTCTTTGTTGTCTTGGCATTTATTTTCTTCAATTTTCCCTTTTATTATTCTATAAATTAATTTATTTTCATGCTTCATTATGTGTGCCTTCATGTTCCTTTAATTTCCTTTTAATTATTTTGCTTTAATATTGCTTTGTGTATCTCTCTGTGGTCATTTATTTTGTTGAACATGCTTTTGATGATACAATGTTGTTCTATTTAAACTCACACTATCCTTCACCAATATCACATTTAAAAGATTTTGAGGATTGCTGTGCATCGTTAACTATCCAAGTTTTGTATCCATAAAGTACCATACTTCATATATTTTTGTGAAGCATTTCCTCACACCATCACTTGTATTATTGGAGCATAGCAATATGTCATGTTTTATTATAAAATATTATTAATCATGTTTATTAAGGGATTCATTTCAAACGCTTGTCACTTGAATAGAAACACAATTTGTTTACAAATTGTAAATACGTAGTATAAATATAGTTCCAATAACTCATCAGTTAATCAAGTTAATTTTTTGTTTACAGAAGAAGAAAATTATGGAAGAAATGCTGATTTAATTATAAAACATTTTATTGCTGAAGGACTTGTTTGTGATCATTCAATTTTAATAGTTGATGTTGAAAAAAAACCTGAAATTATTGTATGTAATTTAATTTACATAATTTGAATAAATCTTGTTAATAAAAAAAAAAAAATTTAACAGTCCAGCTATGTATTGTACATTCATACATTTATTTGAGTTAAATATTTTTAGAAATTATTTAATTAAATAAAGTTACATAATTGTATTATAGACTATAGACTATAGACTCTTAACTCTTATGAGACAAATATAGGTTATTTTAACAATTTCTTTTTCTTGTATAATACCTTATTTTATTAAATTTAATGCAAAATCTTATCTTTCTGCTGTCACATTTAAATTTTATAAAAAATCATATTTTATCAGATCTTTGTTAATAATGTATACATACATACATATTCTTCTGCATACATTGTGCTTGGTGAAAAAATAGAATTAAGTTAAAATAATTTTGTTGGAACTAATTTTTTACATTTGTTATACTCAATGTATTATTCTACAATATTTATTTCAAATATATTTTTGAGTGTAAGGTATTCCAAAATCGAAAATTAATCAGACTAGTCACCAGTCAGATTATTTCCCAGTTGTAATAAGTTCATTATATAACATTAGTCACTAGTGTTTATACAATTTATTTAATGTTTTAGACCAATGATTTACCAAAACCGACTCAGGAAGACAGTTTTCAACCAACAGATACATCTGAGGATTTTAAGATAGCATGGCGGTATAGTCAAAATCCACTATATGACTCTAAACCACATCATACATCTATATCTTTTGGTCATACGTTTGATATGTCTGCAAAAATTCCAGTTGATGAATTACAAAACATTAAGTATTGGCCAAATAAAGAATTGCATGGTATTTATATTTTAATTATATAGATATAAATTGATCAACCATTTACTCATACCATACACATTTTTTAAAAATTTTCCATTAATCGATTATTTCTGTTTAGGTTTTTTTTTGAAATTTTAAAATAATAAGTTTGGTCACCCTTATTATTATTGTGGTTAAAACCACTATCCACTTTTGATTTTCATAAATAACTTAAACATTTTAATACCAAAATTGATATAAATTAATCTGTCTATTTATGGAATTTTTAATATGGGTAACTATTTGAAATTAGGTTATGGTTTCACCCTCTAAAAAAGGTTGACAAAAAATGATATTAATGTATTGTTTAGAGCTGCTTGTTTCTTATTTTGTTAAAAAAAAATTTTTTTTTGGAAAAAGTCCAGTGTAGCCACTTAATTGAATGGTGAGTTTATTTTAAAAATGTCAGAAAGTTTTAATGTTGTAGACCTAAAATATATATTATATCTTTATATTAAAACATTTTGAATTCTATTCAGCCAATATGAGTGATTATTTTTTTAATTAAAGGTATTCTTTCATTGATAACGCAAAAAACATAAGAATAAATCTGCCTTTCATTTCTCTTAAGTTATACTCAAATGTGATGTCTCCTATACATTTCTTGTGGGAGTCCTGTGTTCTGCATATTTTCATATCGCCGGTTTTAATTGAGGTCCTGTGTTTGTTTTTTTCTAAGAATACTCTGTGAATCAAGCTATTTCATTTGAGTTATTAACCAGTTAAGTAGATGACTTGAAGCAGAGTTAGTTGCGCACAATAAAGTTGAATCTCTATCGGACATTTTTTTTCCATTTTCATTTAAGCAAAGACTATTTCCTATAATTCTGTGTAACCATTAACAAGGCACAGGGACAAACCATTTATCGAGTAGGAGTCTACTTACCCCTGAACTAGTCTTCAGTCATGGTAAGTTATATGTAGCCCTATCGCATGATAATTAATTTAAGAATGTTAAGGTAGAAATTAAACTTAAGGATCGATGCACTACCAATATAGTTTGGAAGGAAGTATTATGAAATTATTTTCCTTTCATGTTTATAGTTATTCCCTGTATTTAATTTATGTTAGACTAAGTATAAATAAAGAAAAAATTAAAAAGATCTAAATTATCAATTTTGTGTAAATTTTTATTATAAAAAAATCAATATTAAAAATTGAATCTGGGTGCATATGATCACTTTCTTTCCATTTATACTTAACCAAAATCAAAAAATAAGGTATTGTTTTAACAATCAAGTTCCCCTTTTCTGACAAATTGTTAATTTAGAACTACAATTTTTTTATGTTTAAAAAAATTAAAGTTAAAAATTGTGTTTCATTGATATTTTTAATTTTGCATTTTGTTTAGGTACTAGTTATGCTGAGCTTTTAGAATATATAAATACTATTATAACTACTGATGGTTTTAGTACTAAGATTCCAGTTGAACAAAGACGAATTTTAAGAATAACAATAAGTAATTTATGTTCACCAATTTGGGATTCTAATGATATGGATGTTGTTACCTTTTTGTACAAGCTTCGAATTCTCATACGTTCATCGTATGCTACTTGCCTTCTAACAACTCGTACTCAAATAATTAATGATGTAAGATGTATGTATTTTTTTTTTGTATTATTTATTTATAAATTTTTTTTATGTTTGTATCAGTTATATAAATGTCGAATTGAACATTTTGCCGATACAGTGCTAACTATTAAACCAATGGAATTAAATTCTTGTGCTGATTATAATGGGAAACTCATCATTGGTAAATTAGCATCATTTAATACATTTTTATATGAACCGTTATCTGTTGATTGGGCTACGAAACTCACAAGGAAAAAATTATGTATTGAGGTATACTTAATATTTTTTTAATTATATTATTTTATCTTACACTATCATAGTTTATTTATTTAATTATTACCTTGTTGATTAATTTTATAAAAATAAATATATTATATATAAATTCTTTAAAATATATTTTTAAATACAAATTATATTTTGCTTATTTTGAATATAAAAAGTATTTATAAATGGTATTAAACCTTACATTTATTGTAATTTTAAAAACTAGACTGCAAAATTGTTCATAATAATTATAATGATAATTGGTATTTTATATGTTTAGAAATTACATCTTCCACCGTGTTTAAACAATGACAATTATGATGAAAATATTGGTAACGCACAAATATCATGTGCTTCAACAACTTCTATGTTGAATTTTTAATTTGTTTTTATTTAATAAGTACTTAAAGTATTTACATAACCTTAACCTTATTAAAAATAAAATATATTTGTATTTTTAACCATATAAACTTTTTTATTTTATTGATTATAGAGTAATTATCTGTATATTATTGTTGTAATTGTAACTAGAAATTTAAACACATAAATACCTAGTTCAATTTCAATGTCGTTTTAGATTCTAAGTGGAGCGAGGAACGAATTGGATTTACAATGATTTTTATTTATTAATTTCTGTGGACAACTCATGGTACTTTAAGGTCATTTTTAATTTTTCCAAGAGTTATCAATAAATGGAAGAAAAAAAGGGAAAATAAGTACAATATTAAATAAAATATACACAGTATCAACCTTCAACTAAAGCGGACGTACTTTCTAGCATGTCACTTATCACATTTTTGTTGTGCTTATTGATTTAAATTATTTTTCGATTTAAAAGGTGGCACCCGTGTCTAGGTATTACTTAATTTCGTCTACCACAGGTAACCAGTTCTTTATTTACTTATCGAGATCAAAGAATCACTGTCTTGTGAATTGTGGTACTTTTGCTGATAATGTGTATTTGTGGTTGTATTTCAGTGGTTTTTTGATAAGCGTTTTAAGACGAAATTACGGCATTTCAAAATTTGTCTTGCCGAATTCCGCTTCGAATAGTTTTTTATTAGCAATGGTTTATTGTTGCGTATAAATTTAAATTAAATAACTTTATAAGCACTTTATAAGCATTTTTATACTGCATCCAATGATTCCAATAGAGATTCTAAAACTAAGAATAAATACCTAGGACTCCTTAAAAAGTTAGCTAGCCCTGGATTCGTTAATGATTTAGCTATTATGTGTGATGTCCTTCAGGAATTATCCAACTTATCAATTGAACTTCAAAGTCGCACTATTACAATGATGCAAGTTGAACAATCTAAAGAGATGTATAAGGGTTATAACTTCTTTTAAAAAGATATGAAGTTCAAAAATATTGATTTAACTTCAAACAAAAAAATGATAAGCATAAATAAAAATCAGTTTTTGACAAGCATTGAAAATAACTTAAAATCAAGACTTCTTGACAATGACGGTGAAAATAAAATTATTTTCAAAAATATTTTAGTGTTGGAAAAATCAACTTGGCCCGAGGACCCAGATATTTGATATGGATAAAATGGTATTAAATACTTATGTAAAATATTTTCACTGGACCAAGATAAGGTTATTAGCGGTATGAGAAAAATTATTTACAATCAAACTATTGATCCTAAAAACGTAATGTCTGCATTCTACATCTTTCTTAAAACATTTCCATGTTCAACCACAATGTGAAAGAGGATTTAGTGTTATGAATAACATTTGTACGGATCTTCGTTGACGTTTAACGATAAATAATATTTCTAATTTAATGTTTATTAACATAAATGGACCTTCCTAAGTGATTTGAATCCTGAAGATTATGTGAAAAGTTGTCTCTTCAATCATAGGTGTACAGAAGATACTAGGACCAAAATAACAAGAAATAACATAGACAAAAGTGAGAGCAAAGTTGTCAAAAAGAGTCTATGGCAAATTCTGTAAATAATTTAGTTTTCAAGTTTTGATATAATGTTAAGTACAATATAAGCATCATATTTTATTTGTTAATTTGTTACCCATTTAAAAAAGAAAGTTTTTTTTATTATAATACTATTTAATTTTTTTACACCTTTTCCACTCACTAATACAACATTTTTATTTATATAAGCCTGATACACTTTAATATAAAACTTGTTAAAAAAAAATAAATATTTTTATTATGTATAGGTTCTGTTAAAGTTAATTGTATATATTTTATATTTTTTGTAGTGACCTATTTGACTATTACATGATTATGTTTTTATTTTACAATTATATTTATATTTTTTACCTTTAAAATCGGGCAATTATTGAACTTTCCATGGAAGCTTTAAATACTTAGATAAATCAAGAAATAATATGGTATAAAATTAATAAACATTTTTTTTTTGATATAAAAGTTTATACTTGTGAAAAGACTTGAATACTCGAAAGAGCAAAAAAAAGATCTGAATACTCGCGAGCTTTGTTTTGAGTGGTAAAATCTGATAAGTTTTGATCTTAATAAATACACAATAGTCATTGTCATAAATTCTTAAATGCGCGTATACCCTATAGTTTTTTTGCCAAAACACCACTGACGTTCCGGTTTGTCAGAGAGGTCGGACTGCGCAATTTTACCTGCACAGTTTTACCTGAGTTCCGACGACGATGTCATAACTCCACACACGCTCCGGTATGCCTATACAGTCCCCGAAAACTGCACAAACATCTCACATGATACGATGGCCAAGGTAAATAGAGATTCATTTTTATATATTTAGATATATATACTAGCTGTCCCGCCCAGTCTTGCCCGTGTCATTATTTACCCATAAGTGAATAACAGACTATTTGGCTTATTGAATATCATAAAAAATATAGTTATTTTGAAATGTGTGTGTTATATACACATTTGGTAAACTTTAAGCACTTAGATTAGTGATAGATACCTAACCTATTAAATAACTATTTTTTTTATCTAAATAAAAAGTTCTATAGTTTTATCTTTATCTAGATAGTTATATTTTGATGTATCTGTTATATTCATATAGATAACTTTTCTGTTAATTATCTCTTATTTTTATCTAGATATTTAAAAATGTATATTTATACAATACTCTGCTATCTGGGAAGCATAATTATGAATATCTACAAACAATTAACCGCTGACATAAAAAAGAGAATAGCTCTTGCTAAACAAGTTTTTTTTAAGAAGTATAATATACTTAATAATAAGCATCATAAATTTGAAACTCGTAAAAAGTTTATTAAAACTTTTATATGAAGTGTCTTATACAATAGTCGCCGCTTATAGTGATCTCATTTGTCCGAGAGTATTTTGATCACTATAAGCGGTGACTCGAAAAACAGGTAAAAAATATCAGAAAAATAAATAATTTTACATATATAGGTTTTATAGGTTTTTTCAAAAAAGTTGGAGATGTTTGCGTTATTTTTTTTTTTTTTATACATTTTTCGGGTACCAAAAGTTTCACTTTTCCAACTTACCCACAAGTTGCGCCACTGGTTTGAATTGCATCAGTCATAAAATTTGTTTGTTAGTCTGTCAGTCATTATCAGTCATAACATATAAGGTCAGTCTTGTTTGACAAACAACGTAATTGACAGTCTAGAGTCTAGACTCTAGACTGACAGTTTCTGGGAGGCTTTATAGGTGGGTTACACTAACATTACATAAGGTTAGGTTCATAAAAATCGTCAGGTTTTTCCTCCTTTTGTGTATTATTGTATAATTTCTATTTTTGATGATTATTTCTGATCACTATAATCGAAAATCGGAGTACAGTTAGCGGCGAAAGATGCACTGATAATTACTGTTTGTTCCGTTCCTAGCATTTCTTATCACTATAAGCGGCTGATTCTTATAACCAGTGACATTGTAAGCGGTGACCACTGTATTATGGATGCGAGACATAGACTATGACACAGAAAGACGAAAATGAACTGCAAACAATGGAGATACTATTGAGGAAGAAGATGACTAAGACCAATTAGATGAAAAGAAAGCTAAATTAAAGTTTTAGAAAAAATCGAAGACAAAATAAGTATTGATTAACATAGTAGAAAGGAAAATCAAATTTATTGGGCATCTTTTCCGTCACAATGATTTTCTTTATAATATATTTAAAGCAAGAATAATGAGACAAAGACCAAGAAGTAGACTAAGAGACAAGAATAAACAATTGTAGTCCCATGACTACAATATGGGTAGGTAATAAAATGTCAATGTGGTCCACGAGGATAGATAATTTAATGAGTAATCCATGAATAAATAATATGATTAAATGGTTTATTTAGCCATGGGATAATCTAAAGGTCGCCATACATTACGATAAAATACCACGGTTTTAATCGCCACAATGAAAGTGTGGTGTTTGAAATCAAGATTAGACAGATATAAAAACTGTCGTATTTCGTATTCGATTTGACCAACGTATTTTATCGTAGTGTAAGGCTGAAGGCGGTGTCTACGATGAATGACCATGCCCGTGATCCGGCTTCAAAAAACTCAATGCGCACGCTGCTACACTGCCGTTCGTCCGTCCGTATCATTATTTATTGCACGGTTGCACGGTTGCACGTGCGATAACAATATTTTAGCGGTAAATCAGTAACCACCTGTCATTTAACGTCCGGTATATACGTTTTGTGATTTATGTTTGTACTCGTAGTTCTCCCGACTGCAGAGGACTGTCATTAACGGATTGTTGTATATTTTTATGCGTATTAGTATTTATATACAATATACCTTGCTAAAGTATAGAAAAGTATCATTCGTACAGTTAATTTGTTGACGGCATTGTTTTTTTTTTTATATTAACACTGATTTTAACGTAAAATTTAAAATTTTTTTCTTTAAAAAAATGGTAATATTTTCATTATAATGAATAATGAGTTATCCTCGAGTATTCTGATGAATTAATGATGATTGAACTGATTGGATGTAACTTTTGTGTAGAGTAACCATTTGCTTTGTAAGTATGTAGAAAACAAAGATGAACAGCAGTACTTGGATCATATAAAAAATATATTGGATAATGGGCATCCACAAATGGACAGGACCGAAGTTGGTACACTCTCAATATTTGGTGCTCAAATGCGGTATAATTTAAAGAACGGTAAAATTTGAATATCTATGATTAATGTTTGTGGTTTTATATACATATGTTGCTTTATTTTAGGTGTTTTTCCATTATTGACCACAAAACGTGTATTTTGGCGTGGCGTCGTTGAGGAGTTATTATGGTTCATTAAAGGCTCCACTAGTGCAAAAGAATTGTCTGATAAAGGTGTTAAAATTTGGGATGCCAATAGTTCACGTTCATATTTAGATTCTATTGGTCTCGAACAACGCGCAGAAGGTAATTAAATATATGATAGTTAACCAAATAAGTTTGTTGCACTTTATTTAAATTATAATTATTTAATTTTCGTTTTTTATTTACGTTAAAATGACTATATTAAAAATACTATACTAAAAATTGATTTAGTGTAAAATGTTCAAATGTCTTACCTATTTTATCCCTATATATATACAGAAAATATGTATAAATGATATCATTAATAGTTTAGAAACCACTGAATATATAACTGTTGATTCAAATTTAAATTGGTTAAAATAAATTTTAAAATTATTTTGTCACTTTGTATGGCTGTGAAAAATCTTCTCGTGTCCAGTTAGGACAATTATTTACCCTTTAAAGTTGATTAAATAAGAAAAAAAAAAAATTATAATAAAATAAAATAAATAATAAGCTAAGTAATAATAAACAATATATTATTTGGTCAAATGTTGTATTGTAGCCAATTTGTAGCTAGGTCTATAGTCTTTTGATTCGCTTGGAAAAATTATATGTAAGTACTGAAGAGTACACTATAAAATAGTTACTAGAACTTATTTTTGAGCCATTTTTTTTATTAAATTAAAATTCAGGCGATTTGGGACCAATTTACGGATTTCAATGGCGACATTATGGTGCAGAGTATGTTGATATGCATACAGATTATTCGGGAAAAGGTATCGATCAGCTTCAAAAAGTCATTGACACAATAAAATCGAGGCCTAGTGATAGACGGATGCTTATGGTTGCATATAATCCATGTGATGTGCCTAAAATGGCATTACCACCTTGCCATTGTTTGGTACAGTTTTATGTTGCTAATGGATATTTATCGTGCCAAATGTATCAAAGATCAGCTGACATGGGACTTGGAGTACCTTTTAATATTGCCAGTTATGCGTTACTTACATACATGATTGCCCATATCACTGATTTAAAAGTGAGTAGCTATAATGTATACTAATATTGAGGTTTAAATATATTTTAAACAATAGTTTTTCTTTTCTTACTTTATTGAGATTACTCAATTTCAGAAGTTACATTTTTAGTTTCATTATACTTATTAATAATATATTTATTCAACAATGAGGAATTGTTAGTGATGAATCACAATTTGTATATCTACATAATTATATTTTTATACATTCAATAGCCCGGTGAATTCATTCATACATTGGGTGATAGCCATATCTATCAAAACCATATTGATGGACTTTGTGCCCAACTTAAAAGGAAACCTAAGCCATTTCCTACATTAGTTATCAACAGAAAAGTTGAGAGTATAGACGACTTTAAATATGAAGATTTTATGTTGACTAATTATGATCCATATCCCAAAATACAAATGGAAATGGCTGTATGAAAAGGAATATGCATTTATGAATTAAACATATTTTAATAAAATAGATATAATTTTTGTTGTATAAATAAGAAATGTGAAATAATAACATACATTCTTTTTTGTACAATTAACAGTTCAACAATATATTATTATACATAATTAATTATATTATTACATTTTATCAATACAAATGTTTGTAGTAAGTCCATAGTTGTTTTTAAATCAATAATATTGCAAAATATTTAAAGCTTTTTTTGAGCAGTTTTAATATTAAGGTGGTATTTTATTTAAATATAAAATTAAGTAAACCGACCAAAAGTTTTATTTATTATATATGTAAACTAAACTCTCATTATATGTACTTATAAGTGCAAATTTCGATTTTTAAAAAATGCCTTATTGTATTTAAAAAAACTAGTTATTTTGTTATGTAACAAAAGATATATAATGTCATGAAAAAACAATAGAATATATACTGTACAATTTATATAACAGACACCTGATCATAATTAATTACCTCAAATTTAATTTAAAATAAAACATTTAAGATTTATAATATTCATAGTTATTAAAATTTTAAATTTTGAAATTAAAATTTGTTTAACCTCAAAACAATTACATCTCAGTAATCAAAGGTTTCTTTAAAACTAATTTTTTTATTATAATAATGTATGTAACAAAATTTTAAATTATTAAATATTTAAATCCAAACGAGATGACTCCTAACCACCAAATTTATAATCACAAAATATCACTTTCCATATTGGTTTGAGACTCATCAGTATCCTTTAAAAGAAAACAAATATTTTTGTTATGTGAAAATTAACTTTTGATATATATATTCTTGGCAAATTGTGTTTTGAGTTATTATTATTTACCTGATTTAGTCCTTGATTTTGTTGTGGCGTGGAAAATGGATTTAAGGCATTGGGTTGAGTTTGAGGTGTCGAAGAACCTAAGTTAATACTTTCGTCCAACTGTCTTGATAAATCATTTTGGAATGAATCAGAATCGTTGACTTCTACTTGAATTAGAGTCCAAATTATATCTATTTTAATAAGTTAATTTCATTAAAGTGAAAGAATAATGTTCAATTAAACTCAATTTGAATATCCAAAACTAAAGTAGGTAGTTGTAAGTTTTAAAGAAAACTCTTAACACCATAAGTTTGTATTGTTCTTCTAACCTTCTAATACATCAATACATTTCAAATCTTATATTAAAAATATGGAGATTCTCAATAATTCATTTAAAGTTTTATTTCGTAAGTATGTTTTTTGTGATTATTTTCTATATAAGTTAGGTTATTAATTAATACAATTATTTTAATTTGTGTTATTAAGAAGGGAGACAATTAAATATTTCAAATATATAAAAAAAGAACACTGATTTTTCTAAAATACCTTCTGTAAATATGATTGCAGTAAATAAGTGCCAAGTAAAGTTGCCATCCTTATTTTAAACTTTTACTGGACCTGATTCCTTGTATCGCCTTTGCATACACCAGCTGTTCTCATATCATTATCAATTGCATTCAACTGCCTCTTTCAGTTTTCCTATCCCCCTCATTTCTTCTAAATATATTTTGTTATAATTCGTACTATATTTATTTACTCTTACTTCATGACATGTCTAAACCACCTCATCCTATTTTATTTTGTCCACTATTAAAGCTTAACAACTACCTCTTATGTACTTGTTCCTTATCCTATCTTCTCTCATTACTCCACTCATTTACCAAAGCATTCTCATCTCTGCTACAACAATTATTCTCTGTTTTATTTTTCTGTCTACCATCAAATATTCCAAATCATACAACATAATAAGTCTCACCACACTCTTGTAGAAATTACCTTTAAGATTGGAATTCTCTTGTCACATAAAACACCTGATGTTCTTCTCCACTTTATCCAACTACACTTAATCCTATGCTTAATATCCTCGTTACTTATTATCATTAACTATCTTGTCCTGTTCATCCAAACTCATACTTTATATATTCTGTTTTACTTCTACTTGTCCTTAGTCCCTTTCCTTTAAGTGCTACTCCATTCCTCAAGGATATTGGATTTTTCCAATATAGGATACTATATCATCTGCAATGGTGCCTCTTCTTGTATTTCCTTTGTAACTTCGTTTATTACAACAGAAAATAGGTAAAGGCTTAAAGTCGATCTATCGATACTTAATGTATAAAAGCCATACATATATTTTTGTTTCTCAGTTTTTTTCTATAATCTGTCCCACACAAAATACCAGTATCATTGTTATTTTTCCTGGTATAAAACCAAACTGGTTCTTAGATATTGATGTCTCACTTTTAATTCTCTTTTCTACATTCCCTCTCCATATTTTCATACTATGATTTATCGATATTATCCTCTATAATTTCCCCACTCTTGTACATCTCCCTTCCCTTTAAAAATAGATATAACAAAACTCTTTCTTCATTTGTCTGACATTTTCCCTTCTACTAACACTATATTAAAAAAATATTTTAACCACCTTATGTCTAGCTTCCTTATAAACCTAATTGTAATATAAATTTTAATTTTCAATTGGCATAATTTAATTTAAATGAGAATATTAAATATATGTATTGACCTTATTTTGTTGTACTTTTTACTTTATATTATAATAATTTTATTAATAAAGTAGGTATAATAATTGAAAAAAATTTAAAATTATTTTATTTCATTTCAAAATTGTCTACCTCCAAAATATGATCCCGATGGAGTCATCATACGCCATTTAGATTGATACGAACCAGGTTTAGAAGGTGTTACTAAATCAGTGCTCAGAGTCATGGTACACCCAGGTCCAAGTGTAGTAGTTGGCAATGAAGTATAGACCGATATAAAGTCTCCTCCATTAAATTGAAGAGTGCAACCAGGTGGCCATGGGAATGGACCATTATTCTTAACTTCCCAACATTTAGTAAATCTATAATAAAAACATATTATGTTAACAGGTGATGGATAAATGATCATATATAATAATTTGAAATGAACCATTTTAGATAAATACAATATGAGTATCTCACAGTCTTATCATTTATAGCATACAAAGACATAATATATTACCGTAGATTTGGTGGCAACTGTAAGACATTTTCACTATTTTCATCTCTAACTAGAGACATGGACGGTATTACAGTATGATCTGAGTTAATATCAAAATATGTGCCAACAGCTCTGTGCATGTTCCTAATGTAATAAACATTACTATTATAAATTTGAACATTCCAACACACGTGTCATTATTAATTATTATATTTTATTACCAATCGTTCATCTCTAAGAAGAAAACTGCGTCAGATTCTGTGAGTTGTTCACCGATCAATTCTCGTAGACCTTTAACCAGATTTTCTTTATCTGTTGTGCACAGACAATTGAACTGGCGTAAAAGGTTTTGGTCTAGCGGGTCGTTGTCAACGTCCATTTTTCAGTACCTATTATATTCACTGGTTGAAATTATTTTGGAAAACAATCAAATTTAGGTCAGACAAAAACGCATTAAAAGATTATTTTTTTGAGATTCCACTGATATTAATTTTGTTATTATTTCATTTGATAATGAACTTGTGAATTGTGATGATATAGAAGTTATTTGATTTGTCCGCTAGGTAGCTCACATTGTCTTTAACGTTTCGTCGCCATGTTTATCTTATCTGGGAGTTCCCACTATGCGTATCATTTTGTTCAACAGAATCAAAAAAAAAAAAAAAAAAATAAATAATAAAATGTTTAAAAGAAAAAATTTACAATTTATTAAATTTTTTATCTATTCTGAATAACATTAATTTACTATGTGACTATAATATTATATTAATTAATGTAATTATTCCTTTTTGGAGTGTAAATATTTGTAATACTATCTGACAGATATGTCTCGGTTGGCAGACTATTTCGTGATCGTTGGTTATGATCATGAAAAGGAACGTAAGGAATCCTTTGTGAAATGTTTAATTAATTTTATATTTGTATTTGAAATTTATTTATTTAACTAATAATAATAATAATAAAATATCATATCTAGTTACCTATTTCCGAAAATCTCCTGTCTTAATTTTTAAAAATAAATCAATTTAATGCTTAATGAATTTATATACCTTAATTGTTATACTGGACTGTTTATTTATTATAATGTTTTTAATGTGCTATAGGAAGTGGAACTAGTAAAGGAATGATAATACAGCGATTTCCAGAAAAAGACTGGAAAGATACACCATTTATTGATGGGATAGAATGGGTAAATATTATTTTAATTAATTACATTTTGAAATTCTTATAAATTAAATAGCTATAAGCTTTATACCTAGCCTTAATTTTTTTTAAACACAATGAAGTGAAATTGAAATTGAAATTAAACCTATTGAAATTAATTTAAATATCAACATTTTTGTTATCAATGTTTTTATTTAATTTTTTTGAATTTGATATTAATTTGTTCTTTTCTAATAATATGTATTCTTATTTTATGTTATTACAACATATTAATTATTTTAATTTAGTTATTTTTTATTTAAAATTTACATTGATATTAGCACTAAATTTATAATTTAACTTCAGATTTATAAATCTTGACAGTAATTATTTTCAGTGTTATTATTTTAATAAATGGCATAATTTAAAAATGAAATAATTTTAGAATTGTTTAATATTATAGTTTTGTCAACCTCAAGGATGGTCTCTATCATCTGAACGGCAAGAACCTAGATTTTTTGTTTTTGTTCTTACTGATGTAGAAGCTGAAAGGCATTATTGTGCATGCTTGTGTTTTAATGAAACAATATCAATTACTCCTAGTAAACCTGTTGATGAGGCAAGTATAAATTTAATATATTCAATTAGGTTAGATTCAAAATATTATCATATTATTGTAGTAGTACATCTGACTAAAATTATGAGTATTCTTTATAACAAATTCGTTAATTTTTAATAACATTTTAAATATATTCTTAAATAAGTATGATTTAAAATAAAGCAAAATTAATTAAACCAGTAAAAATAAATATGCCTTGTTTTAAATTTAACTCATCTTTCTTCCATAATATTTATTTGTAATTTTATGTTTACTTGTTTTATATCATAAACTCTGTAACTAGATAATCTATTTGCTGTACCTAATCCGTTTATAAGTTAAACTATTAGAATTCTATAAATAAAAAAGTAAAATACCAATATACATAGGTATAATTTGTATCCATTAAAATGTACACAAAAAAATAATAATATGTTTTTTATTGTCAAATATATTATTATTAAATTTGTGGTATTTTAATGTAAAAGATAAGATTTAATATTTAAAGTACTGGATAGGCAGAAAAAATTTCTATTCCTTTTGAAAATAAATCTGTATTAATGACATTGACTCACTTAAATCAACACTGTAATTTTTCTTTTATTTTGTTAATAATGTAAATAATTTATAAAATCATTCGAGTTACAGCATTAATTGAATGTTTTCATTTTTTTTTAAATAATTACTTAACATTAAAGTTTTTAGTAACATTCTGACTTAGATTCTAAATAAAAAAACATTTTAATACTTAATTTATATTAAAATACTAAATTTATTTTTTTCTTGAATTGTTCTATTATATCAGTTTATTAATGCCAGTTAGATGATATAATTAGTCTAGCTTTATTGTCTACTATATGATTACAATTTTATTTCATAGTATGTAAGTTATACTGCATTGAAACAAAATAAAAATATTTTTTGTGTAGGAAGAAGATGGTGTTGTGGAAAACATAGCACTTTCTAGAAGTAATCACTCTAATCAAAGGCAACATCACAGCATTATGTATGCACCAAAATGTTTAGTATTAGTGTCAAGGTTGGATTATATAGAAACATTCCGGGTAAAAATATATTTGCACATGTTTAATTTATGTATAAATAATAAATTAATAAAATATTTTCAGAATTGTTTAGGTATTATCTATACCATATATGTTGAAAATGTAGAAACTCCAATAGAAACATTAGTAGGAAATATGTTAGGTTGTGTTCAAGTTCCTCAGCCTGGTGGACCTCAAGTACGATTTAGCATAGGTGCTGGAGACAGACAAGCACTGCAACCTCCATTATCCCAAACATTACCAGTTACAAAAAATGCAGTTTATTTATTATTTCAAGAACTAGGTAATTGTTTTTCTGTTAGAAAAATATACTTAATTATTTGTTTTACTGAAATTTAAAATAATTTTTCATCTAGGTATTCACAATGTGGTTGTACTGTTTTGTGCAATTATGACTGAACATAAAGTTCTTATGACTTCTAGAAGTTATACTAGACTCACTGAAGGCTGTTCTGCTTTAATATCTCTTATGTACCCATTCAAGTATAGCCATGTTTATATACCATTGTTACCTGCTGGTTTAGTTGAAGTCTTATCTACACCAACACCTTTTTTAATGGGTGTGCATGCGTCTCTCAAAACTGATGTTTCTGAACAAGTAAAAATTATTATACTAATTAAAACTTTATATTAAACACAATTTTAATTTGTTATATGCAGATGGATGTAATAGTAGCTGATTTAGATGGTGGTAGTATTCTTGTACCTGATGGTATAAGTCTACCTTTACTGCCTGAACCGCTATTGACTCAAACTCAAGATTGCTTGAGTCTAGTGTTACAACCAGAATTATGTTGTGCTGACCATGCATTTCCACCAACTTCTAATACTGTTCAACCTCCACCTCCTACTCTCATTGATAAGGAAGTAAGAGCTGTCTTTATGAGAACATTTGCACAATTACTTCAAGGTTATCGATCTTGTTTGACAATAATAAGAATACATCCCAAACCAGTTATCACATTTCATAAAGTAAATGTTGCATACAAATCAATAATATTAAAAATGTGAGAGCAAAATTGTATGAATTAAATAATTTTCAGGCTGCATTTTTAGGAGAAAGATGCTTAATGGATGATGAATTTACAACTAGAGTATTGGATTGTATGTTTTTTAACAGTTTTGTTTCTGATAGAGGGCCAGCTTGGCGTTCTTGTGATCAATGGGATGAGTTATATTGCAATATGAATGAATTACTTCGAAGTGAAGCATTGGATGATGGACGTTTGATTCTTACTCATATTCAAGTATGATGTATAATTATACTTAAAATGTACTTATTTAAAAAAAAAAAAATGAAAACAGTATATTTTTAAATTAAATATTTTTGGTTTTTCAGTGTTTTATTTGAATATTATAAACTTGTGTATAGTTTGTTTTTTTAAATTATAACATCTTACAGGAATTAGCTCAAGCACTGTACTTAAATGAAAATCCCAACCCACAACCATATGTTCAAAAAATCTTAAAACCGCCTGAAGGAGCATTTACCAGAATTCATCAGCCTCCTTTTCCAAAACTTGATAACAATCGTGTTCAGACAATTATAGATGATGGATTGATTAAAAACAATTTGAATTCAAAGTAAGTATTTAGTTATTATTTTTTTTATAAAATTTTGTATTTATTATTATTGTAGACTTTCGTCAATAAAACCTACTCCACCTCGTATCGTACCTATGGGACCACCAATAACAAATTTGAATGATCTGAGAACCACTGTCAGTAATTCTGCTAGAAGATTAGAAGTATGATACTTATTAGTTAAACAAATAGATATATTAAATAATATCTTTAAACTTAGGTATTACGTAACTGTGTGAATTGTATATTTGAAAATAAAATCTCAGATGCGCGTAAAACATTCCCAGCAGTGTTAAGAGCACTGAAGTGTCGAGCTGCAAGATTAGCTTTATGCACAGAACTTGCACAACATGTGCAAGGAAACAAAGCTATGCTAGAGCATCAACAATTTGATCTTGTTGTTCGACTAATGAATTGTGCTTTGCAGGTATGGTACTACATGATCATAAAATACATAATTGTGGATAAAACCTAAAAAAAAAAAAAAATTAAAATTATTAGTAAAAAAACAATTTAAGTATAATAATATTATATTTAAATACCAGGATGGATCAGCAATGGATGAATTTGGTATAGCAGCTGCTCTTTTACCATTAGCAACTGCTTTTTGCCGTAAACTGTGCACTGGAGTAATACAATTTGCATATACATGTATTCAGGTAATTTTATTATTTAGAATGTAATACTCACTTAGTGTTATTTGACCAGCAATATGCTTGTGTCCAAGAGAGACAAATGTATTTATATAAACTGGTTTTAATGTATATTTTAATATATATTAGGACCATGAAGTTTGGAAAAATCAACTTTTTTGGGAGTCAGCCTATTATTTAGATGTACAACGAGACATAAAATCTCTATACTCTGACAATAATCTCTCAAGCAATAAAAGGTCTTCATCAATGAATTTATCTAGTCCACGTGAAAATCATGTAATTGAAACAAATACATTTTTTAAACTACCATTTAACTTACCTTTTTTTTATTTTTAGAATAAAGATAATATTTTAAATGATAGATTTAGTCGTTCACAAGAATTATCTGCTTTAGAAATAGCTGCTGAACAAATGCGATTGCGTCCATCAAACAATTCCGGTAAAATCTGTAATTGGAGTTTAATATACATAATTGTTATTAATTATTTTTAATTTTTTTCTGGTTTATATTTTCGTTTAGATAAACTAAGAGAATATATATCAAGTGAAGAATCAACTCTGTACAGTCAAGCTATTCATTATGCTAATCGTATGGTGTACTTACTTGTTCCATTAGATGTTGGTAGTAATAATGTTAAAAGTTCATCGAATCATCATCAATCTACTAATAAAAACATAGATGATGAAAGGGCATCTAATAGTATAACTAATAGGTAATTATTATTATTTATTTTGTTTTGTTCTAGTCATTAGTTGGTCAATTGCTTAGATTTATTTTATTTTTAGTGCTGTTGATAGATCTGGTAGTGTTTGTGAATCTGATATTGAAAGTGGTTATGCTGAACCAGAACCTAATGAAATTGGTAATAAAGTAATTAAAATGGTTAGCCGTTTTGTTGATAAAGTATGTACAGAAGGAGAAGTTCGGGAAGAACACATTCGTTCTTTACATCAAATGATTCCTGGTGTAGTACATATACACATTGAAACATTGGACGGTGTAAATAGGGAATCAAAACGATTGCCTCCAATCCAAAAAGTATTATTATAATATAATAAACATATTTGTCAGTTTTAATTTTATACATTTTATAATAATCCTATATCTTTTGTTTAGCCAAAGATATTGACGCCAAATATGCTGCCAGGAGAAGAACCATTGATGGATGGTTTAAGGGTATATTTATTACCAGATGGGAGAGAAGAAGGTTTAGGAGGATTAGTTGGTGGGCCACCTTTATTGCCAGCAGAAGGAGCCATTTTTGTCACAAATTATCGTATTGTATTTAAAGGAACTCCTTTGGATCCTTTTGCTTGTGAACAAATTGTAGTGAGATCATTCCCTGTAACATCATTGACTAAAGAAAAACGTATTACAGTTCAATATTTGGCACATCTAGATCAATGGTTACAAGAAGGTCATCAGTTTAGATCTTGTACATTTCAAGTAATTATTTTCCAAACATAATGCCTTAACTTAATTATGTGAAAATGTTAATACTTTTCAGTTAATTAAAGTGGCATTTGATGAAGAAGTGAATGCTGAAGATATAGAATGTTTTCGAAAGTTTATTCATAAAGTACGTCATCCTCCAAATGTATTTAATCACTTTGCATTTACAGGCCAAATACCAATTTATGAAATGCCCATGACAAATGACAAAGAAAAAAATGCTACACTTAAGTGAGTTATGATTACAGTTTTTGATATAATATATAATTTTTGAAATTTTGTATCTATATTTTTTTTTTTTTACAAGGGGATTTGCAAAAAAAACATTAATGAAGACTGCTCGTAAAGCTGGTTTCAAACAAAAGAGTTCATCTAAACGACACAAATATGTTTTGCCTAACATATCAAATAGTTCAATAAACAAATCTAATAAATACATGACTACTCCTGGTAGGATGACTCTTCCACCTTTTAACAATCTTGATGACATATCTGGTATGTTAATTCACAAGATATTTTTATTATTCAGTATTGTTTACACAGAAAATAATTTCTGCTTGAAATTTGAATAAATTTAATTTCCCTATATATAATACCTTAGGGTTATTAGGAAATTTTATTTTTATTCCCAAGCCCCCTCAGGGGTAACATTTGGCGTTTAAATGATAATTCTTACTTTATTTTTTGTATAAATTTAATTTTTAAATATTTGTTTACACTTAAAAGGGTATGGTATTTTAGTTGTTAGACTTTTCTTTTGTATATATTATGCACCTCAAGTTTAATTTGGTTTATTAAAGAATGGATAGAAAAATTTAATTTTAAATCTTTTAAATCACTTTATCTTGTATATTAATTACAATATTGATTTTAATTATTTTGACATTACTGTATTATTTTTGTATATTATAGTGAATGAATTAGATATCAGTGGGATGAACACTCCTAACATTGTTTCTAATGTTTCTGATCCAAAAACATTAGAACGTGTGACAGAAAGGAGTTATGTAAGAGATTGGATTAGATTAGGTCTTGCACCAAAAAATACTAGTTCTACTAATATTGGTCAAAAAAATAACAATAAAGAACAATTTAAAATTACTCCACTAAATTCAGCATATTTACTGTGTCGCAGGTAACTAAATTAATTTTGTATTAAATATGAAATTTACTAATTTAGTGTTATTATTTATTATATATTAAAGACAAATATATTAATAATCATTATATTTTATACAATTTCAGTTACCCTGCACTATGGGTAGTTCCATCAACTATGTCAGATGATAGTATTCGAAGGTTTTATCGAAACTATCGTCATAGTAGAGTTCCTATAATTACATGGCGTCACCAGCAAACATCAGCACTTTTATTACGTGGTGCAGGATATCATGGTAAAAATCTAATTGGAATGCTTAAATCAACACATCCCTCATCTACAGGTATATTTATTTTTCAAGTACATTCAAATGTTTACCAATTTTACTATTATATTTATTATTTATGTATCTAATAATTTTAGGCACATTGAATTCAGAAAGCAATTCTTCTGTAGAGCAAGAAAGATACTTATCAGCTATAGTTGCTTTGACCCCTTTATCGACCTTACGCCATAGTGGGGCTGCTTTGGGATTATCGGATAGTAGTCTTAGTATTAATTCCCTTTTGTTAGCTGCAGATGAAGACATACCATCCCCAGATATTTCTCGCAGGTATTAAAAATTAATAAGCTAACATACTTTTTATTAAATTTTTTTTCTATTTTTATTACAATTGGAGTACAATCATTTTCTCAATATATTACAGTATTTTATATTTTTTAAGTATCAAAACTAGGATAATAACAGAAATTTGAACAAATGTAATTAAATTAAAACTTCAAGTTATAAAACATGTTTACTTAAAAAGTCAATATATAGTATGTTAAATTAATAGCCTATTTATATAATATAATCATTATTTTGTACAATTAGGGGTCCAATGAGATCTAGTGGTGGTAATAAACAATTTGGACGTTGGGGTTCATTAAAAGAACGGCGAAATAATAATATTTCATCAAATAACAGTTACTCATCTCCCATGTTTCAAAGTCAGCAATATGGACGAATGTCTATGGCTGATACTGATTCGAATACAGATAGTCCACATGAATTTCATAAAGCTGCTTTGTATATACTTGGCGATAAAGCTCAAATGAAAGTAATAAAACTTGGAGAATAATATATGAAACAGTATAATGGTAATTTTAATGGTTTTAAAGGGTATGAAAGGTGATTCTGTCATGAAAATTGATTTTATTCCAATTGAATATGCAGATATTCGTCATACTAAGACTTCATTTAAAAAACTTATGCGAGCATGTGTACCAAGTTCTACTAGTAATGAACCTGAACATTCTTTTTACAAGTTAGTATGAAATTCATATATGTTTTCCTTATTTTTGTCTGAAAAATGTATGGGCAAAATAAACTACGAAATTAAAAAATATTGAAATTGTGGTTTAAATTAAAAATAATAATTTAATATAAATGGTAACTTAAGACTGTTATAATATTTTGCTAAACCCTCCATTAGAAAATATATTTAATGGTGAGATTTTTAAAATGTTATTACAATGTCCTGATATACTAAATCTGGCTTATAACAATTGGTGGTAATTTTTATTTGCGCTAATTCATTTAATAAGAGCTAAATAGACTTTATGAAATAGATAACATGGAAGTTATTTCATTTTCAATTAAAGTAAAACAGTTAATTTAATTACTAGACAATGAAAATTGTATTATTTTTTTATTAGTTAAAATATATAAATTTATGCTAATTGTCTTCCATTGACAACCCAGGAGCTGGTTGGTGAAATTCTTTTAATTTTTATACTTCTCTGCTTTTTTCTTTAATTTGTAATATGTTCTGTATCTCTTAACTACTTGTCTTATGTATTTAAGTAGTGGCCTTCTTCGGTGGTTCTTCCCCTCTATTCTTCCTAGTAAATTTTTATACCTTTGTAGTGTATTTTTAATTAGTTTAGCTCTTCAAGGCTTTCAGAAAATTTCTTCTCTCCCATTTTTCGAAATACTTCTTCATTTGTAATACAATCTACTACCTACCTTATTTTAAGAAATCTCCTCTAATGCCATACTTAAAATTTAAAGACATTAGAACCTTGATTATCTGAATCTCTGTTATATGAACCCTCTATTCTTAACATTATTTCGTTTCAATTCATGTATCCACACATTTGCAAGATTTAACGGTGCAAGTAAGTAGGCTCTTTTTCTAATAGAATATACATCAAGACTGTTGTACACATATTATTTCTTGGACTCATCTTCCATCACTTATAATCATAATTTTTAAGTATTTATATTTTTCACCTTCCAGTGTGTTACTATCTAGATTTATATCTGACTGAGCTATTTCATTATGACTACAGACAAGGATTTTACTTTTAGATTTATTTATTTTTACATTGTATTTATTCTTGAATTAAATATTTATTGTCATTAGAATATTTTGTTAGTCTTTTTCATTCTGTTAATTCTGCATCGTCAACTACATATTTATTTTTCCTTGAATTTGTATTCCTTCTTGTACATAAAGGTTAAATAAACATTTATATAAGGAGTACCCCTGTCTTCGGCTTTCTTAAGTTTCACTTTTTCCTGTCTAAATCTATAAAGCACTTAAAGAAACTTAACTATTTTCTATTTTGCAATTCCTGATTTGTCCAAAATTCAAAAAGAATGTTTTCCATTTTATGTTGTCAAAAACTTTCTCTAAGTCTTCAAAGGCTATGAATGTTGATTCCTATTTTCCTATTCCTATTATGAATAGAATTTCCTATTTGTTTTTCAATCACTTGCCTAAATGTAAGTATAGCTTTCTTAAGCTGTTTTGTTTTCTTGACCTTTCAGTAGGCGTTTGTCATACTCTATACAACAGGATAGTATTTATATAATATTATAATTGTACAAAATGTGCATACGTGTCTGGTCTTCAATTAGTAGGCTATCTATAATGTTTTCTATTTATTTCAGCACAATACATATGAGAATTTTTGATGCTTGTGAAAGCAAACTTAATGTTCTATCTGTTCATATGTTTTCGCTCCAGTCTTTTTTGGTATTGGCACTAATATGCATTTTGTAAAATCTATTTTTCTATTATCATCGATTTTATAGACTAGTTCATATAGAATATTCTTGAAATTTTCTCCACTGTTCTTGATAAATTGTGCTGGAATTTCATATATCCATGATGCTTTCCTATCCTTAAATTCATTTAGTGCTTTCTTAATTTTTTCCTTCATTATTGTTCAGTCTCTATTTTCTGAATGTCTTTCCACCTCTTGTTTGTCTGTGGTTGTAACTTTTCGGTCTTTGTACAGGTGTTTCCGGTGTTCTCTCCAATTATCTCTACTTCTGATTCTTCAAATAGAGTGTCACCGCTTTTCTCTTTCATATCAGTTTGTTTTTTATCTCTTTGAAAAAGGTTTTTACTATTCTATATACTTTACCTTTATCTTTGCCTTTCATCAGTTGTTTGTTAACCTCTGTACAAATATTTTAAAATACTTTTTGTATATTCTCTGTTTATTGAATTTCTTAGACTCCTATATTTTTTCATGCTTGAAGGGTTGCATTATAATAATGATATGTTTTAAACTTACCATTAAAAGTCAGCTTAACTGACATCAATTAATATTTAGCGGATGTTATCATATTAATAATATTGTATTAGCAGCCTTTCTTTGTTTAATTAAAATTAACTAAGTAATGGAGTGTATTCTACTTCTCCATCCTTCACCTGAATTATTTTGGGTCAATCACCAATGGGCCCCACTGAACAGATTCCTTTGATTTAAACTTATACTTGACTTTGATCTCTCACCTTGCTTACATTAGCTGTCCTCACATCATTCTCAATTGCATCAACCCCTTTTTTTTGGTTTTTTCTTTTTTCTTATGTTTATTTTCATCACAATTTTTACTGCTTTTGATTCCTCTTCTCATGATATGCCAAAGTGTAAATAATGTATTAATTATGTAATAATATACAGTATCAAATATTATATTTATTTATTAATAAAAATCACATCATAATATATAAATTTAAAAAAAAAACCCCCATTAAGAAATATTTAATTATTTTCTTTAATATTATGAAATTGATTTTGAGTTTATTATAAAATTGTTATTGATTTAGAATGATTGAAAATTCTGACTGGTTACAACAGTTAAGAAGCATTATGCAGTTATCTGGAGCCATAGTAGATTTGATTGATGTACAAGGTTCTTCCGTTATGTTGTGCTTAGAAGAAGGCTGGGATATAACATGTCAATTATCATCAATAGCACAGTTATGCATGGACC
Organism: Cinara cedri; assembly: GCA_902439185.1. Classification (NCBI taxonomy): domain Eukaryota; kingdom Metazoa; phylum Arthropoda; class Insecta; order Hemiptera; family Aphididae; genus Cinara; species Cinara cedri. The sequence continues at coordinate 54,210 of CABPRJ010000982.1, read as the reverse complement.
CTTATTATCGTACAATTGAAGGTTTCCGTGTTTTAATTGAAAAGGAATGGCTTGCATTTGGTCATCGTTTTAGCCATCGTAGTAATTTAGCTACGGCGTCTCAAGCTTCTGGATTCGCTCCGACTTTTTTACAATTTCTGGATATTGTTCATCAAATTCATAGCCAGTTTCCATTGTCGTTTGAATTTAATGATTACTATTTGAAATTTTTGGCATATCATTCAGTTTCCTGTCGATTTCGAACATTTTTATTGGATTGTGAGTTGGAGAGAGTAGAGTGTGGAGTGGCTGCTGTTGAAGACAAAAGAGGATCATTGACATCACATCACAAAAGTGTTGATACCGGTTCAGATGACGACATTGTTTATCCCGGTATAGTGTGTTTTTTCTTTTTTAAATGTATCTAAATTATATTATCGATGACGTATAATGTGTTACAGGAGGTCGTTTGGCCGGTAATAATATTTCTGCCCATTATATTCCAAATTTAGGACAATCTGTGTTTGATTACATTGAAAAATACAACGCTCGTACATCTATATTTTACAACTTTATGTATATGCCAAATACTGATCAACCGGTACACATATTATAATTAATTATATTAATAAACTATTGTTAAATTAATTATTGTTATTATTTACATTTGTCCAATTAGGTTCTTAGACCACAATCTTCATTACCCAATTTAAATGTTTGGCAGTATTATTTGAATGAAGAATTAGCGCACGGGCCGAGTTACGATTTAGAAATTATTCAAATGGACATGCAGCAAGAAGAGGAAGCTGAAGCAGCGGATGGTATTTCTAACAAGACTACTCGAAAAGTTGTTACAACTGGGTAATTATTATTAAAGTTTTATTAAAATCGCTCATTTCATGAAATAGATAATACTGTACATTTTGTGCAATTAGTCAAAAAACTATTCTTTTCTATATTACATGAATTAAAATATAACAGTAAATTCTATTATATTTTTAAAAACCCATGCGTATTATTTATAAGTGAGATTGAGAATATTAATTAAATTAATTTCAAATTATGAACTAAATATTTTTTTATCTTATTATTCATTTTTGTATGACAATTAATTATGACACCAATTATTATATAAGAAGTTTTTTTTTAAATATGCACACCTACTTGATTGGCAAAGACTTTTTACCATTTATGAACTATTTATTAACTTAATCAGTAGTAGTTATAAGTTGAGTTATATATTTTTTTCAAAAATTCACTGTTAAACCATTACTTATATAAACTAGAGTACAAAGTTTATTCCAAGTTATTCCAAGTTCGTGTAATCCTTTTAATTTTTAATGATCACACCAAATATATTTTATGGATCTATGACCCCCTATCAAAGCTGAATGAAGCTATGATACTGATACACAAGAAAGATGATAAGACAAACTGTGAAAATTACAGTGGAATATCATTCCTAAATTTGGCTTATAAAGTATTTGCAAAGATATTACTGAACCAAATAACTTCCTATCTAGAGGAAAATATTGACATGTATCAGTGAGGATTCCTAAATGGCAGGTTGACAAATAGAACAGCTTTCAGTCATAGGCCAAATAATAGAAAAAAAAGTATGAATTGCACCAAAACATCTGGTAACTATTTGTTGATTTTGAAAAGGCCTGTGACAGCGCATTCATGGAAAAAGCCTATAATATTATGGAGAAATTCGGGATCCCAGAGAAACTTATGTGGCTAACAAAAATGTGTATCATAGTATCAAATAATAGTCGAAAATTTGTTGTCTGAAGCATTTGAAGTAAATACAAGCCTAAAACAGGGTGATTCACTGTCCTGTGTCTTATTCAATATAGCATTGGAAAAAGCTAGTAGTAGTCAGGTATCATCAAATAGAAGATATAGAGAGATCAGTAAAAAGTTCTCAAGTAAGCAGCCAGTTGAATAATTCTGAAAAAAACCCAAATAATGGAACTGCTAAATAATAGAGACAACACCGATGCAGAATCACTTATTTTCGACAAAGTAAAAAAATGTTGGTACTTTGGAACAGTATTGAGTACTAGAAATGATTGGTCAAGAGAGATAGGATTAAGGATTATAAAAGCTGAAAGAGCGTTATTTACTTAAAGTAAGTTCCTAAAATCAAATTCTCCGAAAAAACCAAATTAAGGCCATATACTATGGTAATAAAATAAAATATGGTGGACCAATGTGAACCGATTTATGACAATGCCAAAGAAGTGTGGAGGAAAAATATTAACAAAATACTACGGGAAGAAATGGGAATGGCATCAGTTATTAGCTTCATAAAAGGACAAAGGCTTCAGTGGTTGAAGCATGTGATGTGAAGAGAAGAAGATGATGTTAGCAGAGTAGCTCTAGAGTAAAAACCGGCAACATAAAGAGCTCGAAGAAAACCCATGAAAAGATGGCTGGATGTTGTGGGGAAGGACTTTAAGAGGGTGGAAGTACAAAATTGGTGAGAACTAGTTTAGGATCGAGAAAAATGGAGGGACATTATGGCAGAAAAATTCTTAAATAGTATTAAAAGCCAATAAAGAAGATAGATCCTCTATCAACTTTAGTATGGTTTATAGTAGGTTAAATATGACTTATCTCATTTATAAATAATATAATATAATTTATTGTTATATTTTCATTCATAAAAATAATATTCTCTTCTAGTTAGGATGATATCAATTATCAATAATAATCTATAGTATTTTCGTACCTTGGCCAACTTCAATATCTCAGTTTACTTGTTCTATTCTTTGTAAAATTAATTAAACATTAAGTTTATATGTTATTTAAATTTTAATTCAATTTTTATTTTGTTTTCTTTCTCTAATTTGTATACATTGTAATTATTGTAATGTTATGTTATTTTGTATTGCTAATATTTTTCTCAAAAGCCACTTGGCGTTTATTCTTATAAAATAAATAGAAATATATAAAATTATAGTTTATAGACTAATTACATAAAGTACACAGTATATGTATTATCTATTTCATGAAATGGACGTCCATTTAATATATTTTTTGTCAAAATTAATCATCTGGATAAATTTCACCATCCAGTTTATGAAATGAGTGATGAGTAATTTCACTATATGAATGTAACATACACATTATACAATTATAGTAATTTCTATTGATCCATTATCAAATTCAGGTATAACATAATAGAACGTTACATGCCAGACGCATTTAAACATCAATTAGATGAAATTCACAAATTGGAAACTGAACTTGGACTTTTGCCACAAAAATGGAAAGTGCTCTGGGACAAATTAGAAATTCCTGTTATGACAGATTCATTAAAGGTTATTATTTGAAAAGCTTTGTAGCATTAGTTTAAATAAATTTGTTTCTTTAGAGACACGCTTCATTTAGTACACAACTGGTAAGATATCATGGTCGATTGTTGCACAAACGGTCTACACTAGAAATTCTTAAGCGTGGGAAAGCGAGTAATACAACGTCTACGAATGCAGACACAAATCCACCTCATTCTCATCCGCACCGTTTTGAAAAATACAACTTCACCACTCCTACATACTGTGATTATTGTTCTAGTCTTCTGTGGGGTCTAATAAAGGTAAAAATAATATTTAGTATTTACTATCTTTGTATTTTGTGTTTATCTATTGTGAATTAAATTCATTACAAATTGCCAAAAATGTCTTCTACATAACATATTCTAAATTTTTAAAATTATAATTTGTTAAATTCTTTTGATATGTGTATGATTTATGGAACAATCAATATTTGTATGTTTGTTAGGTTTTTTGATGTTTGCATTGTTCACGTACGTAAATTTTAATATAGTGTTAAAATATTTAACTCATCAATCTCGCCATAGTTACATTTTATATCAAAATTAAATTTATATTTTGCTATTAAAAATCATATTTTGCTTTGAGCCATTAAATTGTCTTAAATTTGTTGAATATTTTAGATTCTGAGTATAGCAAACAATTGTTTTTACTATACCTATTTTTTCTGTCTATAAACAATGTTTATCAGAAATAATGCCCTGGTCATCAACTTCAGGAAGTTTATTCATTGAAATTAATGGATTATCATATATTGTGGTTTATCTTTAAAAAAAATAAAACCATAATTGACCTGATATTTTTACAAAAAATATGTCTACATTTTCACTGGAATATTTTAAAAAAAAAGCATTTAAAAATTAGGTATAAAAACCCATCCTATATATTGGTTAATTTTAATATAAACTCAAGGTTATCAATTGGAAAAACTAGAAATATTTATGCAATAACAGAGTACCAGATGTCAGAAAAAAGTCATATTGGTTCACCGCTTTTTAGTCATTGGGCTTATTTAATTTTCCTTGTGGCTTTCATAACTATTGGAAAAACTTAAAATATTTATATAATAGCAGTTTCTGTCATTTTCTATTTTGTGATTTTGTTACAATTATGTTAAAAATAATTGGATCAACCTAAAAAAATCAACTAAATTCTACATCTTGAATATCTTTTAGTAACTAATTTAATATCTTTCAAACAATCCATTTTAAATTCATTTTCAAATAATTGAGATTTTGATGGTATCATACAGATTTAGAGAAAACTAATTATAGAATTGACCATAATATTTTGATTAAAAAAATCTGTTTCACAGGTTCATTATTGTCATGGCTTAATTCTTTTCTAACTCATTGATGTCAATTTATTAAGTATAAACATATTATTTTAAATTAAATCTCAGTCATTTCAGTAGTCTCAAGAAGAGGTCATTTTTCCGCACTATTATTCAATTTATTTATTTATGATATTGTTTTCTATATTAATATTTCAATTATTTATTATTTTGTAAACTGATGACAAAAAAATATTAAAATGTATTAATGCAGTAGATACTGAACTTTTACAGAAAGATTTAAATAGTTTCAACTATTGGTGTACATCAAATGGTATGTCCTTTAATATAAATAAATGCCAAAGCATCTCCTTTTATAAAAAGTACCATTTTAATTTCTTTTTAATTTATACTTTAAATCTTTATCTAGTTAACATTTAGTTCAATTCTCCCAAATTGAAGTTTTTGGAATAATCTTTGATACAAAGTTTATTCAATTTCCATATGTATTCACAATTAAGGAAAAAGATTTTTAATTGACATGATCAAGCTATATTGGTTCTGTTTCAATAATTTTAGATTCTGAGTGGAGCAAAGAAGCTAATGGTTTTATAAAGATTTTTTTTTCCTATGCACAACTTTTCAACTTTTCAAATTTATAATGATAGCAATGTTTCTGAAAAAAAAATTTCACTAGGGAGGTACTTTAAAGAGGTCATTCTTCGATTTTCTTAGGAGTCTTCCCAGAAAATGTGAAAAACCTGGATAAAACATAGGAAAACTAGGAAAAATGTAGGAAAACTTGGAAAACTGGTGCGACATTAAACAAATAATATTAATACTATTTAATTATTTTACTGTAAAATGACATATATGTATATATGTATTTATATATATTGTTGACAAAGCATCACTATCAATTGAACTCTGGTCAAAATCATTATTTTGTTAGCAATGGTTTATCGTTGCTTACATATATACATTAAATTATCTATTAAGTTGCTGTGTACCCTTCCCCATTATCCTAGGACTTTTTTTTTCATGTTAAAATGTCTTTATACTTATTCATCCCCAACTGGAATATGCTTCAATTATATGGGATACATTATTCATTCTTTGTTTTAAATGCAATTTATGTAGACCCTTCTCTGACAATGTAGATATTCTTAATTACTTAAATTTGATGCCTTTAAAAGACAAAAGGAACTTTTACTATAAAATATTTCTATTTAAATTACTTAATAATATTGAAGACTTCTCTCTGCTATCCAATATTTTCTTTAAAATAAATAACCATGATTTTAGAAATAAAGATTAATTGTATATTGCTCATTATTCCCAAAATTATATGGCACTTTCCCCTGTCAATATTTTATTATGTGTCTAAAATAAATTGAATAATTTAGAATTTTTTAAACGATAATTTATTGTATATCTAGTACCTATATATTCTTATTCTTATTATATTCACTTTATATTGTATCTTATATTAATTATGTTCAAAAAAAATATGTTAGTTGTATAAATTGTACTAACTGTCCATTATTTAAGAAAATAAATGAGCCTTTTATAGTAATAGTAGTTTCAAAAACTTTCTGGCGCATTTCAATTATTTATTTCAGCTATTTAAAATATTTAAATTAATTATTAATTTGAAAATTTGACACAAAGTTCTTTAAAGTTGTATGGTAAATTAATTGGAACAAGAAAAGTTGAGCATTGAAACTTTTTTGGCAGTAAAAAAAATATTCAGTGAATTAAATGTTATATCCATTTTGTTTTTTCATCATTTCAGACTGGCATGAGATGCTGTGATTGTGGTTATAGTTGTCATGAAAAATGTTTAGAAAATGTACCAAAAAGTTGTACAAAATATAAAGCTGTTGCAGACAGAACGTTGACTAATCAAAATGTTAATAGAACAGGCGGTGATACTGCTTCTGTGAATTCAAGTAAATTGTTTAAAAATAAACATTATTATTAACATTAATTGTATAATTTTAAGTTATATGGAATTTTGTTTATACTTTATTATTTGTAATAGTATAATAATTTATAGTATATATTCATATAATAATAATATATTATATTTACAACATAATTTATGCTTTTTAGACATGAATGGTAGCCATCAGCATTACTATGAACAGTTTTCATCAAATGTTGCTGAAAATAGAACACATGAAGGTTATTTGTACAAACGTGGTGCTCTTTTAAAAGCGTGGAAACAACGCTGGTTCGTTTTAGATTCAATTAAACACCAATTGCGATACTATGATTCTATGGATGATTCTCATTGCAAAGGATACATAGGTGATCTTATTATTTGTATAAATATCGTGTATTTTAGATTCTGAGCATTATAAGGAATTAATCGATTTTATAATGTTTTTTTCCTTAACTCTATTGAATAATTGGAAAAATATATAGATGAAATGGGAAAATTTACACAATAACTGTTTTGGGATTTTTTTTGTTGTAATTTATTTAATAAAAATAACTGTAGAGACCTGAAATTGAAATAAAAATGTTCAAAACCTTCAGGTTATTTCTTAAGCTATTTATAGACATTTTATAATTATTATTTTTTTGGTTTTATATGAATAAAATTGTTTTGACTGAGCAAAAATGTTTGAAAATGTAATACTTAGGTTCATCATAAGTTGTTTTTAATGGTAAAACATGAATTTGAGCATAACATAGTAGTTTTTGTTTTAAGCATCAAATTTATATTTTAATGAAAATTGTAATTGTCATGTTATTTTTAAATCTTTTTTACAATTTATGTGAATATAATTTTTTTGCCCATCCGAAATGCTCAACAATTTAACATAGATTGTACTTAAGAAAAGAAAAGAATATTGATACAAATTATTATCTATGTGATTTATCTTTGCCTACAAATATAAATTAAATAATGTATTCTAACTTTTTTTACTTATAATAGTTGCAAATTTATTAGCAGTGTCTTCTTCAGTACTTCTTTTTTTTTGTTTTTTGCATTGATAAAGTGGTTTTTCAACCAAAAACATGATACTTCATAAATTTTATATCAATATTTTTTTCTGAATTTTTCATTAACAATCTAAATTAAATTGTTCAATTTAGATCTTGCTGAAGTGATGTCTGTATTTCAAGCAAATCCAACTCCTGGAGCACCAAAAAAAACTGATGACAAATCATTTTTTGATGTGAGAACATATTTTTTTCTAACATTTTTATCGAATTACATTAGTTAGCTAAATTTGTTTTTTCATTAGCTGCGTACAAACAGAAGAACGTACAATTTCTCTGCCAGTGATATGTCGACTGCACAAGAATGGATAGAAAAAGTCCAAGCTTGTTTGCAATAATGAACTATTGTCTCAGAAGAAAGACATTTATACAAAATTTCTTTTTCGTTGGTAAATACTATTTAATTTATTAACCATTATTAATTTCATTATAATTATTGTTATTTATCCTTTTATATATATATAAATATGTATATATATATAGTGAAATAAGTTGACCATTACTGATATGAACATATATTACGTGATGTCTTCTTATCAATGTGTTGAAAACGAAATGTGATAGTTTTGTATATTATATAACTATTTTTTTTTCACAACTTCTTTTTATTGTTTTTATTATTACTATTACTATTATTATATTTATTATTATCATTAGTTTATTAGTTATTATTTTATGCCTATGTGTTGTAATATTATGATTTATTATTATAATATACTCTAAACAAAGACTCAAGGGTCTTTCCAAAATGGGCAATTAATTCTAAAATTTAAAAAAAAAATTACATACTAAATGTGAAACTTTTAACAAAAAGTTCAAAAGTAAAGTATCATTCTGAATATACAAAGGAAATAATTTTTTTTTATATTTGTCATAAATTTCATGATTATAAATTCTCAAGACCTATGTGTGTCGCGTAATAGATATAAGTTGTTATGATAATATATAATATTGTTCTCATATTTATTGGATTATTATTTTTTTTTTATTAAATTTGTATTAAATGTTATACAAAGCGCATAATGTTTCCAATTAAAATTCTACGCTTATAATAGCTTGTGTTATTTATATATATATATATATTTTTTTTTTTTTTGGAAAGCTCTTGAGGGAATATTTGGAAAAAAAAAATAAACATTTTAATACTATTACTCAAAAAGTTACCAACATTGATACATATGAATAATTTTCTAATTAATTTATCTTAGTGGAAAAGTTGTAAATTATTGTTACAAATATATTATTTTATTTTTAATTTTAATTTGTTGTCAATCGAACAAAAATTAAACTTTTGTTAGTCTTTGCCCTCAATAATAGTTGTTTAATTTTTGAAATAAATAATGTTTATACTTCTGTAGCACATTGAAAACTATTTATTTCTTGACTTCTCCTAAGATTCCAATTTATCATTATTTTTTTATTTAAATTTTTGTCGTTTTATGAAAACTTATCAAAATGTCTAAAAGGCAGATTTGTGATCATATACTCTGGTGAAATGAAGCTACAAATCACAATCAGTTCATTCAATTTTAACTTTGGCTACCTGTTTTAGTGAACTGGTCCTGGATAGAACACAATACTGAATTAAAAACTATGTCACCTTTGACCATCAACCCTTTTAAAATTATTGTAGGTATGTATTTAAAAAAAACCCCCCTTTCATAAACTTAAAGTACTTTAGATGAGCAGAGCAAGGAATGTATTGATTTTACAGTGTTGTTTTTTTTTTATCTCTGAACAACTTTTCTACCAACAATTGTTCTCCGATTTTCAAGTGTAGTACTTTTTCTGAAAGGAAATTTGACTGGGGTGGTGTCTTAAGAAGGTCATTTTTTGATTTCCCTAAGAATTTTCCCAATAAATACGAAAAACGGAAAAATAGATACAATATTAAATAAATATTATTATAGAAAATATATAATACATTTATAATTATTTTACCATAATGTATAACATATATTGTTGACAAATTAACACTATTAACCGAACTTTGACTAGAATCGTTTTTCTTAGCAATAGTTAATTGTTGCGTACAGATGTACATTAAATTTCCCTTCTACCATCCCAACTTTTCACCTACAACAATGGCCCACCCATTGTGCAAACTGTCTGTATCTTTTTTTTTATTTATTGATTCTTAACAGGAACATTATACTAAAGTAGTAGAGTGTTTTTAACTGTTCTAGAAAGAATAGCTATATATTTTGCAAAGTTGTTCTTCCGTAGTTATAGGCTATTCTGTGAATATTAATTCAAGTGATAAAAATATGAAATAATAAATATAAGTACAATAATATAAAAAGGCTTTAGCCTTAAGATTCCTAAAATCTTTTATGTGGGAACCAATAAAATTTAGTAAACGAAAGCAACCTGTTCTATGAAGGAACATGAATAATGCAAGTACAATATCTAGATATGTACTGCAATGGTATCACTTTTTACTATACTGTTTTAATATTCATACAATAAATGATTACTATTTTGGGTTAATATTATAAAAATAAAATAATTTAGGTAGTAGACATTTATAAAAAATCGTAATATATTTCGCACATTTTCCCGTTTATCCCCTATTTTTTATCGGTTTTTCTCATCTGATGAAAAAACTCTTGAGAAAATCGAAAAACGACCTCTTCAAGGTAAGTAACTCTCTAGTGAAATTTTCTTTTAGAAAAATTTCTATCATTATAAGTTGTAGCAAAATTGCTAGTCGAAAAGTTTTCTACAGATAAAAAAAAAAATAATAATTTTGTAAACATCTTTGTAAAACCCAGTGCTGGCACTAAGGTGGGAAGCAAATTATGTATTTCAAATTTCCGAATATCACTTTATCTATAAACAATCATAATAATATTTTCCCAATTTTATACAAATTGCGACCAGTGTGTTATCAATGAAAATCAAGATGGTACCAATTATACATAGTTAAATACATTGTTATTGGCTTGAAAACACTCAAACATATTTTATCAGAATCAAACATGATATTTCATTGAGCTAAAATGAGACTATTAACCTGTTTGCATAAAAAAAATCACGAATTGAAATGCATTTTAATATAACTTAATATACTAATATTATTATATATTATCAATATTATATATTATATTATATTATGAATTACAATAATGTATGTTTATTTTTCTATTTAAAGTAAAATATACTTATTATGTCATATTTACGTCTTCATGATCAATAAAATATTGTTTGTACCTAAGTAGGTACCTACTCATTTTGAGTCTAATACAAAAATACAAATTTGATTTTATTAGTTTATGTATCTAGGTACAAATTTAGATTTCTAACAAGACCTTACTTCGCACGTGGGTGCAGCCACTGTTGTAGGTGGGAAGTTGGGAAGGTAGGTTACAGACGGGAATTTAATGCATATCTGTAAGCAATGATAAACCATTGCTAACGAATCTAACGATTCTAAGCGGAGTTCAGTTGATAATGTTGCTTTGTCAACAATACCATGTGTGGTATATCTATGTCATATGGTAAAATGATTAATACAATGCGCGTTTCTGTGACAACAATGATTTTTTAAAAACATAAAAATAATAAAAACAAAAAATAAATAAAAAAAATTGCCAATGACAACCTTATTTTTAATCTTTCAATCGTTTCTAACCTAAAGCACCAAATTTCCCTCATTATCTCGAATATTAATGAGAATTTCAAAAAAAGACCTCTCTAAAGTACTACCTAATGAACATTTCCTTTCAGAAAAGGTGCTATACTTGATAATTGGAGTAAGCTTTTTGGTAGAGAAAGTGTCCACATAAATAAAAAAATTTAAAAAATAAATTAAAATAAACACCATTGTAAAATCAATACATTACTCGCTCCATTCAGAATTTAAAATAACAAAATTATTGTAATTGATACATGGCCAATTTGTTGTTGTTGTTTCGTAATCGGTTTGTTTTCTGTGTAAGGTGATTGGCCTTACGACAACCCCCATTAATGGAGGGCCCAACAGGTTGGGGGATTTCTCCCCTCTCCTTGCTGGAATCGCTCGCCTGGAACTTTCTGCCAGCAAGGGGCTATTGTGATACCTTAGTATCGGGCGATGGGGGCGCCAATTTCTCTACCCCGACATTATGGAGAGTAGCAGAATAAGATGGGCTGGTCATGTTTGGAGATCTGAAGGAGTACTGGGGAGCATAACAAAATGGAAACCAAACACAAAACGGCCTCGAGGAAGACCCAGACAACGGTGGGCTGATAGAGTCAAGGATGACCTCAGGATGATTGGTGTGGAAAATGCGGAGGAAATGTCAAGAGACAGGGAAAAATGGAAGGATGTTGTTGTTGCGGCAATGGACCTTAATGGTCTTTAAGACGCCTTAGAAGAAGAAAAAGATACATGGCCAATAAGAACTTCAAAATAACCATGGGTTTGTTATTAAATGTTTGTGTTCATTATTATCTATTACTTTGTGTGAACCCTGTTTTATATTTGTAGGGTCATTTCTTCAGGTTATTAGGACAAATTGGAAAAAGAAATTTGTAAAATAAAGTTATATTATTAGAAAATGATTCCCACATTCCAAATTTTTAGATAAAGCTCTGGCATAGTGGTATGTTTTTCAAAAGAAATATGGACAATTACTGCCTCAGTAATTTATAATTTTTTTTTCCCAATAATATATTCCAAATTAATATTTTTTTTTAAATATGAGAACTAAACAATAAATTATTATAAAAGTTTAACATTATTATATTAATTTTTTAGTACAATGATTATTAATACGAAATACATTTTCTATTATATCAATGGTGTTAAACGTTGATCCAACTGTTGGGTGGTTGTAATATTAATAATACATCCCCACTATTATTATCTTCGTTATCTTTATGCAGATTGACAGTGCTATTGAAATTGGAATATTCGCCAAAATCTTCGTCCGTATTTCGTAACGTTAAATCGTGGTTCCAATCTTCAGTATTTCTATACCTACAATGCAATGGTCAGCATTATTCATGAGTGGCTTACATAGTTGTACTGTATAGATTAAATATCAGCTTTATGATTAACTAGTTTATTCAAAATTTGATTTATATGAATATAAATCAAATTTTGAGATACATACATACAATACATTGAAGTCTACCTTGTGTTTTGGTCAATATTAGATCGATTAATAAAGTTTTCCGTTATTCTGGTACGATCGGTTTCAAGTCTCATTCTAATTGTCTCATTTCTGTGTGTTTGTGGTTCAATAATTATACAATCTTCATTAGTTGTACTTCCAAACCTTCTTACATGTTCGACATGGGTTCTAGAATAAACTCTACAATTAGTATCTCGCTCGTTTCTTCGTGATACATTTGAAAGGGATACAGATGACTTATGATGTTTTGAATTGTTCATTTGTTGCGTGACTTTGGTTTCTGATTTCTTAGGTGATATGTCCTTTGGCGATAGTTTATCTAACGCAACATTTATTTCTTTTTCAATTTTAGTAAATTCTTTTAAAGTTAACTGGAGAATAAAACAGGTATGTATTTAATAAAACATAGATATTATGAATAGAATAAATATTTTACTTTATTTGATTTTATAGACGCTTCAAATGACTTGATATTTTTTATGTCAGACATTTTAAGAATCATAATTTTATCACATATCTCAGCAATAATCTTTGGTTCTAACTCTGAAATATATATTGATTTAGTAAAATATATATTATTATTAGGTATTTAGAAGGTACCTAAATTCAAGATTGCATTATTTTCTTGGCTAACTTCAATGTTTAAATTATTACTATCGATAATTTGTTGTAGTTCATTAATCATATTTTCCTTAAGTATAGTTTGATCGTGCTTTTGGTGATATTTCTGTATTTTTTTAGCTCTCGATTTAAACTTTATTTCGTTCTGTAATCTGAAATTTGGTGTTTAGTTTAAAATATTATAAATATTAATTTATGTTTGTAATTTTACTTACTCTTGTTCTGATAGTTTCAATAACATTTTACAACTATTATCAGTTTTTAAATACAAATTTAACTGTTGTAATTTTTCAATGATTATGTCTAATGAATTATCATTACTTATATTATCAATACTTAAATTGTCTATTATTTCATTTTCCATATTTAATAGTAAAATTATTTTGTGTTCTAAATTCTCTGGACAAATGAAAGTGACTATTATTTAGTACCAATAAAAAGAAAAAGAAGTGATTATTACCATAGATAAGTAGGTACCGTTTCTGTGATATACCTAGTCTATCTATGGGCATATATATTACTTATATTATTTTATATTATAATTTATGACATCTTTGATTTTTAATATTTTTAAGGTTGGATTTTTCACTATCCAACGAACACGTATTTTGTATTTTAAGGGCTATGATTTGCAATGCTAATTGTTATCCATTAATCATTACGTATACTTTTTCTTAAATTGAAATATATCTTTTTTGAAAGACATATTATAAAATGTGAGATGAAAAACGAAGTTCAATGCGTACCTAGGCACTGTAGATAATCTATTTCTAACAAAAAAATAACCGTAATTGGACCAGTCTACATGAGAGTTTTCCTGTAACTGTAAGGTATATTTTTGATCCAAATCTAAAAGCACTGACACCTAGCCCGATAAATAATTGGATAAATAATTATGATTCAAAAGTAGAAAAAACCGGAAATCTTACGGCATTAATAGTTTAATTATTTTTATTTTGTTTTAATTGGTTAAAAATAATTGTTAAGACTTTACATTTTTATATAATAAGTACTTATATTGGCCTGCTCTAGTCGTAAAAAAATTAGAATGAGTAGGTATTCTATTAAAAATATTTAATTCAATATTTACATTATTTTTTGTGTATGATAACATATAATTTATAATAGGTAGGCAATACTTTTATTGGACCGTGCAAAGAAAAAACTGCAGGTGAATGGAGAATACGCAAAAGCAGGGAATTCCGAGAATTGTATCAAAGCCCAAGTATCGCCAAAAAAAGACTCAAGTGGACAGGTCATTTTCGGCGTAAAAGAACATTGCTGAGAACTGTACTAGAAAATGCATCACAAGGGAAGAGATCATTTGGAACCAAGTAACTGTACAAATAATGATAGATGGTATGACGCGATTGTTTGCGACAATCTGTAATAAATAATTATACATAAACTAAACATTACTACCATACAATAATCATCATAAATCTATTATTTTTAATTTGGGGACATAAACTCGTAACATTCGTACCAATAGTTTTTAATTATTCCAATAATGTCGTTTGTAAGTACTTACTGACACGTATTATTATGAATTATAATTATTATCCCTTAAGATTCGATAAGCCATTTGAATGCAGAAAATGTTAGTGAATGATCTCAGTGTTTCTGATGAGCGGAAAAGGAAAGAACAAATATTTTATTTCGAATCAATTTATGATGATGTACAATATTTTTCGTGACAGGATAAATTTAAAACAGATATTATTGAAGTTTTTGATCGTATTCTTATAGAACTAAACGATCGATTTAAAAACATGTTTGAAATTGATGACAATTTTAGATTTTTGTGCTATGGTCAACTATGACTATCATTGTCACAACTATAGACTTTATGAACTATGTATACAAATATTCAATTGACTTGTCCCTCAAGTGCCTATACAAATTTTCAGAATTTTTGTGATTTTATTTCTGAAATAATAGATTTTATGGTAAGTCGCAGTCATTTTCTCTTTTCCCTGCTTAAAAGCCGCAGTACCATAAGACTTACTTTAATAATTTTAATAAAAACCTAATTTATCTAACAATGGTGGGGATCTATTGGTTTTACTAAGATTATTATTTTTGTTTTTTTTTTTTTAAGAAGTTGGTTAAAAATAATTTTTTTAGATTTTGTTTTTGAAATATTTTAGCGTTTTTTTTTTTAGCTATTTTAAATTTTTTATTATGTGGGAAAAAAGGTAATTCGACCAAACGCATGACGCTCCGGTTTGTTATCGTTGTTGTTTTTTCGATTGGACTCGACAATTAAACTCTTTACTTCTTTTCCTGGGATAGCTAGGGGATAGTTTATTGGTTAAGTTTATAGTTAGCAGTACACTAATAAATACCTTAGTATAAGAATTAGTTTATAGGTACAATTTATTTACGTCGAATAATATTCAATTTTAACCATAGCAAATGTATAATATTTAAAACTAATACACGAAATTTTAAAATCATACTGACACACAGTCATAGGCACAAATAGGTTACACTATGCGATTTGAGTAGGCTGGAGCTTATGTTCATACCGAATTCTTATGCGACTTTTCTGGTATTTCAAAACCCTTGATAAAATGGTCTCTAATGATTACTATATATTATACACAAATAATAAATAAAGTATTAATTAATTTATACGCATTTATTTATTTTCTTAAATAAGGTAATATGATGATTTTTTTTTTCGTATTTAGTTTAGCCCTTAGAAACTCAAATTTTTTCCCCCCATTAATCTATACAGTACCTATGTACTATGTATGTCTATGTAAAATATTCACTTTTTTGAAAGAGGATTACACAACAGTTAAGGGGACTTAGCCCTGGATACAGAAGCGTAGCTAGAAATATTTTTCTGGGTAGAACAGATAAAATAATATAAGCATTTGAATAGGAATGACTTATACATAGTTTTGGTTTTAAAATTGTGTTCATTCAAATTTGTAGGCCCGGGCCTACCAGGCGTGCTCACTGGCTACGTCACTGACCGGATTCCTCCTCCATTTGCACTTATGTATACGATGTGTCGTTATACGTTTACACCGATTGCAGCGAATATTAAACTACGAAATATGGAAAATATGCATAAGTAGAATATGAAATAATTATCCTATATTTTGACAGTTTTTATGAGAAAAGGTATCAATTTTGACCATTTTCGGCTCAAATATCAATTTATTCTGTTCGACATTTCAAGCCACGTTTAATAGTACAAATAAAATGTACAGATGTAAGTACTAAGTATGTTTCAAAATATTATATAATACATTTAGTTGGTTCCAAGTAACATATGATTTTTTTTTTGTATTTGAATGATAATAAAAAGTTTATGTGAATCAATTATTATATGATATCAAGTCAAAATAGGAATAGACATAAGGTTGCGTGTAAATTAATATATATATATTTTTTTATAAGTGTTTTAATATCAAATTTTGACGATTAAGGTAGGTATTACGGACTTTCAAAACATATTTAACCGAACTTCGTTTTCACTTCGTTAAATGGTTATTATGGTAAAAATTTTAAATTCGGAGCGTACTGAGGTATTTATTGGCTTTACAATGATGTTTTTTTTTATCTGTGAACTAGAGATGCTTATTACACGTGTACACGTGAAATTAAAAATTTCGTGCTAGAGACCGTGTAATCTGGAATTCACGCCAATTTTAAATGAATGAATTTTAAAACTTAGAAATTCTGAATGCGAAAACGTGAAAAGATAAATACACGTGAATATAAACTTTAAAATAATCAATTAAACGTATTTTATATTTTTTGTTTTTTGTTGCACATTATATCTAGTTAGTGACGAATGAAGTCATCTTTTGATTTTTGAAGTTTCGATTTTATTTTTCTACAGACAATTTTAATCCGATTAAAAAATGACAGGAGACCTTTTCTGTAGCATTATACATCTAGTTGGTGCATTGCGGAGGTCATTTTTCAATTTTTCAAGTGTAATATATTATTACGTGAATAAAAATGTGATAAATACTACAGGTACAGATGACAAGTTATTGTCTGAACAATATATAAATATAAATATATTAATTACATATTTATATAAATATATTAATTACATATTTATATAAATATTAATTATTATAATATATTGAAGTTATAATAAATAATTATGAAACCTAATTCATAGGCGAATACCTAATAATAATTTTAAAAAAAAAAATGTTAAATAAATTTCAATAACAACCGAAGACAGAAAAATATTTCTTAAAATAAACATAACTATTTTTAATATAGTTTTGGTAAAATAATTATCGGTTTTGGTATAAAAACACCAACATGTCTACACATTGTCAGGATGAAGGTAGTTTCTTTTTGACGTCACGTGGCGGTGCCGGAGTTTTGGCTTAGTTTTATTTTTATTTGAGGATATCAACGGCCGTCTTCGGTCTCGACGATCGTCTTATTATTTTTCTACGTAATTATGATGAAATATAAAAACAAAACTTACCATTTGTACATAATACTATTCGAACACTATTTTATTTTTTATTTATAATGTTATTTGACTTTTTATCAAATTAATCGAATGTCGACTGGAAACAAGTTGTACAATTTTATTTTAAACCCATCTATAATGGTTTATGGTCACATCCCCGTCGCCGTTTCTCTGTCGGACGTTTCCCCGTCTAATTAACCTCAAACAAACAAACCAAAAAACAATAAATAATTGTGAATTTTAAAAAAATGTATAATATAGATATTATTATTATAAGGTTAGTAAATCTGTAAATTTTGTTTTTCTTAAACCAAAATAAAAGTATTTATTATCTGTTATCAGATCTGATATCAGTGTACGAGTTAGTCGCGGCCGGTTTGGCTGTATTTGGCCTATGCGAAAACATATCCATAACAATACCGATATAATTTAGATAAAAGCAGTGGAATAGGTACGTACTAGTGTAATGGTTACTTTGTTATAAACAGTCATTCGACAACCATCGTTATTATAATATAATATAATATATTTGTCGGCTTATAATCTTATTCGGTCTTGTGTATTAAATATTTTATCATAATTTTATTTTTTTAAGTTTTACTTTTTTTTTTATTTTTTTTTTTTATTCTCAATTATTTATTATGGCCTTAGAATCGTAAAAATTATTAAATAAAAAATACGTAAAATGTGAAATACTGGCAGTTTTAATTTAAGAAAATAAAGAGATTTGAAGTGAAATGGACGGGGAAATGATCGACGGGGAAACGGCGACGGGGATGTGATCTGCTACCTCTATAATAGTGTTTACATCATAATGCAGAAGTTACATAGATATCTTATGTAAAACCATGTGCAGCACTGCAGCAGGCTGTAATCGCATTTTCTTATTGATTATTATTTTCTCGATTAATTGACTGATCACTTCGTTTTTCTGAACTTTAAAAAATTGATAAAAATCACAAATTTAATGAAAATATAGTAATTGATACGTCAAAATATTCAGAAGTATAAATTCTATAAAATGGCTATCTTCAAATTTTTCAAAAATAATACAATAAAAAGTTATTTTTTTAAAATTTTTTACCTAAACATAAAAATCAATTTCAGTATAAATATTTTTTGTCGTTATCCCAGTAATATAAAAAAACCAGAATTCGATTATCTTTATTATCTCCGGAGATCTGGAGATATTACAATGGGTATATGTGGGACACCGTGGTGTAAATACAGATTTATGAATCCTTCTCCTCTAATCTTATGTAGTCTCTTCATAGGTATACAATATTTAGTATAAGGGGGAAGGG
This sequence comes from Cinara cedri, assembly GCA_902439185.1. Taxonomy (NCBI): domain Eukaryota; kingdom Metazoa; phylum Arthropoda; class Insecta; order Hemiptera; family Aphididae; genus Cinara; species Cinara cedri. The sequence goes on along the minus strand of CABPRJ010000982.1, from coordinate 35,095 downwards.
GCGCTAAAAACAATTCTTAACACCGGTCGCTGATTATGCTAGGCACGGCACCGGTAGGTATATATGTAATATCTGTATACGTATAATGACTATTATGGCGTATTGATCTCAAATTACCAACTATAAAAAAAAATAGATTTAGAATGGAACAAAAAAGCTTTTTTGTCATTTTTTGGTTGGAGCAAAATTTCTAGTAAAAAATCAAAATTGAAAATAATGTAACCTAATGATCACGTAAATACTAATCACGGGATTTACGTATTTTATAAATTCACGTGAGTGTGAACATGAAATTCACGTGTCACGTTAAATACATGAATATGCAACATAAATATCCGTGTACCTGTGACACAAATTCACGTGTGCAATAAAACTCGTATTTTATTAAGACTTAACTATGTATAATGGCTATTTTAAATTGTCGAGTTTTTTAGTTTTATATTAATATGTAATACAATAATGTTTCTCATCAATTATTTTCATAGTATTTATAAACAAAATTTCATTTATGTGTATACGATTTTTTTTTTCAGGTTTTTATTGCTTTCAATTCACTGCAGGCAGTCATTATTATTAAGCTAGGAGTTAAATTAAATACTCCAATATTTTGATTAATACTCTAATTTACCCCTTTGTACATTGTGATTAGTATATAATGTATTGTTATAATGAGTCATGACAAGTCACGACTTTTAAATAAGTACACATAAATTCAGTGTCTAGTACCTAACGCAAAGATTTTTTTCACAATCGTCAATATGATTGTGACTAATTGAGTCAAACGAAATATGATGTATATCGTGTTTCTGTTTCAACGAATCACTAAAATACTTACTGTTGTAACCTAATTTTTTATTAAGTCGATACATTTTATGACAAAAAAAAAAATAATACGAAACGTTATAATTATAAAAAAAAAAAAAAAAAAAAAACAAAAAAAAACTGCAATACTATTATTAGTACTTGGGTAAAATAATAATAAAACAAACATCATCGTAATACTTTATGATTTAACGTAATAAAAATTATATTCGTCGAACAAATAAAAAAATAAAGAAAAACATATAATAATATATAATATACAATATTATACTTACATGTTATATTATAATGTATGTAAGTATACAAAGACAGATACAGTCAGAAAGGTCGTGTTAATTTCACAAAACAATAGGTATACACCACTTTTATATTATGTTGTATACATATGTATGTATATGTATATAGGTAAATTATGTACAGTTTCTCCCATGCGCGATGTCGTAATACTCTCCTCTTATCGTTTGACATAATAACAATAATATTATTGTTTCCGAAAGTATTTTAGAAAACATACAGGGTGATTATTTTATCATGGTCCATTATGTCCATCATTATTAGGATCAATGTATCACGTCATTTCCCTGTTACTCCCCCGATACAAATTTTAACCTGTTATACTTAATATAATAATAATATAATATACTCATAAACGGTAAATCCAAAATTACGCACGTCAACATTTTTATAGCAACATGGTTGTGTTTTCTAAACCGTGTTGAAACGTGGGAGGGGGGAGGATTGTCGTTTGAAAATCAAAAATTAATACGTATTTAAGAAGCCTTGTATAGTGTGTGAAATTATAAAGCTCGTACAATTCTATAATGATAAAAAAAAAAAACAAATTTACATAAAATTCTCCATGAAAATTGCTGGACGTGATAAAAAAAATCACCCTGGAAACTTAGCCCGAAATTATTTTCAATTTCGCATTACTCGTTTCAGAGTCTAACGCAGGACGAATTTCAGGGATGGGACAATGAACAAATATTATCATATTATAATATTTGTAGTGTTGTAAATTATTATATAAATTGTTACAATACCTTTATTATTACATATTACATTTTAAGGATATAATTTTAAGGTACCTATACATAATTCTGAGGGGGGGGAGATTGAATTCCCTGCACTCCCAGCATTCGCCACAGACCAATATCATAATGGCGTCTAATATTGGGTAGTAAGTATACGACTTTTCACGTAAATTTTAAGTTTTTTTTTTTGATTTATGTGCGTATTATATTGTTGGCATTTGGCACGCGGTTTTCGTTTATTTTGTTTGAAACGGTATACGGCCAGTGTAGTGGTCCAAGTGCGTAGCTCAAATTAAGCGGGGGTGGGGCGGAGTGTTTAACGTTCATCACCAGTCAACAAATTAAATATATTATTAAAAAAAAAAAAAAAAATCGTTTATTATAACACTACCTGCACATCAATAATCAATGGGGCCAGTATAGATAATCGAAACGATATAATTATAATGCGCACGATTTGAGGAATTTTTGTTTTTTGCTTGTTAACTACTCAAACAGATTGTACGCGATCAGTACGACTAGCCAGAAAACAGGTGAGAATATAAACAGCTCAAAAATAAGTACAACGTGCAGGCCGAACACGGTGTTCCCTAATATTTGGCACCGTTCTGCTAGCAGGATTTATATATTTGTAATATATTGACTACGGGTAAATAATTATATTGTTATATCGATTATTATTATTATTATCATATTTGTTACATCGATACGATCAATAAGGATGTATCGCCGCGATACCGATACGGCCGGACGACTGTAACGAACCGTTGTGACGGTATTGCAACGCATCTTGCGATTGTAACGGACCGGACTGCTGGTGCTGTTGGTGGTGCCTCTGATACGCCTCGGCGTAACTGTGCCTGTACCTGGGCGACACGGGAGAGGCGGCCGTCGGGTAACCATTATGATGATCCTCGGTCACCGTTTCCCGTCTGTAACCGCCGCCGAGGTCTTGATGGTGATGCTGAAGACGGTGATGATCCTCGTAGGCGTACGCCGCCGACCGGCGCTTGTACTCCCGCGCGGACGTCGGCGGCAGCCCGTCGTCGTCCGCAGCGGTTACGGACGTACCAGTTGTCCGGCCGTCTAGCGAACTCTCGTGTCGCCCGCCGTAGCTCGGAGGACAACCACCGCCGTCTTCGTAACCGTACGCGGCGGATCGCCTCTTGTAATCGTTTGTGCGCGACGACGACGAGGACGCTGGAAGCTGTACATCGTTGTAATGATGATTCCGCCTGGGTGCAGCCCGGGGCGCTTCCACCGGCGGTGGGGCCACCCGGCGCTGCGGGCTCTTGTACCGCGGGTGATGGTGATGGTCTTCCGGGGGTGACGGCCTGTAGTTGTGTTCCAGATAATCTTCCGCCGAGTAACTTCTGGGCGCCGGCCTGGGTTCGTCGTGGTCTTGCTGCAAAAAACAGGCGAAAAAAAATTGTAATCGATTAGTTTTATTATACTTTACTTCGGACATCTATTATAATACAGTATTATAGAACAAAAACCACGACGACTCGAAATACCTAAAATACGAAAATATTTAGAGTTTTGAGAAAAATTGATTTAAAGTTCTAAACTAAAATTATTAAAATGATTTTTACTAAAACATTCGGAATATTAAGAGGGCGTGATATCATCCATAGTTCGATAGTAAAAACTGTTTCCCTTGGGTCAACATAACTATTTTTTTTATCTATATTCTAATGACTGTAGTATGGATTTACCAACATTAAGAAGAATTCCGTATAAGTACGTAACATACTTATTATCGTGATAGCGTTACACATAATTTGTAATAAGTAGCTAAACGAGAAGCCCGAAAGTTAACAAACCGGTAACTTTAATAGCATTTGGGTTTAAAGAGGGGAGGGAAGAGAAGGAAACGGTTTTCTAAATTTTCTCCGATTCTATAAAAATGGAGAAATGGAGTCTTACAATTTTAAAAAGTTTCAAATTTACAATTATTTCGAGTTTTGATAGTCTTATACGTTCTACATGTGCGGTTATATAGGTACCAACAGGTACCTATATAATATTATTATAGTTTTACTATTATTTATAGTCTGAACAAATATATTATATAGGCACATGGATATTTTTCCCGCGCATTCGCCTCGGCCGCTTTTCCATCGTTTTATAATTATTTTAATTGTTTCGGTGGAATTCATTCCTACGCGAATTATGCTAACTGCAAACGGACATAATTATAATTATTATGCATATTATTTACCACGTCTAACACCATATTATAGTTAATATATTAGCGATTATTATTGTTAGGTATTGTAACAAATTACGTGAGCGTATTCGATCTGCAGCTACCGATCGGGGAACGAACAACGGAAAAAAAAACCCGTCCCGGAACTTCGATGGTAACGGATAGTATCGATTCGAGAACCTTATATTATTATTATAATTATTGAAAATCAAATAATATTATTATAAGTGTATATATTGTAGAAAACCGAAACCTAAATGAAACCGGTAAAATCGTTTACATTAAGAACCGTTATACCTGGCTAGTTGGCTGCACCCATACCGGCGTGATGTGCGGCAACGATAAAATCAAAAGGTTCCAGTGTCTGCGTTCAATTAAAAAATGGTATACCGCGCGCTATATTAGAATATCAGTGCGCGACAATCCGTTCGTTATACGGTAATTACTTACTGTCGCCTCTCGTTAGGATTATCTTCGGAGACTCGAGAGAAGAAAAAAAAACTTGGTGTTTGTACCTACGTAGTCGCGCGTCGTCGTCGCTCATATTATATTGTACGAAAAAGTGGAACAGAAAAGTGATTTTTTTTGTTTTCTTCTCATTTTTTTTAACTATACACCGAAAACAACAGCAACAATAATAATCAATCGTTTCTGAAAACCGATTCCTTGTCTTCGGTGTCTCTATAATATAATTTATCATATTTTATCGCAATTCATTTTCAGATCATCGAACCGACGATTTCGAGGAAAAAAACAAAACGGTTTTTTTTTTTTTTATAATATAGCTAGTATAGGTATCTTCATCTCGAGTGTCGCATCGTTTTAAACTATATGCATGCGGTTTTATCTATGTATATATATAATATATTATGCATAAAAAAGTCCGCATTAAGAAGTAAAAAAACACAAAACAAAATACTATTGTGAAACCAAAACAGTTTTTTCCTATAAGTTACTATTACCGAACGAAATTAAACTTTTTTTCAATTCGAATCGAAAACGGAAAAAATATTCACTTATTATTATCACTATAATGATTTATACCTATGCAACTATAATATTGCAATATTGCATAAAAAAACTACTAACGCGTAGAAAAAAAATGTATCCATCGCACGCATAACCTGTGGAAACGGAACGAGTAGATACAAGAATTACGCGAAATTAAATTTCGCTTTTTTGCCTATATATGTGAAATTTGGAAAAAAAAATTCAATAATATGCATTTATATTTGGTGTACTGTTGTATAGCGATACATAATATTATGTACAGCGGATTATGATTATCGCACTAGAGACGAAAATAATCCATACGGAACGAATTAGGGCCGAATTACATGACGGCCGTCACCAGCGATGATAATCGTGAAAATCTAGGACGCTCGAAATATTCATAATGTTGTTCGTGCATTATTGTCGCGTGTGTAGAGTCCGGCCAAAAATGGTGAACGGGTATAAAGTTTTGTTATGTACCAAAATCGGTTTCCAATCGGATGTTTACAAACGCGCTGACTGTAAAAAAAAAAAAAAAACGCTTTTTCTGAATCCCCGGCCAAGAAAATGTATGTACCTGTATGCAAATAAAAAATAATCGTTTTTGTTTAAAATTGTTGAATAATCGTTTCTATGATGTAAACGTGGATTTTCGAATTAAAAATGAACATTTCGGGCCGAAATTTCTAATACCCCGGGGGACGATTTTTATTCCCAGTATGTCCAGGTCCTGACCCAAACGTTTTCTCGTTCTTGAAACCTGTTCGTAAACGTTCGTACACGTCTGATATGAATTATTCCCGACTTGAACGATAAAAATGTTGACCCAAAACGGCATGGATCAATGTTGTTTTTGTAAAAAAAAAAAACTATAGAGTATTTTTTTCAAAGTATTTAACTCATTTATGAAGTAAAACAACGAATATTGTGATTTTATAAGCACAAAATTAATCAGATTCAAAAAGCTGATTGATTTTTTTGAGAAAAACTCTTTTGTAAGACTCTTAAATAGTAGTTAAATTCACAAATTTGCACTTAAAAAAATATTATTTTTGCTGTCCGGTTTTTTTACATTTTTATTTGTATAAGTACTAAAACCAATTTCACCAACATCCAACAAAAAAACTAAAATAATTTGATATGAAATCCATTATCGAGTATAAAAAGTCTAATTAAAAAATGACAAAATGTATTCAAATTTCAAACAATATTTAATTTTTAACAAAATATTTAGTTTTGAAACCTTTTTACATGGGTGTAACAAATAAAAAGAGCTGATTACACGCTGACCGGTGCGGCAACTGGTATAGGTGGGTAGTGGGGAAAGTGGGATACATAAAGTTATATTATTTATACCTGTAACCAATGATAAACCAACAACGATTCGGAACGAAGGTCAGCAATACATATTTTGAAAGGCCGTAATATTTACAATTGTCGTCAAAATTTGATTTTAAAACTTATAAAAATTTAAATTCTAAACTAAACTCAATTTTTTTTTGTTTTACCACCAAGTACAACTTAATAATAAATAATAAATCTACTGTTAAATTTCCAAGCATTTCTGTTTTGTCTAAGAATTTTATTCACAGTTTACTTACTAAATAAAAATTACACAAAAAAAACTCTCATAATTAAAATGTTTTATAAATTGCTCAAAAATTGCTCAAATGTTCTTAAAGTTTTACCACGTTTAGAAAAACTAAATATAAGTGTTTTGAAATCATTTTAAATCTTTATGAATTTTTTAACTTCAACGAAAAAACAAAATTGAAAATAATTTCAGAATTATTTTAATTTCCACGTATTTTTCAGTTTTGCACAATTATTAAAAAAAATACAAAGAAAATTAAAAAACGACTTTCTTGATCATCAACTAGATTAAAAGTGCAACAAAAAAGGCTTATTATCGTTTATCTATTGGGACAATATCTACGGTAGAACACATAAGCCGTAAAAACTTTAAATTAAAGAAATTGTTGTGCCGTAATTTGAAAAAAATCTTAACATAATAATAACAATGAAAATGGTAAATATTTACCATTTTACCTATAATTTTCTTTCGGGTTTTTCCCAATTATTTTGAACTCTCTAAAAATTAAAAAATGATTTCTTCAGTGTATCAACTAGAGAAAATTATTTTTCAGAAGGGGCGCTGTACTAAATACTTCAAAGCAAGATTTTTGGTAGAAAAGTTGTTCATAGATAGAAAAAAAATACACACACATCATATATAGTAAAACTAATAGATTCCTCACTACGTCTCAAATCTAAAAAAACTTGTAATGAATACAACATGCAACTTTAATCAAATAAAAGATAAGAAATATTAACCAATACGCGGTAATAACCAATTATATTTAAATTACTTGTTACACAGTTCTAATACTTAATATTTATATTCCAAGCCCGTTGCTAGGGTACAAGCATGCGTTGTTTTAGGCCGGCATAAAATTTTAATCGAATTGAAGCAGAAAAATTAAATTAATAATCGACAAAAAAGACCGGTATCAAAATGTTCGCTTTAAAGCGGGAAATGTCTTACGACGGGTCTGCTTGTATAGACAATTGATAAACGGCATGTACAATAAAAAATTATGCAGAATATAGATTGCTCAATTTGTAAATCGCATGCCGTGTACAAGCTATACGCACATTTTTTCTAAAAAAGTATACGTGCACGTTAGTACTATTTTTTGCAGGATATACGCTAATTCACCCAATGGTAAATGAGTATAAGCGGCCGTATACCTCTGTATACCCTCCAAAACACCACTGTCACGGGTATATAATAACGAGTCGACATTATATTATTATTCGTGTACGAAACCGAAACGTATCGGAGACAGGCCTCGGGGTTTTTTTTTTTTTTTGTTTCGTTTCCGGAATAAATAAATCGCACGATTTCAAACGCGATTGCGTATAATTTCAATTGATTTTTTTTTTCCGAACGTTGAGTTCGGAATTGCAGTAAATTGTATTATATCGGGTTGTAAAATTATCTATAACCGCAACTGCAGGCCAATGGCCATCGTCGGCGATCGCGGTTTTTCAATTCGATACGATCAACAAAATTGTTTTTATTTTATTATTTTTAGATATTTTGATTTATTGATAGGTACGTCACAACTGCCACGTTAACTGTACTTTAATGTTATTATATACCGGTAGAAATCGTGGTTTAGTAATTAATTTGCCAAAGACAAATAATTATTATATATCGGTTTTTTTATCCGTTCGTTCTTTTTCATTTGTACGGAAAAAAATAAAAGTTAATAATCACGTACGAGTTTTATACGTATATGTACGGACGACTACGCGTTTATAACAATGTGAAATTTTTGTAAAAATAAAAAAAAACCATTGCAATCGCTAATTTTTTCCCGGAAACGTTCACACGTTTTTTTTTTTTTTTAAGAGAAAATCATATGCATTTCAACATTCTAAGTATACTGCAGTTTACTACGAATTTTACCTCGGATATATTATTTTTATAAATCATTATACTTATGTCACGATTATTATTATATTACTAAATCGCAGTTATATGCGAGACCTGTCGGCCATTATTTTAAATAGGGAGAGTAGAATTTATTCGTATATAGAGCATAATGTAAACGCACTGCAGTTTATTAAGGTCCGTGAAGCCGGCGGAAAAAATCGATCACTGATTTTAGCTGTGTATCTGTTGTCCAAGGGAAGAAGACAATATTAGAGAATTTCATAACATTCAAAATTACGGAAAATTATTGGACATTTATGGTAGAGTTATAAAGTAAAGTTACATAAGAAAAATTATAAAAAAAAAAGAAAAACAAGTAAATAAAATAGTCCTACGTATTTCTTTCTTGGGACCAAAGATATTTGATAAAACACCATTTCAGTATACTAAAGTTTAATGTTAGTATTTATTTAATAATAATGTTTAATGCAAATAATTTAAACTTGTCTTTAAAAAAAGACGATAGCGATGTAGCTATCTACATAGCATCTTTAGTGAACTCTCGTCATATACCACAGTTAAAGATTGCAAAGAAATCAGATAAAAAAAAAAAAAAAATCAGTCCGTCCAAAACTCAAATCTGTCTTCAGTTGTATTGCATTTGAACAAAATATCGAATGCAATCAAATAACCGACACCAAAACCACACAATTACATTATTTGCAGTCAGTTAAAAGCACACGGGGTCTCTGTGATGTTAGGTTTGTTCCTCGGGAAAATGTGATTATGGATGATGAACGGACCGCCGCTAAAAACTAATTTTTTTTTTTAATTCCCTAAAAACCTAATATTTAAACTATGTACTTTCGTAAACTATAATAACTTTAATGACTTCAATAACTCGACTGTACCTGTAAATTCTTGGATCGCCTATTGTTGGGAGTATTAATTTTCGAATAACCACCGTTGTAGCTATCGTTATCCAGGCTTTCTCTCGATCGGTTGCTTCTCCTCATCGGATGATTTTTCATTCCTCTGTCGTCGAAATCTTCATCGATATAACCGCCGTGCTGGTTTCTGTAGTCCATCGTTTCGTCGTCGGATTCGTGACTTCTTGACCAATCACACGAGTCCCTGACCGCCGCTCTTATGGCCGCGGGCATCCCGTTATCCTTGTAACCACCTCGCTGTCGTTCCAGACATTTTTTCAGCGCCGACCTTTGCTCGTCGATGCGCTCTTTTTCCAACATCAGAAACTTCTCTTTGGCGTCTTTGAACCGTTCTCTGGGAGTCTCTCTGATTTCAACGGCTGGGCGGTTTGGAGACGGCGTCCTCTGGCGCACTTCCACGGGCTTTCTCCGGAACTCTAGTACCGGGGCTGGCTGCAACGCTGTCGGTGCAGTTGGCTGGTTTTTGTTGTTACTATTGATGGACGGTTCGGAGTTCCTTGGCCTCGGCTGGACCAGCGCCACGTTGCGATCCGAATATTTTTCCTTTAACATATTCGGCGTCATGTTGTGGCTTTGCCGCGACTTGAGGTTCACCTGCTGATTGCTATTGACGGCGTGCTGTTCTCGTTGCTCTCGGTGGCCACCATCGCCGCCGTAATAGTTTTTTTCCGGCGAGGTCTGCAGTACTGGACTACCGCTACTGTCTACACCGCTGTCTTGTCTCCTGATCCTGGGCAGTGGATGGTCTTTGCTACTGGGTTTGGCAAACAAGGGTTCTTCTAGCGGACTCGTGTTCCAGTCTTCGTCTATATAAAAAGATAATAAATTACCGTGAGTTAAAACAACATTAATATTCTAGGGTGTACAATGCAAAGCCGGATTAAAAGATACGTCTAAAAGTAATTACTTTTGATATTTTATTGTTTTCAACATGAATTACGCAATATCAATACGATATAATATTTACAATTAGTTTAGGTTGATATAGGAGTTACGTTGATATTGGTAGGAGTATAGAGACGTCATGTTAATACAGTATACAGTAGGTCATTCTTACAAAATCCAAATGATTTTATCGTGTTATATTTTTAAACGATATTCATTGAGTTAAAATAATATAGATGTATAATATTTTTGGAGATCACGCGTAATATAATATTGAGCGAACGCTTTAATTCTTAAAATATTTTGCTTATTACGTATAATAACAAATTATGGGTGTCGTCGCCATGAACTCGGTGCGAAACTTGTATTATTTATTATTGCATGTACAGAGTTTACGAAAGTGTTTAAGGACGTCGGGTATAAGATTTCTAATTGTTATTAGATCAAGACCAGTTTTTATTTTTATTTTTTTCTAACCGTCAGTTATCTAGAATTCGAACGCATATAACATTATAATATATTTAGGTTACACCAACGTGTAAACGAGTCTCGCAGCGAATTTTTCAATGTCCTCATATGCGTCCGTATATGATTACCTACTTAAATAATAGATGTTTAGTAAAACTTGCACCCGTAGGTAGGTACATATACGATGTTGATGTATATTAATGTGTGCATGCGTCATCAATCGATTTTCGATAGGACTGGAAATCGTATAAAACATATACCTACTACCTATTCAGTTTCAAATACATATAATATACACCATGTATATGTATGTGGCCAATAACTATTAAGTACAACAATATGCCGCCGGACATATATAAGTAATACAAAAAAAAAAAATGTATGTATAAAATAGCTGATACTGGCTGATGGGTGTGCCACTGCTTTAGGTGGAACATTGGGATGGTATGGGTGCACAGAGTTATCTATATCTGTATGAAATCGTTACTAACGAAATGCGATTCTGAGCAAATTTTGGTTGTATATCAAATGTTTTGAAAATGCGGTCATTTTTACAATTTTCGTTAAAATTTGAACTGTTTTAAGTTTCAACTATTTTAGATTGAAAAAAAAATGACATTTAAACAATTTTATTCATATAAAACTTTATAAAAAATAAAAATTAGATGTCAAATGTCTATAAATAGCTTAAAAATAGTTTTAAACATTTTCTGACATTTAGGAAAAGTTAATATAAATATTCTCTTAAAATTGCAGGTCTTTACGATTATATTAATTCAATAAAAAATGTCCAAAAAAAAACAAAACGAAATAAAAAGTAGTAATGAAATCGTTATTTCCGTAAACTTTTCCGTGTTTCCTACGTTTTTTCCAATTATTGAGAAAACTACAAGGTAAATCATAAAGATGACCTCCTCAATGAACCAACTGACAGCTAGACAATATTGTCTACTAGAAACCATTTCTAAAGTTGATGTTTGGAGCAAAATTTCTAACAGAAAATTTGTTTATAGACGGAAAAAACACACATCAATTCAATGGTAGATCCAGATAGCAGGGGCCTCGTCCCCCCAGACTACAGCTATAGCCTGTACAAAAGTTTTTTCACATATATACAAGATTTTAAAGGAAGAAAAGCGGAGAGGAGCAATGGATGTGTTGATTGTATTATTGTGCATTTTTATTTTTTATTTTTTTTTTTCTGTTTGTGAACAAATTTTCTACCAGAAATCTTACTTCAATCAATAAATGAGTTAGCAATGGTTTATCGGTCCTTACAGAGTTACACAAAAAAAAAAATTAAATAACCTTATGTGTCCTACCTTCTCAACTTTCCACCTACAACAGTAGCTACACCCATCCCCAGTATCACCTCTTTATTTTTGCTTAGTATTAATTTTTTTCAGGAAGTCTTTCTCAAAATTGAACTTTTGATCCACCACTGTACATCATAATAAAATAAATACAGTCCTCGCTACGCTACCTAAAAAAAACAGCGCAATGCACAAGTAAACAAAAACCTAAATTCTGCATATTTTCCTTTAAATATACCGGACGATGAACTAGACCTAACCTAATAATACTATCGTGGTTGTATAATATTGTACCGAAATAATATAATGTGTGACGCCGCGCCGTTTTGATTAACTCGCTTTAATTTTATTCGTTATAGACGCGATTTGCTTATTATAATGTATGTTATTATTTAGGAACCTATAAAATATGCCGTTGACCCAAAGAATCCTTTCACTCGCGATGGTGTTCCGTCACCCGAAATTTACGACTGAAACAAATAACCGGCTTCTACGTATACAATTCCTACGCGTACACGGACGTAAGACCGCGACCGCAAGCGAAATTATAATATATACATTCACGGACAGTCACCCTAAATATTGTGATTACGTATAAAATATTCCATTGGTTAAATCTTATTTAATTGACGCGAGCAAAACCGAATAACAGAGTGTAGGGTACCTGCAGCGGATCAATATACTGTAGAAATAATAATAATATTATAATAACCTCCAGTGTGGTGTATGTAAGTAGTAAAAAAACAATAGAATAGTTATTTGTTTTTAATCGTATCTATACGGCACAATTCGCACGGTTTTTTTTTAATTTTGTTTATATAGCGGCAAGAAGGCATGAGAAAGAGGTCATTACGTATACGCGTGATTTGGCGGTTTGCCGCACGAATTTAACAAACCTAGACACCGAAAGCCGCGGAATATTATGTAGGAGGTATAGTTTTTTTTAATTTCGCAGTAGAATAGTATTTGGACGTGTGGAAATATTTCACCATAACATAAAGGTGACTTCACAACCGTCAAGTTATATATTATTATTTACTTTCAGCTTTTAATTCACGAGCTCAAATCGATTTAATCGAAATATGCTCACAACATATTAATGCATTTAGATTTATCTTATTTAGAGCTTTTGAAAGTAAAATTGTGTCGAAATAATCGCATGTCATTTACTTGAAGCTATCCTTCATTTCTGATGATGGCCGAGAATTCGTAAATTTAATAATTATTACTGAGCTTCATTATAGGTGACCATCAGAAGAAAAAATTATGCTTGGTAAGGTCGAGTAGGTAGAACAGACTAATAAAAATTTCGAAGACATGCTTGCAGAATGGATTGCTCAAAATAAAACCAAATATTGGCCCGAAGTCATTCAATTTCAAAAGAACCGTGCATTAAACAAAATAAATAGTATTAATATAACAGGTTTCAATATTTTATTAATGCAATAATAGGAATTTAACCAATGCTGGAAACCACTGTTTTATTGGGTAGAATAGGTTCATTTTAAGTGTTTAATCTATTATTTTAGGAATTAATAGGTGATCATGTAAGGCGATGTTTGGATGTGCTTACGGCAAAAGTCGGATTTGCATAAATCGGCATACTATTATAGAAATATCAATTCAATAATGGAACAGTCGGAATGGTACATCGAATATAGTCGGGGTAATAATTTAAACGACAGTGATATTAAACAGCAAGATTTGTTAATTTTAACATTATATTTTGTGCTTTAAACGGTGACAAATGTCAAGACAATACTACGAAAGAAAACAGAAATGATAACTGTACAATAAAAAATGTCAACATCTCGAAGTCAGAACAACTGTATATGTTGCCTTATTGTGTTGATCAAGCTGAAGATTTCCGCGATATTTCTTGGCAGTTATTAGTGTAATCACTACTATCAGCAATGAATTTTATGAATTATGTGAGTTAAATATATTTCAAATGCTGTGTTATATTCTAAAAAGTTGAATTGTACATTTTTAGATGCCGAAAATGGTTTTATTGGATACAAATACACTAGATCTCAATTTATTCCATGTAAAGAAAATTTCTCAATCCCAGCATTTAAAAAAAAAAAAATCTCCAGAGCGTATTTTAATTAGTCGTAGAAAAAATGATAACACTTAAAGAAACAGCAGGCTATAAGTACCTTAAGAGTACGCAAGGTTACCAAAAATGTCACTATACAATTAAGTGAAAGACCAATCTTATATTGTTGTGTACTTATCGGACAGCTGGAAAGTATATAATTCAAAATGCCATGGATCTCTGTATTATCTATTTACTTTTATTTTTTGTTATCTGTCTCATATATTATTAGATATTTAATTTGGTATAAATATTATTTTTAATTAATTATTACATCCAGTTTATAATATTATACTATTAAGTACTTACAAATTATCTATTATTAACTTATTAACCTTGATTATCGGAAAATAATGTTTACATACAATCTTTTACCGTAATATACGTATATACAGTACATATATACATAGGGCTGTGTTCCGGTTGTACAACTGTAGTCTCTTGGGGTCCTAAAGTCAAATATTCTTGAGTGAAGGATCCTCTCTCCAAAAACTAAACAATCTTGAGTCAAGGTGAACTCCATTTTTTCTTCTTTTCGGATTTTTTTTATCAACTTGTATGTATTTAGATATCGATAAAAATTAATAATAATAAAATATTGTAAAATGCGAAAAAAAATATTAAACAACTACTTTTTATCGTATGACCTTCGAGCTACTATATATTTGCTTCTTCGAGAATTGGAAGTCACACTTTGATAATCACTAGATGCGGTACAACCACTGTTGTTTTCCAAGGTCGAAGTTGTATCGTTTTAAAGTTAAAGTGACAAAACGAGAGAAAAATAGAAAATAGACTTAAATGATTTGAGTTCAATTAGAGAGGAATCAGAAACACTAAGAATTGTAATAAAAATAATCGCAGGAGGAAAGAACGGAATTAGTGACGTACCTAGGCCTCTCTTACATAGGAGTGGGGGTGAAATATATTTTCACTCATTCTTAAAATAGAAAATGTCTTCAAAATTTACGTTACGGCTAACTTAACCTAACAGGATTTTTATATTTGTAAAATATTCAATAGAACATTTTAGTAGGTACATAAAAAATAAATTGTTGTTTAATCTTTATATATATAATTCTACTATACGTGTATATGTCACTGAACTCCTCCTAAACGGCTTGACTGATTTTGACAACATTTTTTATGTGTGTTTGAATGGGTCCCTGGGTAGTTTAGATTCACAATTGGACCCGATAGGTGGCATTGCTAGGGTAGCTGACACAGAGTAATTGGTATTTTTATTACAGCAATTTTTTTTTTGTTGATTTATGGGTTACCTTGGTGATACGGAAGAAATTAAAAAACAAAAAAATGAATAATCAGTAAGATATTCCGTGCAAGTTGTCCCAAAATTGAAATGTTCATTCTGATAGAAAATTAATAAATAAAGATTCACCAGAGGGCGCCAAGAGAGTTATTATTTTTTTAAATATAAATTTGAATATATCGGCAAATACGCACATTTATACTATATAGGTATGTATAAATGAGTTAATATTTTTTCGCCGACGCCATAACTTAAAAACGGACGGACCGATATGCCTGATTTTCTTTTTCGTGTATTCGTAAGGTTATTATGAAAAACTATTTTTGGAAAATCTATCGGAAAAGTTTGAAATTTAGATGGTATTCAAGTTAAGACATCACCGACAAAATATCGATCCATTTTTATATATACAGATTAACAACTAAATTATTATTTATATTAATATAAATTGTCGGCCAATGTTCACGTGAAGGTATAAAACAAACACCGTGCCGTCTACGAACGACAATTAACTACAATACGGTACACGCGCTTTCCCGCTGTCGAGCGTCTCCACTCCCTGATTAATTAGATTAGGCTTAACTTCCTTTGAAATCCATCAACCCTTCCCATTTAAAAAAAAATTGAGGTTTCGTTATTTTTCGTATGAAAATCATGAAAAAAATGTCATAATAGAACACTTATTCCGCCGAAGGTGGACTACCCACTTTCCACTTTTTTATTCATTACTCACACGGTCAAAAACTAAAAAGGAATAGGGGTAAAAAAAACAATAGAAAATTGGCAACGCTGGGCGGGACAACTAGTATAATATAATATAATGCATGTTATTGAATAATTGTATAATAAATTGTATTACAATACAAAGTCTAACCTCCGGTTTTTCATAAGAGAAAATCGTTTAATGTTGAGTGTTGACTATAACTATATACATTAGGTACACGTAAAATTATTTCGTACTTTCGTAGCTAGAAATTAATGATAAGAGACAACGGTCGAACCACAGACCACGGGTTAATAATTTTAATAATAATTATATTAGATTATATATTATCACATGTATTTATTACCTATGGTCGAACAACGTCGAACCACCAAAACAAAATGATAACACCATGTATTTTGACTCGGTTTGACCATAGAGAACAGAAATGTTTTAAAATCTTAGGCTTGATCAAGTTATCAATTATCATATTATTTACGACTTCGTGAAAAAAAATTTAAAATAATTGCAAAAACACTAAAAAAAAAAAATAACAATGCACACATATTGTCACATATTTATACGACCTCCGGGGAAGATGAATACCTCCTTCACCCCCCTCCCTACAGATACGCCACTGAGCAGAATAAGAAACCCGAAAAAGAGATGGTTAGGTGTTATAAAAAATGATGTAAGGACAGCTGGTGTATGCGAGGTGGCATAGGGTCAAGTGGAAATTTAGGGCGAGGATTATCAACACCAAATAGTTAAGAAGAAAGAGAAGGAGAAGAAAAAGAAAGTTATAATCACGGTGGGTGTTTACACTTGTATCGGATAGGATCAAAAAGACTCACTTCACGATTTAGAAAAATTGACTCCAACCAATATCGTTAGGAGTAAAAAACATGAAAGGGTTCTCTTATAATTGGATTTTTATATTTTTTAGTATAGGTAATAAGAAATATACATTTTATACAAACAAAATATGTGATGGAGTTTTGACTGTAGTTACACGAGGAAATAGTCGCTTATTAGTGAAACTTTGAACGGATCTACAAATATTTTATTATTATTATTACAATGTGTTTTTTTTTCTGTCTGTAAACAACTTTTTAACCAGAAATCTTGGCTTGATCATTTACTTTAGCGGTGGTGGTTTCTAGTAGTAAATTTTGTTTAGTTGATGCACTGAGAAGGTTTTTTTTTAATTTCCTTGTAGTCTTTTTTATAAAGATGGAAAACCAAGAAAAATTGTAGGAAAAATGAACATATTTACATAATACCGGTTTCTGTTAATTTCAATTGTGTACCTTTGTTGTAATTTGATGAAAAATAATCGTAGAGAGCTGACATTTTTCACCGAATACTCATATTATTATAATACTTCCTAGACGTGGTAAAATTTTAAATCTAATCTGATGTTTTTCAAGCTATTTATAGCTATTTTAAATTGTTAAGTTTTATAGATTTAGGTTATTATCTAACTACCTACTAATGAAAAGAATAATTAATGGGTAAAATCAAGGGCCCAATAACTATAATTAGACCGGGGCCCAGTTCGTCGGTGATCCGTTCACGTACTCAATGGTTTGTACGCGTGGAGTTGAATTTTTCGTATTCGAGACGTCTACGAATTTGTACGCAGAGAAAGTGCACCAGATGAATTTTATACTGGAGTCCCGAGTGCTTGGGGCCGTGTACCGTTATCCAACTTATATTATTGGCACGCAATAAAGCATATTATATTCGTGTTACTTTTTACAATCGATAATAATATTCCGTATACGATATTGTGTTAGTTCACACAGGAGAAACGTGCAATCCATGTAAAAAATAAAACGCGAAATTAATTAATACATATATTAAATTATACATAATATTTGCGGCACATAAAATGATTACGTCCATAATAAATGATGCCAAAAAACGCGTGCTAAATACAGGACGAAAAAAAACTTATTATATGTTTCGTTTGGATCGAGGACAGGAATAAAAAGTACAACTATACACACGCGCGCAATAGAGAAGTATGAATATAATAATAATAATATGGTCGTCGTCGTTTTCAATTGTAGTTGAAAAGACGATTTCAATGAATCGACTAGATAATAATGTTATACCTATACGATGGACGACCTCTGACTCGGACCGCGTGTATACGACGACGAAGAATCGTGCTGTGTGAAAGTCTTGTACATTCGCGTGTATTATACCCACAGGAGCTCTCTTTGCCAATATAGACATTCGAAATTATTATTAAAGCGTAATGTGTGAGTATGGTCAACCCGGGAATATATCGCACACGGTGTTCATTGAGCTCGACTGTAATTTGTTTTTTTTTTTTTATCAATAATTCATATAATCTATAACAGCATAAACATCATGATACTATATTATATTATACCTATTAATACCCACTTATGTCATAATGTTGTCATCGAGTTTAGTCTGAAATAATTAGGCTGTACGTATTATAAATTTAGTGATTGAATTGGAAAAAAAATAAATGGTGAACGCAAGTCAGATAAAAAAATAAAAATACTTTACCCGTTACCTTTAAGTTTTAATTATCTTTATGTCCGTATATGTTTATAATGTTCACTCGGGGCCGGAGACAAAGGTTTCTAAATTAGAAATTTAGACTAAATTTAGATTGAGTCGGCAATTCAACGATCAACAAACTGAATTTTTTTTTTTACGGTATTTTATTACACGATTACCGTTATATTATTATAGGTATCATTATCACTTATAAAAGGAAAAAAAAGCTAGTAAATATTTTTTCTAAAACATTTGATATTTATTTGGATTTAGTACATTTTTAATTACACTCCATGGTCGATTTTTATTGACTGTCTATTATGAAATTTAGAAACGGATTATAAATCGGTAAACTGAATCCGGGAAATTTAAAAGTGTTGAGTAAACCCAGCAGGGAAATTTAAATGTGGTAGAAAAACTAAAATATGCTCTTCCCTTAAATTCTATATAAGGTTGACCTAGAAAAAAAAAAAATTTTGAGACGAGCAATAAAAAGTTCGTCATTAAAAATAATTCACGACTTCAACTTTACACATAATTTGTTTAACCAAAATCATTATAAATTAAAAATTGCAAAACCAAAAAATTCACATTTTTAATCGTACCAGTCCGTTGGCAGTCCTAAAGTCTATAAAGATGAGAAGGGAAATATACCCAAATAATATATTTACTATTTTTTTAAACCTTGGCTGATCCTATATACTTCAGATCATTTTTTTAAACCGAGATTCAGTTTACCCCCGAAAAATAAAAATAAGTCTCAGCTCAGACCAACTCCGTATATTAATATTATACACTTATTCGATAAACCTATTAGATCCATTTTAATTTCATTGTTTCATATGCGTGCCGTACGATATTATTTTACATTATAATACAGAATGTATATATTATTATAAAGTGTCTGCTCATAAATAGCAAGAGAGATACGGCTAATTTACGATTTTCTAATGTTTATATACAAGCGAAATGCATAGGTATAAGGATTTTCTCTTTGCGATCTTCCTGCAACAGCGCGTAAGCATACATACCCATTACACATAATCTATACCGTCTTAACGCTGTATTTATAAACTCTTTATACGGTATCATAAGCTTTGTAGACATACGTAAAGCGTAAAACACAAAATTAAATAGTATATTCGATGAGAAATGGGTAGAAAATTTGATAATTAATAAACACACAACATATAATAATATATATTCACAATTATATCGCCATTAAAAGGGCAAAAAAACATACCTGACCTAACACTTGTAATTATAATTGTACATTATTTACTGTGATAAATTCAATTTTATAACGTGGGGGTCGAATACAAAAAAAAATTTAAAAAAAAAAATAGCACTTCAATATTCACATTACACCGTCAAAATAGGTCATTTACTCTATTGGAAACTCCCTCGGGTTAACATCAGTTATCTTGAAGAGTAAAGTTACTATAATAATAATAATATTAACTTCTCATCGGTGTTAATAATCATGTTTATTGTATAGACACGAAAACGACCTCTACGCAACATAACCTTCTTTTAAATGTTCGGTGAAATGTATATAGAGGAGTGTTGTAGCCGTGTAGTTTTCTATGTCACGTTAAAAAAAAAAAAAAAAACAAGTACATTTTACAAATTATTATATTTTCGATATTGCGATGCTGTTGTAATAATAATACTCTTAGGCCGATACGATTGTTGATACAATGAGTAATTATGCTTATTTAAAACGTTTTGAGTATCTACTGTATTCGATATAATTATTATAGGTATCTATAAGTAATATAAAACATAGGTAATAGGTTATTTCGATTTGACTCAAAATCGTTTATCGAATGTGACAATTGTCGTGTTCAAATTTAAAATAATAATACACCACAATTATACTGAAGCGATCTAGACGAACGAGTAATAAATGATAATTTTTACTATTTCGTTTTCAGTGGTTTTTGTAGAAAATTTTAATATTTTTTATAGTTTTTCTGCTTTTTTTTTGTTATTTTTCTGGCATTATTGAGGGCACATAATTCTTTTTTTCTACTTATA
This sequence comes from Cinara cedri, assembly GCA_902439185.1. NCBI lineage: Eukaryota > Metazoa > Arthropoda > Insecta > Hemiptera > Aphididae > Cinara > Cinara cedri. The sequence goes on along the minus strand of CABPRJ010000982.1, from coordinate 14,324 downwards.
GGATTTTAAAGTGTCATCGTTTTTGAGATTGCTGGTTTTTTAAATTATTATTGTGGGTTTATAATACGATTTTTAAACTCTTACTTTGACGATTTTAAGTATTTCAAGTCTCCTGTGTTAATGGTGAGTTTAAGGATGGTCGTACAAAACCATTTGCATATTTCTATTAACTGGTTTTAAAATATTATAATAATAATTTACTCGTATACAATATTATAGTTAGTCAGCAAGAAATTATTTTTCGTGGGTTTGCAATATGTATATGAATCTATGAGCGAGCTACGTAGGTATATGGTAATATTATAGGTAAACAATCTAAAATTTCAAATCACGGCGATGATATGTGCTGTCGAGCTTTTCTGTTTTCAATTTCTTTGTCTAAATATTATACACAAGACACGAGTAGGTAGAACTCGATGAAATTATTACGTTAAAACAAGTCCCAGCAATTATTTTAATATAACGTATATATCGACCGACTCGTTTTTGAGGTAAATCGTAAATTTATTTTATATTAGAGTGGATCAAAATGTATTTTTTTTACTGACATAACTTTAAATTTTATTTGTACAAGTATAAAAATATCATAAACAAAATCAGGGTAAATCATCAGAATATTATAATAAGAAACAAATAACGTTGTACTGCCGTAGGGTCTCATTTAATAAGAAAATAATCAATATTGACAAAGTTATTAGCCGCTAAACGCAAAATATCGCATCCAAAAAAATGTTCAAGTGCAATAATTCCAGGTGATGATTTATAAACAATATGTATATTTTTGTTTCGCGACTAATAATTTTATCAATATTGATATCCTGCTAATCAACTATAAGTAGGGCCTAAAATATTTTTGATTTCAGAGGAAACGCTTTTTAATTCAATGATATAGAAATCATAAATTTCCATTGACAAAACAAAACCTGTAGGGGGTTTACACACTACTTACTTTAAACATTTATACTATTTATAAAAAGTGCAGACAAAAAATGATCAACATAAATTAAATGTAAGTTAAAGTGTAATAAAATTTCCTAATACAAAACAATTTTATGATAATTATATATATGTATTAGATAGAGTTAGATCATTAGTTGATTGTTTGTTATCAGCATTACCTACTGTCATTTATACAATTAAAATTAATATACACGTTATAAAACTCGGTACACACATATTTTGTAATTCAGGTGACACATTCTGATTTCCAGGGAGCACATTAGGGCCTACATAAAGGGTTACTTGTTCCTCGTTACATTCTGATCATTTACCCTTATGCCATTTTTGGTTCAGCGATAATTTAAACCGTAAAAAATAAAATACATAGAAATTGTATTATTCACCTAAATTGTTGCTCATGAATTGGATATTGTTTTTTTCTTGAAATAAGTTTCGATGGTATTGTTACAATTGTACAAATAAAATATAAAGATACGGTCGAGGGAAAAAAAATTGGCCCACCCCCAATATGTGTATAGGTATATAGGTAGTTACTTAATAAAGAATAATGATTGCCGCCATAGGTCATTGATTTTTCAAGATTTGCGCATCTTACGCAACCCGACCGTTGCTAATTCATTATCTACCGAGAGTTACGAAGTAGGTATATATACTATGAAAATTTACCTCACGATTTAATAAATTACTATTATCATATACCTATACACAATTGTTGTAAAATTATTACGAAAACGCGCGCGCGCATCGAACCGCCCTCCCGAGTGTGCGTCGCGGTAAACTATGTAGTATAATATATACTTATGTATAGTCCGGAAGGCGGTGACGGAATAAATCTATATAGGAGAAAAAAAGTCACGGGTAAAAAGTCACGATTACAAGAAAAAAAAGAAACAGAAAAACAATCTACACTAAAAATCCTTTTTTTAATCTTATTAATTAGAGGCGATAAATATGCACGTCATATACGAGGAAGTGTAACCTATATAGGTTTTGTTTTTTTGTATAAATTTTAATATCAGCAATTTAGAACTAATCAGAATCATATTATGAATATAATATTCATAAACATTATACAATATAGAGCTTATTATATACTTCTACGGCATTTTTTTTATACAGGTAGGCCAGGCTAACCAACTATAGTTGCAAAACGCTACAAGAAAGCTCTTGTCATTTTTATATAATCAAGATATCTGGTAGAAAAGTCGTTAACGGATATAAAATAAACGTATAATAGTAAAATTAATGAATTCCTTGTCACGTTTGAAGTTTTAAAAAAGTCCACAGTTTATTAAATATTTAAATAAAAAATTTTTTTTTATTGTGCACATAAAATTACAGAGTGGGCCAACCATGATGCCAAAACATTTTAGCCACCCATCCATTTTATGCAACCGCTGATCCTTACTAAAAAAAAACCCCCATAAGGCATAGAAAATATAGATAAAACCTGGTACTTATTGTATAAATCTCTAGTACAAAAAAAAAAAAAATTCTAATTTCCGGATAAACGATGGAATATTCATAAAAAATCCATTTTAATTGCGTCGATGAGATCGATAATATTGTTCCGGAGTGTCAGAGGATAGCAATGTTCAGGTACCTAAAGTACCGTACCTCGGTCGGCAGGCGGTATAGGTCGTATACATTAAGAAAAACTGAAATACAATTCAATAAATAGTTTTTTCTTTGCTACATCGAGATTACAATATATTTCCGTACAGGGAGAATGCTATAATTGCTTTTTAGCATATAATTTAATTTTGTTGTCATTCTTTTTGGTAGAATAGCGGATAGCTATGCGCGAAAAAACCTTTAGAACTCAGACATTTACGAAAGTACAAAAAAAAAAAAAAAAACCAAAATTACAATATTCCGGGAGCGTATATTTTAGAGTTGTTGTTATTGGGAGTTTTATTAACAACACAATAATTATTACTCGTCAGAGTAAGAATATTAAATATCACGATCCTTTTAATAATACGATATTCTTGTACAATATTTAATACTTGAACGCAACACAAAAGATAAGTTCGCCTCTCGTCCGCACGACGACCGCGACGACGCGATGCAGCGTTAAAACGAACGAAAAAAAAAAAAACCGAAAACCGGTTTCCCGTGCATTTGTCGTCCTGTTACACCCACTCGGTATGCAACACCGTTACTACAAGCAGCGATGTTGTATGTATTATTCTACCACTTCGTACACCCGACCCGATTGATGTGCGTACGTTCAATGTACACTGTCGACGTCGACCACAACACAGACATAACATTCCGTGCTAGTGCTTTTTGTTTTCCCCCTTTTATTGTGTTTCTTCCCATAATACGTCCGCAGCAGGAATACGAGAACTCACTCTCACTATTATTGTTACGGGTCGAAACGACGACGTCCGAGTACAACAAATAATATAATAGTACACGAAATGTCCACTATAATATTATTAATACGTTATCGCGCGTAAACCGGCAATAGCGGCGCCGTCCAGCTGTAAGGGTTATGGTAAAATAAAAACACGATAATTCGATAAAAATTACGGCGGCGTTGTACCTATTTATACCTACGTATCATTCAGCAAACGAAAATATTCACATTGGTATTATGTCGTCTTTATGGCCGTTGCCCAAGTGCACGACGAGAACGGAATTCGTCGAGTAGGTAGTGTACGAGGTATAGGAGGTACACCTATATACAATATGTATCGGAAGATACGATGCCCATAAGGAATGTATACGGCAGTTTTACCAAATTAAGAAGAAGACGAAGTGAATGAACGTTCAAGGTCAACAAGGATGGTATGTGTTTTTTTTTTTTAGCGCTAACTTCAAAGGAAATTCATGTCACAGTTGGTTGACTATTGTCGCTGAATTATCTCGCTGTTGTACAGTAGAAGTGTAATTATATATAATAGGTACCTATAATAAATATAATAATAATAATAAAATTAATATTATTATAACGCTGTGGCCTATAAAAACGATCACTGCGGAAGTATCATCCGCGGTAGGTGGGTACCTACCTACTAGTGATTTGTTATCAACAACTGCACCCGTTTGGGTGTATTATGCCGAGAAGGGAAATAATAACAACGCAATTTAAAAACATCAATAATTTGCCGAATGGGATGAATAAAAATCACAAAAAAATGCGCAAATCTCTCGAAAATGGCGCGATGACAACGACGTTGTTTCCGGAGAGAACTACATCATTAATAATATAATTATTACGATGTCTACTGATGTAGTCTAAAGACCGTGTGGCAATTTAATTTCCAGATCGTGGCCCACGAAATAATTTTAACATAATATTTGTTTTTAAATGAGATTATAACCGGTTTCATGATTAATTTTGTTTTTTTTTCCAACTCAACAGCTAAGGTCGTAATACAATATACGTATTATTTTTGTTGTTGAAAACGAGATAAATAAACAAAAACGAACTGATATTTTTTTTTAATTTCATTTATAACGAATTTCTTGTGTTTTTCATTTTTTTTGTTCTTATTAATATTACAATATTATAATGCTACATGTTAAATCCTCTTTTGCACGGTGGAATCGGATCCAAAGGAAGTCAAATGTGCAATTACACGAGAGAAAGGGTGTTGCATCTTCATTACATAGAGAAAAGGAGTAACGCCCACGACGACCCACATACTCAATGGATACAATAATAACAAACCTCGGGTTATTTTCGTACTTTGAGATTTTGTATTGTTTAAACACTTTAAACCGACAACGCCGAATGTACAGGTATAATAAAATAATGTAAGAGCGTGTATGTTGTAAGTATACATCATGTACAAGTATGGAGAGCCATATTATTATTATGTTCTGTGCGCTATAATTATAAAAACATAAATTCGCATTAAGACAATCAAATCAAATCAATTTTTCTTTTACCGAAAATCGAACGAAAAGAGATTAATACAATTTTAGAGAAAACCGTATACGTAAAATATATTGTCCAAAAAGTAACGAGGAGGAGAATACCTATTAACGAGGCACATAAAATGCAGAATTAAGACAAAACGTGCCGAGTATACATTTGTAGTTCTAAAAAGCCAAAGGGACAGGTCAAGTTTGCTAATTAGAGAGTTAACTAATACGTAAAAACACAATATGGAAAACGAATATAAAAAAAAGACTGAGAGGACGACCGAGGCAACAGTGGTGAGACCGAATCAAGAAAAACCAGAAGCTTCCGGAAATAAGGAATGGAGATTATTTAGCCATGATGGACAGGATCCCATGGAGGGGTGTATTGGAAGTGGTGATGGGTATCCAAATTAAGAAGAAAAAAAGGTAAGCGTTTAAAATTTAAAAAAAGACCTATTTATTATTATTATTGTACTTTTTATTTTTTTTAACAGTCAATTAAACATCATTAGAAAGTTGCTGAATGCTATGCTACATACATTATACTCGGTTGCAGCAGATGTTTTACGAGCTATCACACATAATATGTGTGGTGTGTGAGCTGCTAAAGCTGGTTGGGTGATTCGAAAACAGGACAATGTAATCGTTTGACCCACATTCACATATTTTATGCTTTACCATATATTCGTGCTACATAAAGCCGTATTTTTAGGGTGATTTATTACAGTCAAAATAATAATGTAATTTCGTACCTATATTATTATTAGAAGTATGTATTATAGGTACATACTAACCAAACCTAATCTAACCAGTACACTGGTTTTTGGAAAAATCGCATACGTAATTCAAATGCCGCATAAAATGGATGTGATTGTTACGAACAGTAGGCAGGTTCTGTAAGTTTGTGACGAACGCAAACGAAAATATTATAATTCATTTTAAATTAAAAAATTAAACTTCGTAGGTAAAATTATATTACAATTAATCGTGTTTTTGTGATAACTTATTTTTTCGTGTTTTTAAATGTCATGTTTATCGATTTCGTCCGGTATATACCTATTTCAATAATCTCCCGCTATCATCGTATGTTACGTTCGAGGAAAGTTGTGTGGATAACCCTGGATAACGAAACCACTTTAAACTTAAAAAAACTAGCTTGGTTATAAAAACCGTACACGTATCACGCACAACTATCGTATACGTCGTATAATAACGATACAATGTATGGAGGTTATTAATTTATGAATATTTCCGACTCAACTGCGTATAAAAAATTAACAAGGGATTACCGTATTATCAATACAAAAGACTTTTTATCCGTAACTATTTACAGAATAATATTATTTCGATATTATAAAGAAAGACCAGATAGTGATAATTGCAACGGTTAATTTCCACGAATGTGCACGGGACACGCTGCAGACAGGAACCAGACAAAATTAAAGTCAACAATGTCGATATATATATAATATTATAATATACTTGTATAATGTACAGTAGGTAGCCATACATTGTCAACCTTGAAAAAGGTTCTTTACGTCCTTGTGCGTACATATTTCTATTACAGTGGACATTATGATATATGATATATCGGTGGAGATGATAATATTATGGTATACCGGACTCCTTTACAAACACGTTCACGGTTAAACGTGTACCTATACGGCCGGAGAAATCAAAGAGTCGGAGATAATATTATATTATAATATATGTTATGCGACTATTTTATTATAGGGATATTGCAGAGAAGACAATTACGAGTAGTATAGTTATAAAGGCCAATATTATATATTATTAATTATAAATTGTACTGCGTTCGTTTCAACTGAACAAAAATGGCAATACAAAAATGTAGCTATTCAATGTTATCAACGCCGCGCCGCATTGGTTTTCATTAAGCTGTACTAACCACGATAGGCTGTATTTTTTATTAATGGAAATTCGTTATTGATTATAATTTAATCATTGCACCAAAAAAAAAAAAAAAACAAAATATGACATACCTATAGTAGCGGACGGTTGGAAAAGGTTTCAGATAAACAGGATATATATAAACAATATGTACAATACTATATTATAGTGTTACCTATTTGAAATACTTGAATAAATATTAATAATTTTATTTTACCTGAAGACGAGTTATTATCCGCGTATGTGTTTTCTGGTTCATATTGTTCCGGGCTGGGTGCGTGATCAGACCCTATACCACTGGATCCACCACTCGATCCCATTTTCGTGGCTGATGCGGATCTCCGAAAATCTTGTTTGGCGACGTTTACACCGACGATATTGGTGCTCATGCACCGTCTAAAATCTATACCGTTCAAATTTCCTCTATGTCTGTGGACAGTATCGTAATCTCGAGGTGGCAACAATATCGGAGCGCCAGTCTTACCCCCGGTGCCCAATTTCTTTTTTAACTCGGCCGCCAAAGAGTCGTACAGTGTAGTCATGTTGCCCGGTCCGGCTGCAGGAATTCCGCTTTCGGACGACGGCGATTCTCGTTGCCTACTATCGTTATTGTTTCTGCAGGATGATAATTCCGATTTCATCAGTCTTAACTCTATCTCGTTGAGTTTCTTTTTATTTTCCGGCCGGTCGATGAGCATTTGCAACTGTCCGGAAAGTGTAGTGGCTGTTTCCACAGAATCGCAGCGGTAAACATGTACGTGCACCGGCCATTTGGTGACGGGGTTGTAAAGCAGCAGTATCATGGCCACGAGGTCTTCGTCCTGATGGACGCAAGTTACTGCGTGATCGGGTATCAGGTGCTTCACTAAATCGCTTTTTGAACTTTTCCCGCCAGGCAACGAAGTCAACGCCGAAACATTATGAACAATTTTCAATCCCCTGTGACTAACTTGTAGTGTAAACTTGTACGGTGTCACTTTCTTTTCTCTTTCCGCTAAAGTTGAAATTACAGGAATTATACTTTCTACATCTCTCACATTTTTACATTCCTGAGCTCCGAGAAACCAAACGTAGTACGAACTTTTTTTTACGTCTTTTTTCATATTTAAATCGTTTTCTCGCCTAATGGTTCACACATGTAAAACGATTGTACCTAAAAGTACTGCTTAATCGCTAAAACGAAAACAACATATAAATACTACATAAGGTAAAACAAAAAAAAAACAAAATTTAATTGAATTAAACAACACTGACTTTATCGGTATGAAAGAAAAAAAAGACACAACAAGTAGACGATCGAAGAATAACTGATGGTTGAAGTTCCAGGTGTAGGTAAGCGACAGTGAATGTGGAAGTGGTGGTGGTACCGGTTCATGGTTGGTATTTGAAAGGAACATAACTAGGCGGCGCTGCTAAACGAAAACGAGATAAATGTCCTCGATACATACATTATTTTTATTAATAAAGGTATTAATATGTTTATTTTAAAGCGCATAAATTGAAATAATTTTAACAGCGTTTATTTTTGAGAAACTAAAATAATCAAAATTTACCTACATTATAATTTAATATGACACACGTCACACGTACAGAACGAAATGAAAAATTATCAACGTTGAATGTTATAAAAAATACAGTGTTTATGTTTTTTTAATAGTTGATGCCGTTTATGCTAATAGTCGCAAATTTACAATAATTATAAGTATTGGTACACTAATTGTACTATATTATTATACTCATATTATTTGATCAATGTTTGAAACAAAAAGTTGTTTTATAACTAAAAATTATTAAATTTCAACAGTTATACTTACATAATTCTAGGTAAAATACGAGTATAATTTATTACGTACGTAAATGTTAATATGATGAAAAAAAATATATAATACACAAATATTGTTATTATTTAAGTATAAGTATATTAAAAATAAAATAAATATATAATTGTTTACTATATCTTAGGTTCTTTGTTATGTGCTACTTAAAAAATAGCCGAAATTCGTTTTTTTTTTGTTTTCGTAATGTGTATCCAGAAAAAATTATACTCATTATGTACATTATTATGCACATTTTTCTTTAACTAAATTTCCCACGTTACTTTGGACTATCCATGTGTAAACATAAAATTTGTGATATAAAATGTTTCTACCGCTTTGAAATGTTTTATTCGAAAATTCTTTTAAGTATACAACTACCTTATTATTTAACTAATTTGCAACTGTAAGCATTTAAAACAATTTTATTGAAACCAACACAAATTCGATGTAAAAAGTCAAAAAAAGAACAACTACGATGTAAAGAATACCTTATCAGTACCTAGATGCATATTAAGCAGTGGCGTACCTAGGATTTTTCCATGGGATGTAAATAAATAAAGTGAATTATAATTAGATAGCCTAACCTCACCTAACCTCATATTAGATATCATAATTAGACTATAGTTTTAATAAAAAGTGATATAATGGTAATGATAGTGATTGTAATATTTTATTATTGTATATCTACAATATAACATAATATAACACATACATATATTGTAGGACATAACTAGTATCTGTAAATGGTAAGTACTGTTTTATAATAAAAATGTGATACAATAAATTATATAAATTATTAATTATGATTTTTTTTATAACTTTAAAATACATTTATTTTTGGTATTTTATTACCTGGTCCAATCATCCAATTGCATTCTTCTGGGTGCCTTTATAAAAAATTATTTGATTACTTTGACTTCAACTAATTTTTTTTTTTTGTTTATATTGGCCAAAGTCAAGCCACTAAGTCGTTATTCTGACATGGTTGATCATAGATACGTTTTTAATCGTTTCAGTGATGAAAACGTATGCTTGAGTATGACTGAGGTAGCTGGCAATGTTGCAAAAGTATTTAAATATTTGGTAAAAAACCTGTGAAATGGGGTAATCTGGTAATGTATCAATAGCCAAATCTGGTTTAAGTTCTTTAATTCTCCATTAACATTTCCAAATGCGCAGCTCTGCTTTAATAATAGAACTATCATTACTTGGAAGCTCTTGAACTTAGATAATAGTCACCTTCAAAATAGTTTTATCGTTGTATATACTATATAATTTGGCGGAATGAGTCCCTATAAAGGCATTATATCGGATGATATTATATAATATAGGATATATTATATTATGTCGTTAGTTAAATTGTATATTCTTGAATGATGAAATCAAGAAAAGGAATAAACACAGATATTTCGAAGTATGTCTCTGGAACTTTTGAACTCATATTTACTCTATGTTTGCTACGTTTGCTCTATTATTGATAATACTCAAAATATTTCTTCAAAACGGCTTCCATAATATGTAAAATCTGTGTGTATCGTGATAGAAATATCAAGATTTGCACTTTGCTTTTTATTGTATAAGATTTATACTATAACATAGCCAATGGGGGGCTAAAGTCCCTTTACCCTCCCACGGGTAAGCCATAGTACTGAAAGCGTTACCAACTTATCGACAATGCGTACATGATAACGACATAAAAGTAAGTTAATGCCATTTTGATAACGCAGATTATTTTTGTCGTTATCGAAAATTAGAAATATATATATATTACTAGACGCCCAATAATCACGGACGGTGTAACGTTGATGAAACATAATCCGTTCTGGATTCTAATTCGATCTCAATTCGTGATTCGCGATCGTATCGGACATAACAATCAGCTCTGGACCCAGAAAAGCGTGTCCCCCGACACGAAGCGTGTTCCGCGGAAATCCAAGTGCTCCCCCCCGAAATGTATGTACCGAATTTAATATTGTATGTATTCGTTTTTAATGTAGAAATGTTTTTGAAGATGATAACGGTCAATTAATGAGATCACTCTATCCGATACATTGGCATTTATTTTAAATTATATTATTTTAGTAATATTGTTTAAACTTTTACTTTTTTTGTGTCGATCATTTTTAGTATACACTTATAAGGTATAAATATTATTAATGTATAAGTTATGTAGTGACATTATTGTTTAATGAGCTACGTCCTGCCATAGGTTTTTTTTTTTTTTTTGGCTATGAAAATCTATTAACTCTATCGACCGAATTAAAAAGTGTGTCCCCTGAAATCTGATGTATATTTTAGGCCCTGAATCAGCTGATTCGGCTGTTTGTCGAATTTAGAATTTATATGATTGTCCTCTGCGGTATATTTCTTAAAACTCATTCCGGCCGTTTTTAAATTGGCCGGCACTAAAATTTTCCCAAGTCCATACAAATTTATGGTGTTGAAATGAGGCAATTTTTGGTAGTTTGTTGGGTAAAATATGAAACTGATGATTGATTCTGATGCTTATTATGCTGCTGCTGCTGATCATTATTATTATTTAAGTGATGATTATTCTTATT